>CM028380.1:7939804-8016689 GCA_013146195.2 Codonopsis lanceolata
CTTGCATGTTCGTAGATTTAGAATGCACTTACGGTTGTTTCCACGAGATTCGAGTAGACATTGAGATTGCCCAACCATATTTCCGAAAGCGTTATGATTGTGCCCAGAAATTGGGATTCTCATCTATCTAGAAAATGGCCGGTACGCTTTTCTTGCGGATTCTTGCATATGGGAGCCTAATTGATCGTGAGGATGAGGCCACAGCCATTGCGAGAGACTACAACTATAGAAATTGTTCGTCTATTACTGAGGCAATTGTTAGCATGTACTCGGAGGCGGTATTTGCGAGCTCCAAATGAAAGTGACATCGCTCGACTCATGGAAGAAAATAAAAATGGTGTGGTTTTCCGGACATGATTGGTTCATTAGGCGTGCAGCTGGGAGTGGCGCAAGCGCCCCCGGCTTGGCATGGTCGGTTCAGCGGCCTGCCCAGGAAGCTTGACCATGATTCTTGAAGGCTGTAGCATCCCGGGATCTTTGGATTTGGCATGCGTTTTTCGGTACATCGGGGAACATACAATGATATATACGTGCTTGATCAATCGATCTTGACAACTTCATTCAACGTCCAAACACCATACACCCCTCACGAAATAAATGGTAATGTATACTCGTGCCATACTATCTCAGGGTTGTATATACCCTCACTTCGCTACACTAATCCGGACCATCAAGCGCCCTCGAGGCGAAAGGAAAAACATTTGGCGCAACGGCCGGGAGGCTTGTAGAAAGGGCGTTGAGAGGGCATTTGGGGTTTCACAGGCTAAATGGGCTATTACCGGGGGCAGGTAAGATTTTGGGACCAACGAACTTTAAGTAATATTATGTATTGTTGTATTATTATGCATAATATGATAATCGAAGATGAACGTCAAACAAATATTGAACGATGGAGACCTGTAGTGGGTGAAACAATGCAAGATGAACTACTCCAGCATGATCCGACTGTGTTGGGTGCATTTATTAGTTCTCGAATAAATCAAGTGCGAGATAGACGTGTGAACAACCATCTTAGGTTTGATTTGATCGAGCATCTTTGGAATTATTTTGGTAGACAAGGTGGCCATTGATGTGTATGTGTAAGGTTTTATGTGTTCCAAGTGGTATGATTTATATACAATGTGATCTTGGTAGTAGGCTGGCAATAGAATGTTAGGTTATGTAATGGTAGCGATGAAATTTTTACATGTAATTTATTGCTTACCATAGCGAGAATCGTCGTGATGATAATATACATGTTCGATTTCATTGTAACTTTTAATTTCTAATTATCTACTTGATTAAGAAATCAATGATTTTTCTTAGCGAGAATCGTGTTTTCTAAGTTGTTTTAGGTATTGCAATATTTTATATTTTCTATTATAATCCCCCTTTGTGTTTTCATGGAAGACAATGTTTGGACTTTAGACAGCTTATGCATTGTTCTGTTTTAATTTTTTTTTGGTAATTTTGTTACCTTATGTTAGTCTATTAGATATAATCAACTTAATAAATACCTTGTATTTCGCTTTTGAAACTTAATTATATTACATTTTTCTTCATAATTTTCTTATCGTTGCAAGTTACTGATATACATTTTACATTATTATCGTATACTTGATCTATTAATCAAAATGAAAAATGTCTATATTTTATATGAAATTTATGAATTAATTGTAAATTCTTTTTAACCAAAGAAAATCATTCGTCTCGTGTTCGAAATATATAAGAGGATAAAATAATAATAACTATAATGTACTTATAAACATAAATTGATCCTTAGATTGACATATATTTTTAGATGAAAATAATTAAAATAATTAAAATATAATATTTTTTCATAGAATATATAATATAAAATATAAATATTTTATTCCAATTGTGTTGAAAAATAGGAACAAAAATGTTGAAAAATATGGTGGTAGTTAGGTTTGTTAGTTGAGATGAGAGAGGTTTGAAGTTTTTAGAGGATTGTATAAAGGGTGATTATTGGAGTGAATTATTTTTTAGAAGGTTAAAAAAATGTAAAAAAAACAAAAAACAAGATGGATATAGTGTAATATTGGGTATTATTGTTGTGGTTGTTCTAAAGATTCACAATCTCTTGCTAAGTTAGTCAGAAATTAATCTAATGCGAACTCTTTAATAGATCTCTACCTACCAAAGGACATAATATTAAAGAAAATTGTTAAAAAATACCATTTAGAATATAATGGTAGAAAATATTTTTTTTTATGAATTGTGAGATTTTGTGTGTTATTTATTATTATTTATTTATTTTATTAATTGTGAGAAAAAGTTGATGGGTTGACCCGCCTAACCCACAATCCATGATAGGTTGATAATTTCCAGGCCCATCATATTCGTGGTCTGGCTCACTTCGTCCCGCCAAATGACAGGTTATAGTGGGTTGCGGGTTGGCTCGCCTCGCCAACCCACCTTAACAACTCTAAATAACATTATTTGTAACTCTAAGTTAAAAATATTTGAAAAAAAATTTGTTAGTTATTACTATTTATTTTAACAAATAAGGAAAAGATTCTATGGTAAAATTAAATTAGTCTTTATAATTTCATTCAACATTTTTTTAACTTATTAATCAAAGAGTCACACTTACTTATGACCACTCGCACATCGAAAAAGCCAAATTAAACAATATCATTCATTCATCAGGCCATCAGTCGTCAAATATAAATACATATCAATAATCTAAATCGAATGTCCTAAATAAATAATGTGTGTTGTATTAAGCATCATACCCTTTAAAGTCACCCAATAGTATAATTCCATTGCATTACTACGAAAAACATAATACACAGTTTTCTTCTATTAATACTTATTTCTTAGAGTTTTCGAATTGAATAAGATATTTGGTCGGATATTTTTGGACATGAATTAATTAATATTAGATTAGCCAAATTAATATTAGATTAGTCAAATTAATTGATTTTAAATTTCTAGATGGACTATAGATATAGCAATATCGGCTTAAATCGTAATTTGATCACCCTAATTTCACTTTTTTTGGTTAAATTCACTATATTTTTTTTAAAATTTAATAATTATATTTGATTTTATTTTCACGTTCATCACTCCATCTAATTTTTTGGATAAAAAACGTAAACAAACAAAATTAAAAAACCGAAAGTACCCCCCCCATACGCTTTAGTAAAACTCATCACAAACATCAATCTTGAAAAATGGCTACGGGCATAGTACGAAGGAAAGATAGGTGAGTGCCGAAACTGCCAGGAGACCTCCGCCGCAGCCATTCGGAGAAATCACTGCCATCCCTTGTATTAAGCTCTACCTACTAAGAACTCCGACGAAGCGGTCATCAAAAATGCAGTATGGACTCGTTCAGCACCCGAGGTAATGGATTCCAGGCTCATAAGTACAAGCTTTGAAAGACATAAGAAGTATCTTCTTAAAAAGGTCTCCGAAAATCATATGAAATTGACTTTGAAATTGGAACTCGCCTAGCCGGGATTTCGAGATGAACTCTTGAAAAGAAAGAAATTCTTGTCTTAGGTTTTTGCATCAAGAGGCTGTGAAGATTGAAATAGATGATATCAAACAAAAAGTTACCTCAGATTAAAATACGAATTCAAGGTCTCCTGTTTTCACTTTCTTATGGCAAAGTTCAGATTTTTCTTCAATTCCTTACCCCACCTATGCGGCTATGCCCCAAAAACCCAATTAATAAAGCCCCAACAAGAAATCAAAGACCAGCCCCAAAAATAATCACACAAGATTTGAAAAACACAAACCTTGGATTTAGATCTAGGTAGAAAAGATCTCTCTACAACACTTCTACTCCCGCCATCAGTTTCCTTTCACAAACATCAACTCATTATATATATATATATATATACACACACACACGCGCGTGTGTTTAATACTGACATTTTGATTTTTAATTTGATCCTTTAACTATTAACATTTTAAACCGAAAACCCTTAAAATTAGTAAAAAACATTTTGGTCATTTTAAATATTTTTATCCATCTAACTAACAGAAATGATAATTAATTACCTTATTGGTAGACCTGTTAAATGGGTTGGGCTAGCTCGTTCCGCCACCTAAAAAGGGTTAGTTGAATTGAAAAAATATGAACCCACTAAAAAGTGGGTTAAACGGGTTATGCCCGTGGCGGGTTGCGGGTTGAGGTGGGGAGTGGCGGGTTGGCCCGCCATATATTAAATACAAATAATACAAGCCACAAATTTGAAACTTTGACTTTAAATCATTTTTCGCTCAAAATGTGAGATTATTTTTTATATATGAAATGTTAGTAAATTATTTTGAATATGTTAAAAAGTGGCACTTACAACAACAACATATGTCAAGATAAGGTAGATTAATCGCGATATTTACGAGAATAAAGTTATAAGAACATACAAAAAGAGTAATGATAAAATGGTTTTTATTTTTTTTATCATTTTATACAATTAATATTAAAGAAAGTTGTTAAAAAACATGATTTAGAATATAATTGTAAAGAATATAATTTTTTTAATGAATTGTGAAATTTTTTATGTTATTTATTATTATTTATTTATTTTATTAATTGTGAGAAAAAGTTGGTGGGTTGATTCGCTTAACTCACAACCCATGATGGGTTGGGCTGGGTTGACAATTTCTAAGTCTGCCATATTCGTGGGTTGGCTCGCCTCGCCCCACCAAATAACGGGTTATAGTGGGTTACGGGTTGACTCACCCTGTCAAGTATAATGAACTTAATGAAATTAAATTGCTATTTAAGTGTAACAATATACTCCTACTTAGCATGTCCCAAACACAGCCAATAGGATGCTCCATAACAATTAAGTATTAACCACAGAGGCATTACCATCTATGATTGTCCTATCTATTATATAAAATAGATCAGACGGTTATTAAAAGCTATTTACTGGTCAGGATTTGTTTTTACCAAACATAATCACCGGTCAAGATTTAATCTCACGAATCTCTTCCTCAACTGTTTCTTTTCCACGTTCTCTCTTCCTCAACTTCCTATGCCTCTCTCTTCTTCTCTTTTCTTCTAAAAAAAGATAGCCCCAACATCCTGTTCCGGCGAATCACTCCAAGCTTCATGTTCTATGTTTCGGCTTCCTGTTCTCCATCTCCATCTCCAAACGCACCCAACGTTCTCCTCCCTCTTTCCTCTGTCCCGGCGAACAGTGTTCTAAAAATCGGCCTAGGCGTCGGCTAGGCGCTAGTCGCCTCCTTGACGCCGCGATTTCCTCCAAATCGCCCAAAAAAATCGCCGGAAGAAAAGTCGCCGTCTAATCGTGCTAGGCGCTGCCTAATAATCCTAGGCGCTGCTCGCCGCTAAACATCTTCATTCAAGCCGGCAGATGGAGAGACGGGGATGAAAGGGAGGACTTACGACGACAACGGCTTCGATGATAGAGAGCAACGTTACAGTAACCCATGAGAGAGAGAGAGAGAAAGCGATGCCAGCGATGCGCCGTCTTACGGAATCAATCTGCGCATGGAGATGGCCTTTGCGTCGCCGGCAGCTCTTGACAAGGAAGGGACAGAGAACTTGATCACTTTCAAAATTAAAAAAAAAATAAAAGAAGGAAATGGGAAAGGGGTTTCATCTTTGGCGAAGGGCTAGGGAGACAAGTTTCATAGGCTGTCTTGGTGACCAGTGTCTAGTTGTCTAGGACCCTAGGTTGTCTTAGTCTAGGGCATAGTAAATGAATATAGACTAGTGAATGAATACAGATTATACAGTAAATGGTATCCACTTGTCATGGGGAAATGTAAATTATGCAATTTACGAGTTATAATTTCAAAATTCAAACTATACCCTTCAACTTTATATTCTATTTATTTATTTTCTTTATTCTTATTCAAATACACAATTTGTAATTTTGACTCAAAATTTTCTTTTTGGTACTTATATTTTTTTAGGATTTGCACTTTATGTAATAAAATTAAATTAATAAATTTAAAATTTTAATCTTGTAAATTTTAATATTATCATAATTTTAATATTTTTAAATTATTAGATGATATTTAATATTATTATATATGAAGGTTTTAATACTTGTTAGTTAAATTATATTAGAAAAATCAAAAATAATTGTAGCTATCCCTTAATTTCTCGGCCCGCCTAGCTCTAGGCTAGGCCTCGGTTAACGCCTAGCACCCTGGCGACTAGCGACTTTTAGAACCTTGCCGGCGAATCCCTCTTCCTCATCCCTTCATCCTCTCTGTTCCGACTTCCTGTTCTCCATCGTCGTCCTCCTCCCTCTCTCATACTTATCCTTTCCCTTTTTGTTACCCATTGTCTTGCTGAGGAACACGATGATGAGTGGTTCCACAAGGCACGCCAACCAAATGACGGAATCCATGTCACGGTGGCCAGTGCGATCAACGTTACGCGCACACCCAATCTCTTCGGATTGGTTAACATAGCAGACTACATATTGACTAAGGGACCTTTTCCAGGGTCCGCAATCGTTGGCCGAGCCCATGGCCTCTTTGCCACTTTCTCCTTTCTGAATGACTTTAGTCTGTTTACCGGCCTTACTATTGTTTTACAATCTGGGAAGTACAATGGCAGCACTTTCAATATACTCGGTTACGATCCAACTGCTGTAGATATTCGTGATTTGCCTATTACCGAGGGAACTGGTGTTTTTAAAATTGCTCAAGGAACTGTAAACTTTACAACCATTCACGACTACCCTTCTTCCTCATATACTACTGAACAGCTCACTGCTACGATCTTACACTACTGATTCTGTGACGACCCGACTCGGATCCCAATACGAGACCCCAAGGTCGCGCCGCCAAAACACACAAAACAACAAGCAAACGGTAAGGCTATAACAGCGATACACCAACGACTCAACATATGCGGAAGCGAATAACTTAAATGGACCCGAGCTAACAAGCTCCGAAATACAAAGCAACCAAAGAGATAGTAAATCTCTAGGCTAAAAAATTCGACGCACGTGACGCAACATTGGGAACGTACTACAAACTCCCTGTAACAATTTTATAAACAATATTATAACCAAGTCATCGGCGACGTTACAGCCGGAATCCAACATTAAACTAAGTCTACAACTCTAGTCTACACACTCAACGGTTAAACATGCTGGAGTACAACAACCAATAATAATATTGATAACTTAAGGTGAAAAAAATATGTAATTATATAACATGGCTCTACTAACATTTGTCGGCTCACAAAAACCAAGTACTAATTAAACAATACAAGTACATGAACCAATAAAAACACAACTTTACTACCCATAGTGAAGTCTATATAACTTCACTTCCCAAACGTCCTTTCCAATAAACTAAGGCTACAAAAATAAATTAAAGTAGCAACCTTCACAAAAATTACACTTCTATCGTAGGATCGGCGGTTTCCTTCGAATTACTAGCTCGGCTCGAATCTAAGGAAAACAAAGCAAATGAGTAAGTCATAATGACTTAGTAAGCTACTAAAGATGCAATGTCATGGCATGGCATAATGCTCAAATAAAACATGTACATCTCATGTCATGGTATAATTCTCAACATAAACCCACTTTTCATTAGAGCTGTCAAAACGGGCCTGCGGGACCGAAAAAGCCCGCTGTGAAACGGGGTGGGGCGGGAAAGCCCGCGAATGTGACGGTCCTAAAAATTACTAGAGTCCAACCCGCCCCACGTAGGGCCGCGGGCTAGCCCGCAAACATTGGGTTTATTTAAATTATTATTTACTTTATTATCAATTATTTGAATTTTCGAAAAATAAACCATTAAATTCATAATACTTCAAATAACAAAATTACATATCCATTAATATATTCAAAATACTTAAAATACTAAATAAGTAAAAAACAAAATAACAAAATTAGTAAATTACATATTCATAATCCATTAAATTCAAAATACTAACTAACAAAATTACATAACCAATTAACTCTCGGGTTGCCCGCGGCCCGCCCGGGCAAAGCCCCAAAAGCCCGTATCCTAACGGGTATTAAAAATACCAGCCCAACCCGCCCCTAATAGGTGGCGGGGCGGGCATGCTCGCGAGCTTTTGCCCTATTTGACGGCTCTACTTTTCATCCATAGTCATATGGAACACAATTCTATATAATTTATCATGAAGTAATCCATATCATATAAAGTATGCATCTCACTTCCAAAAATGTGTAGCATGTTAATTCCACATTTTTAACTTATCATCAAGCCACATAACCCAATCATACCATGAGTCTCATAATTCTTCATTTATCACAACTCATATAATAATTCATATATGGGAGATTATTGTTTCCATTCTAATCATACATAACATGTTATATTTTTAGTATAACATCATATCATGAAAATCATCATTTCATTAGCATGTTACATTTCTATTATAATATCTCATCAAGCAATCATCATCTCATGTAAATCATATCATAACCACGTAGCACAACAATTCATATACGTGCTCGTAAAATAAACCACATAAGAGAGAGAAGATGATTTTCCTTCCGTTTCCAGCGTGTAACTCCTGTGGAAACAAACGTGTCCTCGATAACCCTTTCGTGGCATCGACGTCCCCGAAACAATCCCCGTTCGGGTTCCATAGCTATCAAAGGTAGGTGTATTACTCTAGCAATGATCAGCTACATCCCCACCGTGGCCATCGATGGAGGGGTGTGTGCAAACCCGGCGCGGCGATCTATTGCGATCACGAATCCCACAATTCGTGAAGACAATGCATCGTCCCACCAAAGACTCAAACCAAAAACCGCCAGCTGGACTCAAACTCAAGCACATGTAATATAAACTCGCATGCTCAAATAAAGGGAAAAGTACAACACACCGTACTAATCCATTCAAGTAGATATTTACTTATAAATCACATAGTTATGTATTTCTATGCTAACTAACACATAAACATCTTAGAGCGATAATTTCAAGTCTCTAATACCCAAGTGTTCTTCATACACTTGAAAACGCTCGGAGGCTTGACCTCCATCAAAACTACTCAAAATTCCGTAGGACCTTAATATGTGATTCACTATATTCATATTAGTTCAATAACCGACTCCATTGAGCCATTTCTACTCTTTTCAAATTTGAAGGCATAGAAGCTATTTGCATCATAGCCCTCCTAATATTCATTAGCTATTATTCATGACTAAGTTCTTAAGGTTAGCAACATTATGCAACCCAACAATCCATACCTTCCCAACAAAAACCCCAAGACATGGTTCATAGGTCAACACTTAACATTTAAAGTCAACCATCACATTTCAAGCATGTATCTCAAGATAGCATTTAATCAAGCATGCTTTCATACAAAATATCCATTTAACTAAGCAAGATGTAAATTCATCTAGCATGTTCATAACCAACATGTAAATTCATCTAACATGTTCATAACCTTCAATTCATGAATTATAGTTGACCAACATACTCTTATTTGAATAAAAGTCAACTCAACCCAATAAAGTCAAACATTACATTTAAATCATGAAATCCAAAAATGATAATTCATTATACATGCTCACACCCAAAATTCATGAATTAGATAGCATCATACTCTTATATGCATGAAAATCAACCCTTAATCTTAAAAGTCAAACGAAACATTCAAACATGTAATCAATTGTAAAAATTCATCTTTCATGCTCACTACTAAAATTAGAGGTTCAACAAGTATACTTCCAAACTCTCAAACATATATCCATGTATGATTCTAACAATTCATAATATCCAATAAAACTCCAAAAATCATACATATCATCAATAACCCATTTACTTCATCAACATATAATCAAACCCTAGGTTTTTAGGGAATCATATACCCATCATACCCAAGTCCAAAATTACCAAATGAAACTTAATAACATACTTCATTAAACATAAAAATCAACCTACTCATGCTTCTAGAAAGTTCACTCACCAAAAATCCAAAAATCAAAATAAAATCACACATAACATACATGGGTACTCATTAACCTCAAATAGCAAGCATCTTTGTTTTCCTTAGGGTCAATGAGCACAAAATCAATAGAAGAGGGAGTCTAGTAGCTTACCTAGCTTGAGTGAAAACCCAAGAGAATCGAAATCTGAACGGTGAAGTCGTTCTACTCATCGAATACCTCAAGAATCCGAAGTTTTGAGGGGATTTAACGGTCGGATCTCCATGGATTTGAGGAAGAAGAAGCTAGGGCTCAAAGCCCCCCATGAACTCCCACTCTCTCTCACTCATACGATTTAGAAAGAAGGAGGAAGAATGAGTGTATTGGCTGAATTCTAAAAGGGTTTAAGCTATTTATACCTCTCAAACAAATGAGGGCACAATTGGGATTCATGGGTACAATTAGTGATTGTTAGATGTAATTAGCCACTAATCAAAACTTAATTAACTCCCCAAGCATGTCAGGACACCATTAGGACTAAGTATGGGTGTTAGGAAGGGTTTAGATGAGGTTAAAAAGGGGTAGAATATGAGATACACTTCAAAAATCAAAACATGGACAAGGCTGTTTCGGCCCCCATGCGCTCACATGGTATGGAGGCATGCGACCGCATCCTCCCTTTCTACCCTTGGTGACCTTTTCCTGCAACCTTGATCGCGTCTGGTCGTTCCTGCATGCAACCGCAAGCCTTAAAGCTTCGAAATGGCCTATAATTCAACCCTTAAGGACCTCAAACCCTTAGCTAAACCAAACAAGTCTCAAACCACTTTTAAATTAGGTCTGAACTCCCATAAATAACTCCCGAAGCAACTCGGATTGAAATCGGCGGAAGGCATAACAACTTGCTAACGAAACGTCGAATGAAACCACAAACCGACGGGCGACAACCCAAGATTATAAACACTTCAAAAGGCTATAAAATAGGCCTAAATGCCTCTCAGATGATGAATAACAGATAGGAGAAATGAGCTCCCGAAAGACGAGACGATCACCCGGCTCAAACTCAAACTACGCGATAAGGAGAATTGCTATCCTCGAAGCGTCAAAACCTCACAAGACTTAGGGAATGCATAAAACTAGAAGTCTAACAGATCTAAACATGTTATTTAATCATCATGTAAAGATCTAGGACCAAATCGAGGTCAGGAACGCGAAACGCAAGTAAACTCTCAATCGCGTCGCATTTCGACTATCGTCGAGTTACGACTTGTGACTTTAGCAAGTCCACAACTATATGACATCTCTTAAAAATATTTTGGTCTTAATATGTTCTCCCACACATATCTAAACTCTCTCACAAACCAGTCAGGCAGTCAACATGGGAAAAAATGCGACTATTGCACGCAATTCAAGCTAACCGGGAATCGGGGTCTTACAGATTCATACTACCTTTGCTTGCAAGCTGTCTCTTTCGCTTTCTTTTGCTTTATTTTTCTCTCATGTGTGGAACATTGTGGAAGTATTGCTTTATTTTTCTTCTTTTTTCCTTCATTTTTTAAAAATATCTTTAAGAGGGAGTATGAGTGGTGATATATTGATGGGAGTAGGTTAAACATGTGGGTGAGATGGGACGTTTCCGGCTTAGTTTCTTTATTGTTCTCTTTTTAAACTTTGTACTCCTTCTTTGTTCTTCTTTTTTCCTTCATTTTTTTATTTCTTTCAACTATTTATGTCTTCATGTAAAATGGACTAATAAATCTATTTGATGAAATAATTATATTCTAGCTTTGTATATATATATATATATATATATATATATATATTAGAAAAGCTAATTACCAGCTAGGATTTGTATTTATAACGGTTTTACAGTTATTATTTTACTACTTTACAGTTTTAGAGTTATTGTTTTATGGTTTTACAGTTTTACCGTTAATGTTTTACAGTTAATTAATTTCCACATTATCTGCTTCATTTACTATTATTGTTTTACTGTTATTGTTATCGTAATTAACTTAATCAATTAAAATTTTTTTGTTTGCAATTTCATATACAAATTTAAAAAAAATTAAAAAAATCGTAAAATTTGTAATTTGATTTTTTTTTTCTTTTTAACTGTTATCGTAATTAACTTAATCAATTTAATTTTTGTCCGGCGTTTTTTTGTTCGACCCACAATTTCGTATACAAATTATTAATTAATCCCTCCGTTACGGGCAAAGAGACCCTGTTTGAAAGTCAATTTTTGTAAAAAAATAATACTTTTAGTAGTTTATTAATAATAAAATGACTTTTACGGTTTTACAAATATTTAGTTGTAGTTTCTTAATTGATTGCTATCGTAATCAAGTTAATCTCAATTTAATTTATGTCTAAGTTTGGAATATTTGTATTTTAATTTTTTTTCTTTTTAATTGTTATCGTACTTAACTTAATTAATTAAATTTTTTTTCCGACCCACAATTTTGTATACAAATAAAAAAAATCATATGTTTTGTAATTTGAAATATTTGTTTTTTTTTCTTTTTAACTGTTATCGTAATTAACTTAATCCAGTAGCCGCCTTGCAGATAAAATTTTATTTTCGTATTTTTACAGTAGTTACAATTAAAATATTTATTTCTTGGTTTTTTTTATGAAATAAATATCAAAGTAAAATGTTTTATTTTGTTACGTATTTGGGTTTTCTTCCCTTTTGGTTATGTAGTGTACATATATCAAATCCCTACAAATTATAAGTAAATATTAATTCATTTCCATATTATCTGCTTTATTTATTGATAAATTCTCAAACTGACGTCATGCCATCGGCACGGGCAAGAGTACTAGTATATTAAACAATAGAGAAATATTAAGGTACAAAAAAGGGAAAGAGGCGAAGATTGACTAGAATGCGGATAAGGGGTGTAGAAAATGTTTATGCCCGCGTTGTGTTGGAACTTATTAGGGCTTGCTTGGTACAGCGTTTTAAAAACGCATCGTTTTTCTTACAAATGTGTTTGAGATACATTTTCAAAATGTTATTTTCTTATATCTGAGTATTTGTCAAAATGATGATTAATAAGAACCAGTGGTCCGTGGAGGCGTCTCGCGTGCGTAAAGGAAATGAGGAGGTCGGTGGTGATGGAGGCCGGAGGAGTTGGACTGTTGCTGTTAATAAGAACCAAATGCCGTATTTATATTCACACACAACATTAAAATATCAAAACCCCTAAAAACTCTAATTACCACACTATTTAGAATGTCTGATTACCAAAATACCCTCCCTCAAATATAAATAAAATAAAAACCCTTTTCAAACAAACAAACAAAACCCATGATTACTTCCATGAAGATCAAAAACATGTCTATGTCAAAAGTGTGATTTTAGTTGAATGGAGAAATGATGAATTGCTGGGACGTTACTTCCCTGTGCTTCAAACCAAACGTACATGAGGTAGAAAGACATAAACTTAAGTAATAAAATAAGCAAACAGGGAAAGGCTTCAAAAAGTATAAAATAAGCATTGAAAACAATCGTCACTTTTAAAAACAAAAATTTTAAAATCGCCAGCTTTTGTAAAAAGATTGAAAAAAAATAGCCACCTTTTTAATTTTTTTTTGAAAAAGATCGCTAGCTTTTTAAATTTTTTTTTGAAAAAGATCGCTATATCAAGCAAACAGGGAAAGGCTTCAAAAAGTATAAAATAAGCATTGAAAACAATCACCACTTTAAAAAAAAATTACAAATCGCCAGCTTTTGTAAAAAGATTGAAAAAAAAATCGCCACCTTTTCAATTTTTTTTGAAAAAGATTGCTAGCTTTTTAAATTTTTTTTGAAAAAGATCACTAGTTTGTTCCCGAACAAATAATGGGTATGGGTGACAATGTTTGACATATATTTATAGGAGGATGAGTCGATAATTATTATTAATTGAAACTCTTTTATATAAAAGGATAAGAATTAATTAGCAATTAGTTTAGGGTTAATTGTAACTCCTTTTTATAAAAGAATTAATTAGTAATTAAACTTTTAAATGAATGTGGTATTTAGTGTTTTTTGTGTAGCATTTAGGGCCACTCTAAAATATTCAGATAACATTTTGTCAAACACATAGCAGACTCCACATTTATACCTAATTAGCAGTTTGATTAGGCTACACCAAACCAAAGATACAATTTACAATCAGTGTTCAGTTATGAGACCTTTTTGGGGAATTTACAGATACCCAATTGAAATTTAGGTAAAAGAGATTGCAGGAATAGAAGGGAGATAAAGGGAGATAGAGGGAGATAAATACTGAGCATACATAGGAGAAGAGAAGGAAGAAGAAAACGATAGGAAAAGAAGAGAAAGAAAGAGAATTAAGTGTTGCAAACATACCTGGAGTTGTTTGCCCAGGAATGGAGAGAAGAGCGAAGGGGAGAGCTGATCGCACAACAACAGAGAAGAGCGAAGAGCCAAAGGGTAATACCGGAAAGTAATTTCTTAGCAGCATTTTTGATGGCTGCGTTTTCCTTCACCGCTCGCACTTCTGGCGTTTAAAAACGCCCACCGTTTCTAAAAAGCTCCATTTTTAAACGGGATAATGATACAAGTTTTAAGGAAAACGCTGTAGCGTTGTTAGCCAAAACGTGCTACCAGACACACCCTAAATTTTGAATTCAATAAATATTTTAATTTAACAACTTCATATTTGTGGTAATATGTGAAATTCAATAAATATTTTAATTCTATAAATTGTAAATAATGATAAATTTTATTTCAAAATTTAACAACTTCATATTTGTGGTAATATGTGAAATTCAATTGTAGTTCTAGATTATAGTTAAATAATAAGTCAAATAATCAGTCTAGCATAGTGGTAGGCTGGTAGCGGTTGTTAGCGATTATGAAAAACAAATTTTCAAACCTTGGTAACAGCAAAATTATAATTTTTTATATATTTTATAATATAAATAAATAACATATAGTGGTGGTGGTTAGGCAGAACAGATGTCGGAAGTTGTGTTGGTGATGGTGGTGAGGTCGAAAGAAAAATGGACCAAAATTTAAATTTAAAATGTTATGTTTTTAGTATAAAATTAGCTTTATAAAATTGAGACATTTGAAATTGCAGTTGAAATATAATTATAGGTTCCCAAATGAATTCCAAATAAAAAACTTACTCCTATAACAAAAAAGAAAAAGAAAAATGGTAGTATGGTTAGCCCTAAACTAAATCACCCACGAGCACAATGTAACTAGTGACTTGAGTGGCTTAAGGTTTAAATAGCAATTTGGTCATCCTACTTTCCAGATTTTTTTCATTTAGATCACTTTATTATTTTTTTCCTTACTTTAATCATTGTACTTGGCATTTGTTTCACGTTCATTACTCTATCCAATTTTTTGGATTAAAATCTTACAATTTTTTCAAAAACCAAAAAATACCCCTACGTATATCACATGCTAGTCACGTTCATTACCACACCTCAAACTTCGTCTTCAACCTTGAGATGTGCTTCTGCCTCCCCCATCGACACCCACCAATCCACCACCACTGAAACCTTAAAACCCCAATTAGCCAACACCAAAGTTTGATTTCGGCAGCAATCAATTCCCCAAACATATTTTCGAAATTTCAAATATACAATTAAACCACATCGAAGAAAAATAGAATGAGAAATCTACAAAATCTTCACTAATTTCAATCAAAAATTTCAATTCCACTAATCTTATACATATATCACTACTCACTAACACGCTTAAAAACAAAAACCCATAATTGAAACCCTAAAACCCCAGTTAACCTCCGATCACCATCATCGGCGAAGACACGTAGAATCAACAAACTCCAAACCCCATTGTTTTAAAATTCTCTGAGATTTTAGAAGTTTTAAAGATGAGAGATCTCAAATGGAACTAGTGGACTTACCCAATTTTTTCTCCTAATGGAAGTGTGTGTGAAGGGTTTGGGACGAATTTGGGAACGGGGAATGTGGTGGGGGTGGTTTTGGTTCGGGAAGGATGGTGGAGAGGAGGTTGATGCGAGAACATGCCTTGGAGATAGACTCCCACCAGGAATGCTTTAGGTCGATATTGATGGTGGTATTGCAAGTAATAATGGGGTCTGTGTGGCATGAGCCATTGCGATGGTTAGGGTTTAGATCGTTCGCAGAGGTGGAGGAAGGAGGAGAGTCGACAGAGTTATGATGGAACTGAAGATTGGAAGAGAGAATAGAGAAAAGACAGGTCCAATGGTCCGTGGAGGCGTGTCGCGTGCGTGGAGGAAATGAGGAGGTTGGTGGTGATGGAGGCTGGAGGAGTTGGACTGTTGCTGTTGTCTGTTTGTCGGAACGGTTAGGGCTAGCTAGGATGGGAGGGAGACATGGATAGGAGTTGGGAATGAGAGAGTTAGACAGGACACCAGTTGCGATTGGGTTATGCTTTGATAATAAATTAAAGAAGGCTTAAATAAATTAAAGAAGACTTTAATAAATTAACGAAGGCGTAAATAAATTAAAGAAGACTTAAATAAATTAAAAAAAAAGGCTTAAATGACAATTTGATAATAAATTAAAGAAGGTTTAAACATATTAAATAATTTGATCGTTTAGTTTGACACCTTAATTATTTATAAGTTAAATTGAGAACCTTTAACATTAATAAGGGTATTTTGGTTATTTCAAACATTTCTGCCCATATAACTAATGGGAATGATCTTCAGTGACTTTATTGACTTGATTGGCTAAGTACAATGATTAAAATAAGAAAAAAAAAATAGTAAAATGATCTTAATGAAAAAAGTTGGAAATTACGGTCAACAAATTGCTATTTAAACCGGCTTAGACAAACTCCAACAGTTTGAAGTTAAAATTGCACAAAATCTTGAAACTGGTGTAATTTCTGCACCAAATTTCTTCCACCATCTCCAACCGTTCTACTTCAAAGTTTACTCTAAAAGGAATATTCCGAGTATATTCTTCATTATTTCATTTAATTTGTATTCCAAGTATATGTTTTATTTCGTTTAATTTGTATTAATATATTTTAGCAAAACAAATATATTATTTATTGATTTAATATTAAATTAAATTAAATATTATGCATTAAAAATAATAATTAAATACATGAATTCAATTGAGACTAAAATACAAACATATTAAAATTAACAATTAATTGCAAGACATTAATAAAGACTAAAATACAAACATTAAAATAACTGAAATAAACAACTAAATAGATATATGAAAATACAACTAAATTTAAACATAAATAGACATATGAAAATAATTTTATAAACTTTATTATAAATAATTTTAATATTATAAACAACTAAATAGACATATATAATGTAATTTTCGTTTTTTTATTAATGTTTAATATTTATAAACTTTATTATAAATAATTTTAATATAATATATATCTAATAACTTACAATAAAAATAAAAATAATTGAATTAATTTTTTGTGTTATTTAAACCTAAAACATAAAAGTAGTATTTAAATTAAACAACTAAACTAACAATAATAATAAAAACATAAAATACAAAATAACTACTTAAACAAAAAAAAAAAGAGCGAGGGAAGATCAAGTTGTGAATAGTCACATTCCAAATTTGAAGGACTAGGAGGAACATTTCAAATTTGAAGTTGAGATGAAGGACTTATTGGAATTGTGAATAGTGGACAGTGTTTGAAGCGAATTGTTTGTTGGAGATGATCTTAATCGTGAAAACCCAAATATCGCGCGTCACTTTTGTACGCACCGCCTCCCCTTCCCTCCCCTGTCCCGTCTGCGTCGGGGATAAGCCTCTCTAGTCTTTGCTCTCTCCGTCATGTCGTCGTTAATCCGAGCCTTACCCAACATAGCCGTCCGATCCAAATATCGCCCCCGCCGGTCATATCTCCCTTTCCTTCACTTCATCAATTTTACTCAGCCCCTCCTTCCAGTTATTACTACTATCACTAGTTCTAGAACTCTTTCTTCTGTTTCTGTTTCTGCTTCTGCAACTTCACCTTCATCCGCAGAAGCCGTAATTCCCAATTCTAAACAACCGCCGTTGCCACCCTTGAATGGAGGCACAGACACCAGTCTTGAATGGGTCAATCGAAATGGACTCTGCGGCGAATTGTCCGAAACTGATGTGGGTAAGCGGGTCCGCCTTTGTGGGTGGATCGCTCTTCACCGCATTCACGGCGGCCTCACTTTTCTTAATCTCAGAGACCATTCTGGCATCATTCAGGTTCCTCCCTTTTACATTCTATCCCTTCCCTCACTGTACTACTTTCAATATCTAAAATTATAAAGAGTCACTAGTTTCCAATTTGATTTTCAAAGTCAATTTGACCATTGCAGGATAGATATTTGACATGCATAGTCTTAAAATCTGTATTTGGGTTAGATGTTTTGAGGGTAGCCGGACCACCACCATTGACGGTGGTGGCCTGAGGTGATTGTGAGAGGTCATTTGGGCTGAATTGCCTCTATGGGCCTGAATTGCCTCTTTGGGCCTCAATAGTAACAATGTCAAGTAAATTGATCGGAGCCCACAAACGGATCACCGCCATTGACGGTGGTGGCCGGAGGTGATTGAGAGAGGAAGAGAATACGCACAATAGGCAATAGAAAGAAGAGAAACTATATTTTTATTAAATTGGATTAATCACTTAACAACTATTACACCAATTACTTATATCTAAGCTAAAAGGTAAATGGGCTAACAAAGTAATGAGCTAACAATGTAAATGGGCCCAAATGAGCTTACATGGATTGAGCCTATATCTTTAACACTCCCCCTCAACTCGAACACGCAACTATTGTGAAATGTTCGAGTTGGAGAGATACAAACAAATGAGCCTTTACGGCGAATATGCCACTTTGGGTTGAATTGCCTATATGGGTCTGAATAGCCTCTTTGGGCCTCAATAGTAACAATGTCAAGTAAATTGATCGGAGCCCACAAACGGATCACCCCGAAATACTTGTAGTAGATGTAGAGCAACCCAAACAGGAGCCAATCCCCGAAAAGCTTACTCGATAAATGGCTGATAGAAGACGAAGGAGTATCCAAAACAAACTTTTCTGTCATAAAGATTACATCCTTAATCTGAAAATGTGGATCGGACATCGTCCCCAGAGAGATATGAAAACCAAGTCATTATTTGACTTTGGTCAAACAGAGCACCAAATTGAAATCTGAATTTCCTCTAGTGCTAGAGATATAGGCAATTGAATTCGGCATTCTTCAAATACAGAACTAGCCATTATGTAGTTTGCATATCAACAACAATCAACATGTCGATCAATTGGCAAATTAATCCAACTGATCAGAGGCTTCGAGTAACAGACACAACTGCTGAAGGGAAATGAGAGGAACTTTCCAATGTCAATGGCCCCAGATTGTAAAGATGAGTAGCAGCAGACGGTTTGCCAAAGAAAATGAAGGAAGGACAATGGATCTTGAAGGATAAAACCCTCATGTAAATGCTCCAGCTTGTCCAGAAAGAGATAAGAAGAGAATCCATTCTTCTTCTTGATTTTGGTCAAACAAAGAAGTTGTTGTTGAGCACAAAGAGCTTCTCTCAAATTCAATATGAATAACAAACAGAAGCCTTCAATTCTTCCCCAAGAAATCAAGATTCAATATATAAGAGAGATGTGAAGATTTGAACCTTGAATCTCAAGCAATTTTGGAAAGATTTTATTGAGTAATTCCGGAATCAAGAATGAGTTTATTTGAATCTCAAGCAAAAATTTGCAAAAAACCCTTGGCTGGATAAGTGTTCGATCCAGAAATGAACGGGCAAGAAAACGGCGTCTGCGTCACTCACGCATCGAAGGAAAGTTAAAGAGATACAAAGACAGCTTCAAGAAAGGGAAAGAAGATTCATACAAATTTTGACAGAATCGATGAGATTTCAACAGAAGTCCATTGCTGCAGCACAGATCATTGGCACTTCTGGCAGGATTGATGAACATTAACAATGTTCGTGGATGATTCTGTTTCTTGGGTTTCCAAGGTTAGTCTGGATCGGCTCGAAGAGTGTTGTCGGAGAGAAGGACGAGTCGTGGAGATCGTGAGAGGCATACGGCGTCGGTCTTGATTCTCCGGCGAAACCTGCCTTCACCTCACTCTCTCTCTCTTTCTCTCTCTCCCTCACTCTTGCCCTTCTTGATTTTCATAGAGAGGCTGGAACGCCATGGAAGTAGCAGATGAAGCTCGGGAGTATCGATTCACACTTCGATTGGATTTTCGATGGCAGCGATCTTGATTCTCCGGCAATAATCCAGGAACACATAGGGTTCTCTGGCTCTGATACCATGTTAAAATCTGTATTTGGGTTAGATGTTTTGAGGGTAGCCGGACCACCACCATTGATGGTGGTGGCCGGAGGTGATTGAGAGAGGAAGAGAATACGCACAATAGGCAATAGAAAGAAGAGAAACTATATTTTTATTAAATTGGATTAATCACTTAAGAACTATTACACCAATTACTTATATCTAAGCTAAAAGGTAAATGGGCTAACAAAGTAATGAGCTAACAATGTAAATGGGCCCAAATGGGCTTACATGGATTGGGCCTATATCTTTAACACATAGGGTAGTATTTAATGTTAGACTACATAATTGATACTACATGGGCAAAGTAAATTGAGTCTTATGAAATATTCATTTGAAAAATGGTCTAGTTGACTTAAAGTCAAACTAAGATTCGTGTAATGGAGGCAAAGGGATATGTTGTCAATTGCACCAAGAATATTAGGAGAAGTACTTTTGGGTGGAGTTGTGCTAGCATATCATTATTATTCTTGATCTCTGACAATGATATTTCAATTTTGCTATTAATTACATGATTACGATGAATGTTGGCTCTATGGATTGCAGGTTACAACGCTCCCGGATGATTTCCCGGATGCTCATTCTATAGTGAAAGATTTGAGACTTGAGTATGTGATTTCCGTGGAAGGTACTGTTCGGCTTCGTCCAAGTGAGTCGGCCAATAAGAAAATGAAGACTGGCTTGGTAGAGGTGCGATTTCCCTTGCTTATAAATTTAATGGACCACTGTTGAAGAAAATACTTGAATAATTTCTGCTGTCACTGGATGGTTCAAGGTTACCTTTATGATCTCTTTTGAAGCTCAAATTTAGACTGAAATTTGACATTGAAAATACAATTCGCCTCATTGCTAGTTCTTGCCTTATTCTCCGATCTTTACTGATTTTCTGGATAATAAATGCTCTGGCCCTTCACTATGTGATTAGGATGGGTTTTGCAGAAAATATCATAGCACTTTCTCAAGCTCAGAACTAGTTGTTTGGTTTCCCGACCAAAAACCAATCGTGCTACCAAGCTAGTCTTTCATGTAAAGAGATATTAGAGAACAAGAACGTAATATTCTTTTAGATACTATTATGGACTTTTGGTTGAGTTGGGTGGCTGATTGAATATTGATGTTTTGGGTTGTGATTGGGTGAAAATTTTAATTAGGCATCACTTTGAGAAGATGTAGGGAACAGTTTATGTTGGAAATCTTTAACTTTCTGTTAGTATTGACCTTAGAAAGTTCCTGACTAATATAACCTCTTTGATTTTCTCATCCTTTCAATGTTCTTTCATGAACGTGTGGATTTTCTCTTGATGGTCTTAAAAGATTTGTGCAAACAGTTTTATTCGTGAAAATTGTGGTTTATCGTTATTGAATAGACATTTAAAGTTCTACTGGTGCTTTTATCATTTGCAGAAACTGACCTTAGGCTATCGATTTTGATTCTATTTATAATGCTCCCTTATATTGCTCCGAGGACTGGGCACACAATGCATCACAAATGTTGTTTTTATTCCCGGTTAATCAAGAGCATACATTCTTACTAGTGATAGGACAAAAGGCAGATACATAAAACAAGGCTTCTGCCAATTAAATTGGGCTATATGCCAGTATATAATTGTGTATAAATAAGGATTTTGCTGATTAAATAAAGCACTTGTTGACTAGATCCCATTGCCATAGGGTTGTTGGGAGCCTTATGATGGAATGTAAATGCCCAATGGTCAAATGGCACCCCTTAACTAGACCCTGCTCCCATAGGGTCATATCAAAATGGAGCCCTCAGAGTGAACCAAGGTGCTTAGTGTCAATAAACATCCCATGACTAGATCCCATAGCCATAGATCATATCGATAGGTCATATGGAGCCTAGACCTCAAGGGCTCTAGTGACAATAGGCACCTTATGACATAGGATCATGTGGATCCTTACCCTTGTACCCAGGTACCCAACTGTCAGTAGGCACCCGATGACTAGATCTGGTGGTCGTAGGGTCATATGGAGCCTGCCCATTAGATCTAGGTGCTCTAGTATGAATAGGCACCCCTTGACTAGATCCTGCTGCGACATGTTTATATGAAGCACCCCTCGCTATTGACCCAAGTGTCATAGGCACCCGATGACTAGATCCCACCTGCACCGCTATAGGGTCATGCAGAGCATTACCTCTAAACCCAGGTGTTGGAATATAGATAGGCATCCCATGACTAGATCCTGCTGCCATAGGGTTATATGTCACACTAGAGGGTGCTTGAGTATTCGGTAGATCCCCTATGACTAGATCTCGCTGCCATAGGGTCATATGACACATTAGTAGGTGGCCGAGTGTCAACAGGCCCCGATGACTAGATCCTGCTTCCATAGGGTCATATGGAACTGTAACATTGAAACCAGGTGCCCTGGTGTATATGGGCACCCTATTTGCACTCAGGAAAGATGGCGTCCTGTTTCTACCACAAAACCCATGTTCCTTCATGTTGAGTGGATTGAGCCTAATTGCTATTGGGTTTGATGGAACACATGCATCAAACAAATGGGGTTTTCTCATCACATTGTCGTGTAGGATCCCCAAGTTCCCTTTAAGAGCTGCGAGCTGTGCCAAGTTGAGCACCTCGAAAGGTTGCTCCCACCACTTTGGATCCTCAGCATGTTCTCTCGCTATTTGATGGTCAATGGCTTCAGATTTTTTTTTCTCCTCTTCTATCAACCTCTCTAGTTCAGTAACTCGATTGTTGAGGTCTAACTGACTAGACTTGCGCTGTGCAAGGGCAATCTGTTGGGTTTTGTCATCGAGCGGAGGCTCTTGATTGAGGTACTGCTCAATAACAGAATCCAAACAAGAGTGCCCAAAAGAGAAAACCTCCCCTTCGGGAGAAAAGACAAGGATAGCAACTTCTGTGCCAGAAAGGGTGCAAAGATCACTGCCCGTCTTAAACAAATCCAAGCAGTGTTTAGAGAAAGTGACATGACCCGCGCTTGCCTCCTGCATTGTCTCAATTTTTACTCTTTTCCGACTATTTCCCCTTCCTTCCATGCCTGAATATCAGATAATATATGCTACAAAGAGAGAAACTTGGAAGCGATGGTTGCCTAAGAAAGAAACCAGTATTTATACGAGTTTTGTTCCTTTCCTTTAGTTCTGGAAGTCTCTGTAACCCTCCTACTGTTAGAAAGTTCTTAAATTACTTTCCTTAAAATGTATTCTCATGATACTTATCAAGACAACTGTAAGAAAATCTTTGAATTTATTTGCTTACCATACTTATGGAGATTTATAATATTGATACTATACCTATTATTTACACTGCCTAGGCTGGATTTAAATGATTTTGACAATTCATAAAACGAGTTGGAGGATGTAGGCCATGAGTAGACTGGGGCGCCCAAAAGATTTTGTTAATCCCCCAAAAAAAAAAGAAAAGAAAAGAAAAGAAAAGAAAAACAATGACTCGAGAACATTTAATTGAACTCTATCTCAACATCTTTTTTTTTTTTTTTCGGATAAGTAAACTCTATCTCAACTTTTAGGCTAAATACATTGTTATGGAAGGATTCTCGTGAGAAAGATTTTGTTCAATTTAAGTATTACTAATAGGTTCAAAATAAGGGTTTTAAATTTAATTCGGCAAAAAGGGGGAAAATAATTGAACAAAAGTAAAGAACTTGCCAAATATCCGAACTCCAACTAGGAAATAGATTGACTCATAAATCAAAGTGGACAGTGTAGTACACCGGATGCCTACTCCTTGGAATGGTGAAAGTACTCCGCATAATTCACGCATTTGTGTACAAAATATTGAATTTCAATCATCATTTATCACATAATTAATAGTATTTTAATGCTAATATTTTTCTTATTGGCTAGTAAGAACTGTTAATATTTTTTTGATGATTAAGAGTAATGTAACAACGTCAAACCAGGTGACACGTCCTATTTACACCGGGAGTATACAAACAATATCAATCTAAATAAAAGAAAAGTTGTTCATAAAATCTACTAAAGTGTTATATGCCGAGGAGATGTGCTCTAAACACCATAAGAAAAGAGTCTGAACGACCATCTCCTTCAATCTATCCACTTGCAACTCGTATTATAAAAAGCTCTTCGATTCCTCTCCAACCACACGGTCCACCACACTGCCAAAGGAGTCGGATCCCACACACTACTCCTCTTATAAAGCGACCAGCACTGGTGGAGATCCTTCACGGATCTCAGCATTATCCAAGATTACTTCTTTATAAGCCTTCCCGTATCCTTTGTACATGTAACACCAATTTACATAAATCCTCCTCCGAGCCCTCAAGCTTTCTGTAAGAATTGCTTCTTTATAAGCTATTAAGCTTCCCACATAGAAAAGGACCACTCATGTCTATGCCTTTGATTTCCACACTGTCTTCCATGGGAACAAACTAATTCTACGTGATGATTTCTGGTAAAAAGACTTTACAGAAAAGAGCCCACGTTCATCCCCTAACTTGCGAAGTCTGCCTTCCCAATTATTGAAACCCTTCTGAGCATACAAGAAATTCCAAAAAGTGCCCCAAAGCCTCCAGCTCTAAATCTTGAGGATTCCTACGAGAACTGGGCTAACCAATTCCTCCTTGTTGACTGCCATGTTGAATAAAGAAGGAAATTCTCTCTGCAAGTCTATGTCCGTGCTCCACCTATCACTCCATAATCTAACAGTATCTCCCATACCTGATATCAAAAGCAATAAAGCGCTCGAACTGTTAATATTATAGTCGAGTTTTAAACTTTTTAATAGAAAAGATATAATTAAAGAACATACAAAATTCAATAAAGGAGGATGAAAAATATAACTTAGAGAGTATATTGATGAAAAGATTGGAGGACATGAATTCTTGATCAAGAGTGTCCAAGTTATTGCTATGATTGATTCGTTTCGTCAAAGGAAAAGGGGTTTCTACACAGAAACAAATTGAAGAGGAGCTAGGGGTTAAATTAAAATTTCCATCACCCAGAAAGGACGAATCTATCAGTAGGTTGCTTATTTCTGAGGATGAATTTTCTACGTGTCTACGAGGCAGGTTATCATGGGGAATAAAACTATGTTCCAATGGGGTAGGAAGACTTTATGTTTTCAAGATTCAGGCTAAGGATCAGGTGGAGTTCAAGGTAGTGGAGAGGAGCAGAGGAAGACCCCACAAAATTGTGCTCTCTTGTTTTGAGTTCAATAGGATGTGTGAATGGTTTAGCAGATTCTCAGCATCCAACGTTATATGGTGGAAGAAGTGGCAAGGTCAGAGGAGAGAATTCATTGTCACAAAAGAAAAGAATGCAGCAGGAGCCTTCATCAGAGTCATTGTGAGAGGTTCGAGGAGGCCGGGAATGATTTGTGTCGCTGAGAATTTTGTAGAGGCAGGTTGGGTTTGGGTGGCAGATAAGCTTCGTCGTTTCGCTGGAGTTCAACAATTCAAGGAACAGGGTGTCAACAGAAAATCTTTCAAAGAAGCGGCTGACATTCCTCCTTGGCCTGCTTTAGATCATGCATTTTTGAAGGAAATAGGTGATTGTCATCAGATTTTGAGGTGGATGAAGTGTCGTGTACTGGGAATATAGAGTTTCTTGGTCGGTGTTTGGTGGGCAGAGTAGGAGCCCAGCAAGATTCCTGAACACCAAGGGAGGAAGTGCAGAGATGGGTGGATGTACATTGGAAAGTTGCTGGAGGAGTCATAGTCCATGAGCTCAGTGGGAATTTCTTTTTGCTGACTTTTCCATCGAAAGAGGAGGCTCGCTGTATTATGAATCTCAAAAAATGGGTGGTGAGGTCTCTGTATTTGGATTTTTGGCAGCAGGAGGTGTCGTGTTTTCAGGAAGGGCTGGAAGGGCGAAAATCGAAGGAAGTGTGGGTTAGGGCTTGGGGTCTCCCCCTTCATTTGTGGAGCAATTTGATTTTTGTGAAGATTGGTGAGTTTTGCGGTGGTTTTGTCAAGGTTGATGAATCTACGGAGGAAAGGGTAGAGGTGAGATGGGCTCGTATGTTGGTTCGTTATAAGGAGGAATTACCGACCTCAGTATGCATTGGTGTGGGAGGTAGAGTCTTTATCCCAGTTTGGTCAGAATCAGTTATGCTTCGTGATTGTCGAAGAGGTGGGGATGAAGGCAGGAGTTTGTCGCCGGTTGGGGAGATGAGCACGGTGCAGAAGGAGGGTGGATCTCACCCCAATAAGAAGCAGGTGGGAAGGAAAGGGAGCAGTAAGTCAGATAATGGCAGAGGTCAAGACAAAGGAGTGGGGCCGAGCACAAGGGCTCTGAGGAATTCAAATTCAAATTTTAAATTCCCACATCAAAACGACGTAGCAACAAGGGGAAAGGCTCCGACCGGCAAGGACAAGGTGATGAAAGCTGGTGTTAGGTCTGGGCTCTTTATTCTAAGGGGAATGAGCTAGGTAGAGGCCCACTTAATAGGAGAGGAGGGGGCAAGGTAGTTTGGGCCCCTATTAATCCCAAGCCGAAAGTGATCCATGAGAAGGAAGTCACAGTGGGTTCAATCTCCGGCCCTTATAAGTTAACTTGCTGAACTTGCTGAAGATTCTTTACGTAATTTGGGCAACAGAGGTGGGTTGGGTGTGAAGGAAGACCCTTTTATCATCAAGGACAGAGTGTTGGGAGTCAACGCTTCCTGTGTTTTGTCGAGCTTTAGCTGGCGAGAATCAGACAACCGAGTCAACGCTAGTGGGGAAGAGCAAGAGGGGCACGGCCAAGGGAGGATAGTCAGACTCAGGCTTTGTGTCGAGCTTTAGCTCTGAGGAGTTAAGGGTAGACTTGATGAAGAATTGGACTATTCCTCCAGAATCGGTAAGTGTTGATAAGCAGCTGCATATTGGTTCAATGCAGGAGGTAGAAGAGGAGGAGCCGATTAGTATTCCCCCAGACTTTGTAGGGAGTGCTAAGGATGACAGCCCAGACGGGTGCATAGGATCTTCTTCGCAATCTGTCCCGAAGGCTGATTTTTCCAGCGGGCACTGTGAAGAGGTTGAGTCACCAAGCTCCATGCAGAAAAGGAGCTGCTGACAGGGACTGCTCTCCAAAAGTGGCTCCTCGTCTCAGCGAACAAGTGGAAAGCCAGGAGGAGTCGTTGTCTGAATCGATTGATTGCACTCCTCTCGCAGTGGTGCATTCGGAGGAGTTGGAAGAAATTGAACTTATTTCTCATTTGGAGTCTACAGAGGACATCTCTTTGTGAGCAAGTAGGAGAGCTAAGGGGTTAGGGAGGTACTTGGGGTGTCTTGTTCGGGATTTGAAGATAAAATCATGGAGCTTCTTTTGGATATAGAGAAGAATTGGAGATCGAAAAAGGACAACAGCAACAAGAAATCCAGTAAGAAAGGGGCAAACGTGAGCTAAACCAGTTATGTTGCAGTACAGTCTGAATTTTGATTTTCCAGGGAGGCTAGAGGGAGAGGGGAGAAGGAATAGGAACTTATCTGCATAAGGTTTCTCATGGAGTTACGCATTGTTTCATGGATTGTGTGGGGTCTAAATAATCGTGACAAGAGGATGGTAGTCAAGGCAGGTGATAGATGGGTTGACTGGACTTTCTTAGGGGCGAATGGGTCAGCAGGAGGCATTTTGATTATGTGGGATAGAAGGGTGGTGACAAAGTTGGAGGTTGAGTTTGGGGTATACTTAATGTCTTGTTTACTAAAGATGGTGGAGTCTGATAAAGAGTGGGTGTTTTCGGGGGTGTATGGTCCATGTTCTGTAAATGAGCGAGGTGGATTGTGGGAGGAATTGAAACTCATTAGATCGAAATGGAATGTTCCGTGGTGCATAGGGGGCGACTTCAATGTGGTTCGATTTCCTGAAGAAAGAAAGATCAGGCTCTTGCGGTTTCTCTCAACAATGCTGGAGTTTAATGATTTTATTAATGAGTTGGAGTTAGTAGATCTTCCATTATCGGGAGGAGACTTCACTTGGTCGTCTATTTTAGTAAGCTCTTCACAGATTAGTCTCCCTAGAGTGGTTTAGGATGTGATCTTGAAAGGAAAATCCCACTTCAAATTCGAGAATATGTGGTTGAGGGCTCCGGGGTTTGTTGAGTGGGTTAAATTAAAGTGGGACTCGTATATCGTGGCTGGTAATCCGTGCTTCATCTTGGCTAGAAAACTGAAATTGCTCAAGGAAGACTTAAAGATTTGGAATAGAGAGGTTTTTAGGAGACTGGATGTCAAGATAAAGAAAGTTATGGAGGAGATCAGTGTGTTGGATTCGAAAGCAGGCTCGAGTGGACTGAATGATGCAGAAGAGTTATGCCGGTCTGCACTTAGGAGAGAATTAGGGAGTCTCCTTCTTAGTGAAGAAATGTGCTCGAAACAAAAATCCTGAGTATAGTGGCTTAAAGAAGGTGATCGGAATTCTAAGTTTTTGATAGGATGGCAATTGGCAAGCATGCATAAGTCTGCAAATCATATAAAAAATATCACGGTTGAAGGGTCGTTGTTAGTAGACAAAAATGACATTAAGCAAGGCATAGTGGATTTCTACTCTGGACTCTTTGAGGATCAAGGAGAGTGGCGACCAAAACTTGGTGGAGTCTCTTTTAAAGCTTTAGAGCAGGAGGATAGTCTGCTTTTGGAGGCTGGTTTTTCTGAAGAGGAAGTGGTGGCAGCTTTGGGCAGTTTGAGTGGGGACAAAGCCCCGGGTCCGGACGGCTTCACAATAGCGTTCATCTCTAGTTACTGGGAGGTAATCAAATCAGAGGTAATTGAGGTATTTCAGCATTTTTATGTCAATGACAATAAGGGATTTGAGAAAAGCTTCAACGCTTCATTCATTTACAAACTGCTGGCCAAAGTTCTTGCTCTTCGGTTGAGAAAGGTGATATTTAAAATTATATCGGAGCCCCAACATGCTTTTATTGTAGGGAGGCAGGTTGTTGATGCTTTTTCATTGCCAATGAAGCTCTTGATGCCAGGCTCAAAAGTGGCTGCCTAGGCTGTTGTGTAAGCTGGACATCGAGAAGGCTTACGATCACGCTAATTGGGATTTCCTTTTGTGCTTGATGGGTAGAATGGGTTTTGGGGAGTAGTGTTGAAAATGGATCTATTTTTGTATCTCTACGGCTCGATTCTCAGTGTTGATTAATGGAGAACTCGCTGGATTCTTTGCTAGTTCGAGGGGATTACGCCAAGGAGATCCTTTATCTCCATTCCTTTTCATTATTGTTATGGAGGCTTTGAGTAGACCAATGGATAAGGCAGTTTTAGGGGGTTACATTCGAGGGTTTGAGGTGGGGAGGAGCGGAGATGAGGTGGTTTCGGTATCTCATATCCTCTTTGCAGACGATACTTTGGCTTTATGTGATGCTAAGGCCACGCAGTTAGGATACTTTTGTCTCATATTGGCGTTCTTCCAAATGGTGTCGGGGCTTCGGGTTAATATAGGAAATAGCGAGATTATTCCGGTTGGGGCGGTGGAGAATGCAGAACTTTTAGCCTCATGTTTTGGGTGCAAGATTGCTTAGCTTCCTTCTTCTTATTTGGGCTTGCCTCTTGGAGTTCCATTTAAGAATAAAACCACCGGACTCCTGGAGAGATTTGAAAGACGTTTGGCAGGTTGGAAAAACCTGTTGTTATCGAAAGAGGGGCGTATTATCCTTGTTAAAAGTACTTTGTCCAGCCTCCCTACATATTTCCTGTCTCTCTTAGTGATGCCTTCTTTGGTTTGTGAGTCTTGAAAGGTTGGAAAGGGAATTTTTGTGGGAAGGTTCGGGCGAGGCTTGAAAGTATCATCTTGTTAAATGGGACAAGGTTCGTGCTAATTGGAGAGATGGTGGATTAGGGATCAAGAATTTGAAAGTTTTCAATATTTCCTTGCTTGATAAGTGGTTATGGAGGGAACATGACAAATCGTGATGGCTGTGGAGGAAAGTGGTAGGCTGTAAATATGGGGAAGGTGTTAATATATGGACTCCGAACAGTGTTGTTTCAAGCATATGGGGTGGGGGTCTCGAAAGGGATTCGTAAAGGTTGGGAAGCTTTTGTGAGACGTACCTCTTTTGAAATAGGGAATGGGTCTTCTATCCGTTTTTGGAAAGATAGATGGTGTGGGGAGGTGGAGCTATGGAGATTGTTTCCCAATCTGTTCAATTTGGCTTCTGATTAAGACTGTTTGGTAAGCTCGATTCTTCAAATCCAGGGGAACACTGTGGTCTGCAACCTACGTTCTGAAGATGTTTAGAGTGGGAAATGAACCCCTGTGTGGATTTTTTTGAAATGTTATATAAGCAGCAGGTGGGCAGAAATGGAGAGGACTCAGTTAGGTGGAAGGGAAACAAAGGCAGAATATTCTCCGTTAATTCCTTCTATTCCCGTCTCCTGAATGTTAGAAATAGCAGCTTCCCTTGGAAGTTGCTCCAAAGCTCCCAGTCGTGTAGGATTCTTTGCTTGGGAGGCTTGTCATGGAGCCATCTTAACTGGAGACAACTTGCGGGCTCGTTGTAACATCTACGTTAATTGGTGTTATATGTGCAAAAGGAGCGATGAAAGTGTTGACCATTTGTTTATTCACTGTCCCATGGCGACAGAATTATGGAATTAGATTTTTGGTGTGTTCGGAGTTGCCTAGCTGGATCCATTTTGGATTTATTCTTGAGCTGGTCCCTATATAGGAGGAGGAGAAATTCCCTATGGGAGGTTGTCCTGTTGGCGGTTTGTTGGATCATTTGGAAGGAAAGGAATAGGAGGACTTTTGATAACGAGGAAGGGTCTGTAGAGAAGCTTAAAGATATTTGGTTGCACACTATTTCTTCTTGGTGTCTGAGTTAGTGGATCTATCCCAGACTCCTATTCCCTCTCTAGAAGAAATAGTGAATTCCTTCCATCTCGAGTAGCTCGAGATCTCTTGTGATTGCACTATATTGTACATAGGCTGTGGCACCTATTTTGATGCTCTTCGCAAATAATACTTTTACTTATCAAAAAAAAGTTATTGCTATGATTGGACAGATGCACATTGACCACTTCTCGAGAATCGAAGTATAATACTTGTTTACCCTTTACTCCTTTTCTCTGACATTATAGTTATGCACTCCAGGTTGCAGCAGAGCATGTCCAAGTTTTGAATGCTGTGAAGGCTAAGTTGCCATTCTTGGTTACTACTGCAGATGATGCAAAAGATAATGCTAAAGAGGAAATCCGTTTGAGGTAGCTATTTCCGGAGCAATCGAGCCAATTGCATTTTCCCACTTGCTTTATTGATTTAAAGGTGTCAGATAAATGTTGTAGATATCGATGCCTTGATTTACGACGTCCGCAAATGAGTTCCAACATAATGTTGCGACATAAGGTAGTGAAGCTCATTCGAAGATATCTAGAGGATGTACATGGTTTTGTGGAGGTATTAACTTTGGAATTCTCAATGAGATTTGAATTATTTCCTTTGATACATAATATTCACCTTCCATATTGTCAACTCATTTGCTAACACATTTCAGCGTGCTTTTATGATGTTTGTTCATGCTTTGTTTTGATCCTGACTTTTGCATGGTTGTAAGGTAGATTGAGACTCCAATACTCTCTCGATCTACTCCCGAAGGTGCTCGGGATTATTTGGTGCCTTCAAGAGTTCAGGTATTTTACTCTATTATATAAGAATGCACTTTAATAATTTTTATTGAACTATGGTTCACAATGTGAGTTGTTAGGAGTATCTTCATCCTATATATTTATGGAGGTGGAGAACAATGGTCTCTTTCTCTTCGGTTGCCCTTTTATGCATTCTACCTCAAGTTTGAATTTTAAAGTTCCCCCAAGTGAATTGAGCATTCTACATGCCAGATTCACAAGTAACTAATATATATATATATATATATATATATATATATATGAATGACTAAATCAAGGGCCTAGATTATACATATCAGATGATCTAACGACTCAGAATAGTTGACAAATGTTATATAGAATATATATATGTACTCCCTCCATTTCGGTCAAAGAGTCTCCGTTTGATAGAACTTTTTTAAAAAATGACAATTTTAGTAACTCATTAGTAATAAAATGACACTTTTATACCTTAATTTTTTAAAGTGGACTCTTTAAGTGAAATATTGCAAAATGAAATAGTGGACTCTTTACCCGGAACGGATGGAGAATTATAGTAAAGATCATTTTATTATTAATGAACTACTAAAAGTATTATTTTCTTAAAAAAATTAACTTTCAAATGGGGCCTCTTTGCCTGAATGGAGGGATTAATTAATAATTTGTATATGAAATTGCAGGCCGAACAAAAAAACGGTTCGGACGAAAATTAAATTGATTAAGTTAATTACGATAACAGTTAAAAAGAAAAAAAACTTCAAATTACAAAACTTACTATTTTTTTAGATTTTTTATTTGTATACGAAATTGTGGGCCGGAAAAAAAATTAAATTGATTAAGTTAATTACGATAACAATTAAAAAGAAAAAAAAATATAATACAAATATTCAAACCTTACCGTTGGACTAAAATTAAATTGATGCAGTTATGCACGTTAACGGAGAAGAAACTGGATAATTACGGTCATAATATGTCAGTAAAACAATAATTGTAAAACAATAAATCTCAGTGAAACAATAACGGTAAAACTGTAAAACCATAAAACAATAACTGTAAAACTGTAAAACCGCGCTCCGCACGCGTGAAGGTAGAATTTGATGCTGGCCGTAGGATCGTTGTAAACAGGTAAATCCTAAACTCTAATTAGCCTTTACCAATTGCACACGTGTTTTGGGATGTTTATTGTAATATAGATATAAATAAAAATATATACGTTGGTTTGGTTCCGTATCAAAAACCGTGAACCTAACCAAATCGAGTGGTTTTTCAATTTTTGAAACTGAAACCGAACCGTTTTGGACCAAAACCGAACCCTCTTGGACCAAAACCGAACCAAACCAGTTGGTTTGGTTTCGTGGTTCAGTGGTTCCAATGTACACCCCTAATAAACAAACATAGTAGCCGATGAAAAAAACTGTGACTATATAGTTCAAAAATAGAAACACATTTTTTATTTAAATTTTTTTTTTTGAAGTACATTTCAGTTTTTAATGTAGTGTCTGTGAAAGACAAAGTGAAAGTGTGAAAGATAGTGAAAGTCGAACAGAGTAATGAAAGTAAAATAATGAAAAAAAAAGAAAGAGTACTGAAAGTCGGAAGTGTCGAACAGAGTTATGAAGACAGAGTGAAAAGAGTGAGAGGCCGCTTGAGCCGAACTGCTATGGAAGATTGGAAGTCGAAACCCTAGTCCCGACTGGAAGACACACTGAATCGATGGTGCGAATTACTTGAATCGATGGTCAAAAGTTTTAGTGCTCAGAAGTCGCAAGTCTTGTCATCTTCGTGAGTTCGCATTCGTCCTGAGGTCTGATTTGGATTTTAGGACTTTTTAGGGTTTTCTCTATTTTATAATAACCCTAAACTACGTCGTTTGACTAAAAAAAGAAACCAAAAAACAAAACTTTTTCAAGTGTGCGCCTCTGATAGACTTTTTCCCGCCTCTCGCCTCTTCAAAAGATGACTAGGGCGTCTGCCTGGCATCACTTCCAGCTCATCGATTTGCCCAGGATCAGGACCATTCTCTGATAGACTTTTTACCGCCTCTCGCCTCTTCAAAAGATGACTAAGGCGTCCGCTTGGCATCACTTCCAGCTCATCGACTTGCCTAGGACCATTCAGGCGCTAGGCGTTGAGCCCTCGCTTTCTGTTGCCTCTCGCCTTAGGCGAGAAAGGTGAGCGCCTTTGACAACTATGGAGGATTGGAATTCTATCTCGATGATACGTAGAGGGATGTGTTCCATATCGTAAGATACACTAACTTCTATATATATATATATATAGTATATGTTAATAAATAATACTATTAAGTAACAAATTAATAAAAATAGCTTGACAAACCATTAACTTTAAACTTCATAAACTAAGTTGTTATTATCCCCAAAAAAAGTGAAGCAAGTCATCACCTTTAGGTAAAAAAAAAAAACTCAGAATTTTGGAATTTTTTTTGGCAAAATTAAGGTGGAAAAGATCTTACAGCTGGAGAAAATAATGGAAACTTGAAATAATTTATAAAATGATAATGTAAAACACTAAAACAGAGTAGGCAAAAGTCAAAACAAATAAACAAGTATGGCCCCTGTTTTACATTTTACAGTTCTTGACTTCTTGGTCAAATTAAGTTATAAAATAAACTAATAGAAAACTATGAGTCAAATTAAGTAAAAAATAGACAAATCTCTTACTTTTTTGAGGTGAGAAAATCCAAAATCTGATAATACTTCAAAGTTCAAACTCCAATTGTCTTCACTCTTTAGTTTACGCTTCACTACTTGGACGTTTCCAGTAGTTTTTTTTTTCCCCATTTTTTAATGAAGGATGAAGGATCAATAATGGATAATGCCATCTTGGATTAACTAGGCAGCAAAGGGAAGAATGGTTTTCTTGAGAAGAGGCGAGAAGGGTTTTCTATGAGAAGACGACTCGACGACGTGAAACAAAGAGCAGTCACGTGAGGCGTGACTTGTGAAAATAGATCAAAAATATTTCAAACACATCCTCTAAAGAAAGCAAAAAATACCATACAATACACAATTTCTGCAATATGAAACGCATTGCCCATACGAACAACTATGGGCAGCAGTATAAAGGGTCAAGTTGAGAAAACCTCCCTGTGTTTCACATTTTTAGGCTTTGCCTCCATTTGCTATTTTTTTTGAGGTAAATCCTCCTTGTGAACCTAAAATTTGTTTAAAGACCACATTCCATCTAATTGCTGTTACTAAAAGTTATGACTCGACTAACATCCCTTTGTTTGAAAAAATCAACCAATTATCTCTCCCCACTCTCTCTCTCTCTCTCTACTTCCCACTTCCCCCTTACCCCGGCCTCTACTCTATACAGATTACAAAGGAGATGACGTCTAGTCAGGAAGCAGGAAAAAGACAGTGGTAGACGAAGCCCAAACCAATCCTAATCGAAATAAGTCTCAATCTCAACCTACTCAAAATAAATCTCAATAGCCTTCCCTTGATTCACCAAACCAGAGGCTGATAAATACACTTCGTTTGTAGCAGCAGCATGACCCTCAATTTCAAATCTCCAAAGCATCTGATACCCATCCACTACCCCAACCACCTTCGACAGCCACCATTGCTACCGTAATTACCCTTCTTTACCACCAACCTAGTCTTTCAAACTTCCTCATAGCTCAACACGCAAGATGAACTTATACATCATATCAACAAACCTGGATGCAAGCATAAGCATAAATGCAGTAACAAAGAAGTGCATCAGTGTCTTAATTTCTGGCATTCTGATGTGGTGTCATGTTCAGGGGATTCTTTGTTAATATTATGGATATTTTGCAGATCTAATTCTTTTGGTCTTGTATACTCTCTGTGTACAGGGACACGTCACCAGATCTAATTCAGAAAAAAAAAATTTATAACCCAACTGCAAGCTCACACACAGTTTCACTCATATGCTGACCCAGTTTGAAGTTCAATAATCAATTTTGTTTTTGTACTGAACAAAAACAATAAACCCAAAGTTACCGACTTCAAGTAGTTGTGACAGAGAATGATCCTTTACTAGGTGAGCTGCAGTGGGAAGAGGGAGAGATCCATGTTTATTTTGGTGGTGATGTGTGGCCGTGAACCCAACTGAATGGTATTGAATTGGGGACGGGCTAGGAACAGTATTTGAGGCGGTGGTATGCGTAGGAAGGACAATTGGGGGAGGGGCACAGATAGAGACAAGAAAGGGAGGGAGGGTACCTTGTTCTTGCACGATGGAAAAAAGTTGATGAAGTGACAAGCGACGCCAGGAGGAATAACTGCTTTACAAATAGATTAGAAAAAAATAAGATTCATGTTCAACCTAATTTGTTGGGATTTACGTATTTTAGGGCATTTGGCTATTTAACACGCCTTCGTTACTCCAAACCAACAAAGTGTAGCCTTTTTCAGCTTTTAGTACCACAAGGAGGCTTTACTTCAAAAAAGTTAACACATGAGGGCAAACCCAAAAACATGAAATCATCTCGCCGGGGGGTGTTCCTCCTATTCTTCCAATAACAAATATTGTGCAAATAGATATCTCTAGTCAGGCTCTTGTCTGAAATCTATGATTTTATTTGTAAAGAAATAAGTGAGGCATCTTATCAAAAAAAAAAAAAACAAAAAAAGAAAAAGAAATAATTGAGGCTTGGACATAAGAATGTGGTGTAAGCTGTCTTAGACTACCTTGTTACACACTCGCACTGAGTTGAGTCATGCGTGTTTCCAGTGGTTTGGCTGAGGAGTAATTCTAATTCTCTTTAATCAAGTGAGCTGATGGAGTATTTATGTTTCGACCACTATATATCTATCCGTCAGCTCTATGCGGAAGCTTTAGGGTAAATGACATTGATGTATTGATTTGAGATATTTTGCTGAAGTACGATTTTATTGAGGAAATCTGATATGAATTGCTACTTGAGATACATTGCTCATGGAGTCTGATTCCCCCTACTGCACACTATGAAGCCAGGAATGTTCTATGCTTTGCCCCAAAGTCCGCAGCTGTTTAAGCAAATGCTCATGGTCTCTGGGTTTGACAAATATTATCAGATAGCAAGGTAATTCTTTTTGTCAGTGCTTTTGTTTAGATCCTCCTGTTTTTTGGGGGGCTTTTTTTTTTAGGGGGGGGGGGGGGGGGGAGTATGAAATATTAAATTCATCATTGTGTTCATTTCTTGCAGATGTTTCAGAGATGAAGATTTAAGGGCAGATAGGCAACCTGAATTTACACAATTGGATATGGAATTGGCTTTCACACCTTTGGAAGACATGCTAAAGCTCAATGAAGATTTGATTAGACAGGTTAGCCATTTTATTGCTTGATATGAGAGAAAAATAGAATAATGACTTTTCTTTGCTAATACAAATACTGTCATCTGAAAGATAACCATCCAATAGAATGATACAGATTGTTAATAATGAGTATACCAGCAAGGGGGTCACACTTACCTATCAAAAAATAATGAGTATACCAAAGGGATAGTAAAATAATTTATTTTACAACAATTATTATACTACATCAGAAGTTAGAACCTTCGTGTACACTGGAATTGCCTCATGTGCTTTGCTACCCCTTTCTATAAATAATAATAGAAGAAACAGACTTCAGATAAAATATACACTATACTTCCTCTGTCTCAAAATTATTGTTCTGCTTTCCTTTTTGTCCGTCCCAAAAATTCTCTTGTTTGTAAGTTCCCTTTTTATGACACTACTTTTATCATTTTACCCTTAATTTTTTTTTCCTACTTTAATTTTGAGCTACATGCATATGAGCTTTAAAGAAACTACGTATTATACCAACAGAAATAATTGAAGTCAATTGTTTTTCTTTAATTTGTGTGCTGGGTCAAACAAGACAATAATTGTGGGGTGGAGGGAGTATTTAAAATAGTTGAAGAGGGTTACTGGTTAGAGAGATTATGGGAGGCTTTATTGATAGGCTTGTTGGTAATGGCATTGCACACAAGGAAAAGTATGGTCACTTACCCTGGGAGTGGAATTTCAGGAAAAAAAAAAGGTGGGGGGGGGGGGAGAATGGTTTGGGAGGGATTCGTAAGAAATACTATACTAAATTTTTGTATCTCCGGGAGTGGAATGTTGGGAAGGGGTGGGAAGTAGGTGGGGGGAGGAGGAGAATTGGTTGGGAAAGGTTTGAGATCATATTTTTATTGTTAATAGACCTGAGTTTTTGGCATCTCAACTTCATAATATTTTAATTTAACAACTTTTTTTTTCTTTTTCAAAAGCAAGTGGATTATGTAATTGCTTTAAAATTATGGGGGTGTATTGAGATTTTACAAAAGTACAGGGGTTCAAAAATTTTCCCATTCTGCATGAAATCTGCCCGACTGCAGATGTAAGTATATATAGTGGGACGACAATAATATTCTTGAATACATTCCTTATTCTCAATGGAGTCTTCAATTAAGACTTTTTGATAGCCACATACTCTTAGAAAGCCAAGCAGGCGGAGGTGGCATTGCGGCGATTTGTAGATCCTTGCAGATGCCTGACTCTGGTGAGACGACCAGTAGATATGATCATATGATGACTCAATTTTTTTTTGTCTCTTTATATATTTTTCTTTTGCCGAGTATTCTTACTGTGTTTGAATTAATCATTATCGACTGTTTTTCTATAAAGTTGTGAAAGTCAATATGTCTATTTTACTCCTACAGGTCTAAAAGTCATGAAATATTTAACCTATTGCAGGTATTTCTAGAGATCAAAGGCATCCAGCTACCGAATCCTTTCCCAAGGCTTACGTATGCTGAAGCAATGAGTCGATATGGATCAGACAAGCCAGATACCCGTTTTAATCTTGAACTGAAAGATGTAATACTTTTACCGACTTTTACGTGCATGCTCTATTTAGTTTAGTTATTTATTAGGCTAATAGGGCGTAAGTTGTGTACTGATATCCATGATATAGAATGTAGTATAATGAAGAAATACCTAAATTGCTTTAAAGTACATGCTTTTCCGCGTACTCAATTCCAGAAATAACTATTCGTTGTCTCCCCACTCGTTCAGACAATTTTAATCTCAGAAAACGGGTTTCCCTGTGTCATACTAGTGGGTAGATAACCTCAATCAGCACTCGTTTGTCATCATTCCCATGGTATGATGGTGATGGGGACTAGCCATATTCTAACTGGTTTAATTGTATTTCAAATGTGAGTTTCCCTTTCTTATTCCGAGCTCTAACCCCTTCAAAATAAGCTGTTCTATACACTGCTAGCTTTTGTTATCCGCTACTGTTTAATTAAGTTTCCATTTCCTTCTGAATTCCAACTCTCAAAGTTAATTGTTATTTGCATTCTGTAGTTCTTTCGGATGCTCTACTGTTAAATGTGAATTTTCAAAATAAAGAGATTTTGATGATTTCCTACCTTCATGATAATCTCCTTCCTGCAAGTGTGGCAATTAACAAGTAAGACCGTGTTTCTTTTGATATAACTGCAGGTATCTGATATTTTTTCAGACTCCTCCTTCAAGGTCTTTGCAGATACCTTGGGTGATGGGGGGATTATTAAAGCATTATGCGTGCCTTCAGGAGCAAAAACTTATTCAAACACTGCTCTTAAAAAGGGTGATGTTTACAATGAAGCCATCAGATCTGGCGCAAAGGGTTTGCCTTTCCTGAAGGTCTTGGATAATGGTAAAAGTACATTCTCTTGGCAGTGATCTCTATACACATATGGCAAGGAAGTTATGGTTCATCATTTAAATTCTTGAAATTTTGACTTTTAGGGGGCATTGAAGGGATCCCTGCACTTGTTTCGAGTTTGAATCCAGCAAGAAAGGATCAGTTACTACAACGATGTGCTGCTGGGTCAGGTGACCTTATTTTGTTTGCAGTCGGTTTCCATGCATCAGTTAATAAGACATTAGATCGGTTGAGAGTTTATTTAGCCCATTCATTGGGCTTGGTTGATCAGGTATGTTATGCAAATATGCAATTATAATTCCTCTTTATATCAATACCTCGCACTGACTTGCTCTTTTGTTATGATATATAGTCCAGGCATTCCATTCTGTGGGTGACTGATTTTCCGATGTTTGAGTGGAATAGTTTAGAAAAGAGGCTCGAGGTTTGTGATCTTGTTCATTGCGCACAAAGTTTCGAATTTAGCTAGACTTATATATATATATATATATCCATATGAATATATATGTGGATGTAGAGATAATTATTTATCTAGAAATGTTATCATTGATTATTGCCATATGCAAACTGTTATTTGATGTGGTAATTCTTCTTAAATTCCAAATGAGTCAGTTTCAACAATATTAGTGTTATATGAATATCGGCTTCTATCAAAAAAAAAAAAAAAGAATATCGGCTTCTATCTATTCAAATACTAATTGATGGAGGTTATGTCTATTGTTTTGAGTGATTATGATCAAATATGCTTACATATTTTTGAATGGAAATGGTGTTGTCATTTCTATGGATATTGGCTCTCGCTGCCGTACAATGTAATACCAGGGATCTGTCTCTTTGTTCCAATATTATGTAAGACATTCCAAAGAAAAAGAAAATACGCCATCATATCACTTTGCCAAGTCATGCTGGCATCGGCATTTTCGAGTTGGTTTTTGATTTTATTATAATATTTAGGTTTTGTTGATGTCATTGGTTGTTATTGCAATTACCTCTATATTCTGTATCTTTTCATCCTGAATTTACAAGATTAACTTTCTTTGGCAGGCACTGCATCACCCTTTTACAGCCCCTAACCCTGAAGATATGAATGATCTTTCTTCTGCTCGTGCCTTGGCTTATGACATGGTCTACAATGGAGTTGAGGTATATTTTTAAGTCTTGACTTTAGTGTTGGTATGCATTATTTATACCCAAACATATATACATGTTTCCACTGCTACTGTCAGATTGGTGGAGGAAGCTTGAGAATTTACAGGCGTGAGGTGCAAGAGAAGGTTCTGGAAATTGTGGGTATCTCGCCTGAACAGGTGAGAGACCTTTTACCTTTTGCCCACTCTGGTTGAACTTACTTTTCTTAATCATTATGAGACTGGAAAATCTTTCGTACAGCTAAACCGAGATGTGACAGTTACAGATTGTCAACCTGAATATATAAAACTGTGTGAACACCTTTTGGTGCTTTTTGATGACGGGTACTTTCTTTTCATGTGTGCAGGCTGAAGCAAAGTTTGGCTACCTCTTGGAGGCTCTGGACATGGGGGCTCCTCCGCATGGTATGAAGGGTCCTTTGTATAACAAACCTTTTTCTTTCCTTCTAATTAAACCTTTCTCTAGAAGGTGAAATATTCAAAGCTTGGGGAAGACAACTACCCACCTACCATACATGTCGGCATTGACGGACAGATCTAAATCATTTTTGGTGGTCTTTTTGTTTCCAATCCATGTAACAACTCAGTAACGTGTCTTCTTTTAGCTTAAAGAAGTTGATTGATTGGTTTCCTATATTTTTTTCTGGCGCAGGAGGAATAGCTTATGGGTTGGATAGATTGGTGATGCTTTTGACTGGTGCTAACTCCATACGGGATGTTATAGCTTTCCCGAAGACGACAACTGCGCAGTGTGCTCTCACTCGTTCGCCCTCAGAGGTTGACCCTCGGCAACTTGAAGAGCTTTCATATCGGACCCAGTAGTCTCTCCATTTTGAATCTCCTTAACCTGCTCTCATCATGTTATGTATGTTCTTTGAACTACCATCCACTTAGCCTGCCTTTTCATATCCGGACGCCATTAGTCAATTTCCCCCCGTGTTGAGAATATCAGTCATCTGGAGTTCATCAGAGTCAGAGTGAAGCTTGATCTACCTTATATTATGAAAAACGTTTAGGAATTTTGTTTATGTATATTTAAAGAAGAATATTATCTATATTTAAATTTTTTTGATGCAATTTATATTTAAAGAAGAATTTTATGTAAATGAGTTCAATATTCTATTATCAGATGTTTCACTTGAAGAGTATTTTTGAAACTTATGCCTACAATTTTAAAAAAATTTCAACTTCACTCTCCATATTTGGTATTAACATTTTAATTATGCGCAAATATTTTTGTAATTATAATCAATTCTAATACTCTCTACGTCCCAAAATTATTTTCATGTTTTCTTTTTTGTTCTTCAGAAAATAATTGGCTTGTTTGAAACTTTTCTTTTTAAAATAACATTTTTATCACTTAACTCTTACTTATGCATCATATTTTAATTATGAGCCATGTTAGAATATAGTTATATGTATATTTAGGGTTGTATTGTATATCATTATATTTGTTGGGACCTTGATGTAACTTGAACATACATATATATTGGTTTGTCGAACTGGTTTATAGTTATCTGCTTCAACATAATTGAATTGCTTTTCTTCTTCGACAACATGGTATCAGAGCGAGGGGATTTCAGTTCGCCGTGATCATGCGACCCTTGTGGAGTGTTGAATTGATCCTACACGTGGTATGAATTATGTCTTCGTGCATAGAAATTAGGTTTCCGTGTTAGATATGGTAAGTGTGCCTATATAATCCAGTATTGGGATACGGAAATTTCTCAATGCAGTCGCCTAGTTGAGGAGAATCATTCAGTGCCATTTTTGTTGCCGACCAGTGTTGGAAAAGTACCTCACGCGGCTAACACCCTGGCTATTTGGTTCACTTATACGTGCATTATTTAATTGTATTATGTGTACAATAGTTTTGAACACCAAATTGAAATGCGATTTTCGGGTTGGTTATGTTAGTACAGTATCCTGTTACATTATTAAAAAGTTACTCCCTCCGTCCTTAAATTATCGTCTCCCTTTCTTTTTTCGTCCGTCCCAAAATAATTGTCTATTTTGAAACTTACCTTTTTAGAACATCATTTTTATCATTTTATCCTTACTTTTTCACCCTATTTTAATTATGGGTCACATACACATGGGCTTTAAAGGAAACTACACATTAAACCAATATTAATAATCCAGTCAAATAGGTTTTCTTAAACGATGCGCCGGGTCAACCAGGACAATAAATTAGGGATGGAGGGAGTATAAAAAGTTATTTGACTCGCATTAATTGTGTATAATTTCAACTCCAATTAATCATTATATTTTAGTTTGTACTATGCACGAGTTTTATTGCAATTATTTTTATTTATTTATTTTTTTCTTCTAAGGGGCATGAAATGATTGCAGCATGCCTACTTAGGGGCTTATTTTAATTATGTTATTGATTTCATTATGAAAATATAATATTAATAATTTTGTCATTGCACTAGTAAGTAATAACCATACCACTTTTGACATATTTGACTCAAAGTGATAATTTGTTGAGCTGTGTTTAAAATAAAAGAATTTGATAATACTTTGACATATTTGAGTAGATAATATTTTTAGTAACTTTTTGGTATTCGAATACTTTGAGATAACAAATATATATTAGTAATTTACTTTATTGGATCAAGTCAATTGGGCTATCTTTAATCTGAGATATTATTTTATGTTAGTAACCAAAATAATGTGTGAATTAGTGGTATTAGAAGGTGAGAGTGATCCTTATCTCGGCTTTGATACCTGTTGTAAATTCAACATTTCCTTATTTTGAGGTAAGATACCGATCATGTCTTAGTTTAATGACATGATTGTCTATATAATATTCTGTTTGATTCATACTCTTGTTATTTAAACGTGCTTATTGTTATCGGTAAATCTTCGGTATTTGCATTGTATATTTCCTAAGGTCTAAATTATTATTGGCATAAATAATGTTTAAGGTTGATAATAATTATTTATGCTTGTATGTGTGTGTATATGTTTGTAATTGGAGGAAATTGGTTTTGAATTGGGGGGTAGTTTAATAAAATTTAGAGATTGGGAAAGGAAAAGGTGGAAAGAAAGAAATAAGGAAACAAGAAAGTGAATTGCAGAATTGAGGGTGCTGTAGCTGAGTTTGGTATTGAAGATGACATATTTCGGAAATTACAATTTTAGTCCCTGTAGTTTAGCTTTTGATAGAAATCTTGGCTTTAAGTTATTAATTTTTGGAATGGTCTTTCTGAGTTTTAAGGAAAAGTCACAATTTTTGAATGGGCCTAAATTACTCATTTTTAATCGGAATCGAGTGATTCAAAAGCCTAAATTGATTATTTTTTAGAGTACTATTGAATGGACTTAGTTTCAGAATCAGATTGCAGTTGTATTTTGAATTATGATTGATAATCACAGATTGTAATGGTAGTGATAATAATTAATGCTCATTGCTAAAAATATGATACTTGAAGTTGGTTCTTAGATCGTTTTATTGTGTTATATGCTTAGATGGGAGCGAGTTAGCTAGATGGGTGTTTGGATTGTCTCGGACTTGAGGTAAGGGTTCTTGTCAACCTAGTTACCATTCGATTCTTGATATTCGATACCTTTGATAATTGATATCGTTCTTACCAAGTTGAATTTGAGTTTGTTATCGTTTATTCGTTCACGTCACTTGAAATCGATCATTCGTATTTGTTTTTCTACTCCGCCATATACACTTTGAGTTCTTATTATTTTACGATTTGATAGCGTCACAAGTTGACTGCTCCATCATCGGTTGTTGGTATTGTTATTGCGGCTCTTGGTCAAAGTGGCATATGCAGTGGCACTTTGATGTTTGAGTCATTTATTTTGCAGGTTTGGGCATTTAGCCGGCTCAAGTGTTATGGAATTTGATTTGATATAATTGTGTATCGTTATTATTCATCCACTCTTCGATAGAGAGATATGATTGTTTGATTTTGTTTCGCAGCTATTGTTATCAGATTGATAAAGTCGTTTTGATACAGTTTCGATACACTTTCGCATCCTTTAATGTTGGCAGATTCCTTACTGAGCAATTTGTGCTCACCCTTTCTCTTTTCTTCCTTCCAGGTGATAGTTAGAGGGAAGCTTGGTGTCTGGTTCGGGTTTTGCAATTAGAAGTTGTATATTGATGCATGAGTCAGCTCACCTTAGGACATTGTATTTTTTTTGTCGATTTGTATAGTTTTTAGTATTAAGTTATGGACTAATGGTGAATTTGATTCTTATCCAAATTAAAAACTCTCATGGGCTTAAATGGAGTAGCTGACCGAAGTTAAATACATCGATTAGGTTTAACACATTGGGGTTGCTTAATTTAAGTCATCCCACAAGATCCGACAGAATTTTAGGGATCATAGACGGAGAGAGAAATGGCTCCTCTGTTCAAGGAAACAATCATTTTTTATCCATCTTCCCAAATCAAGACGACGGCGCCACCACCATCACCACCCGCCTCCGCATATGATGATACTACCAGCACTACTACTACTGATGATTTCAGTAAACAACAACAAATACATCTATCCCTCCATCCTCCTACCGCCCTCGAAGTTGATTCTTCATTGACAACAACGACATCTACCTCCCAACTCCTCGACGAGAACCTTTTCTTCGATCTGAGCCCCGTCACTACTGATTCATTTGAAACCCCACCCTTTCACTCCGACTCCTCCTCTCCTTTTCCAACTAATATATGGAACTGAGTTGGTTGGATATTGAGATGGCAGACTCGGATGGAGACGGATCTGAGGGGAGGACGATCCTATGGCTGTGATGACTCTGGAGATGAGGAAGGAGCCGGTTGGGGTTGGGGCATCATTGGTCGGTGCTGGAGAAGAGAAGTGTGGAAAGAATTTAGGACTCTTATGTGGTCGAACATGGAAAATACATATCAACCCTCAACCTTCTGCACATGAGCTGCTCGTGTTTTCACTAACGGAGAATACATTAACGGCATGAGGGTTAGGGACTACCGATGATCCAAAATGGCGATCTTTGGTCAATGGTGATCACTTTTGAAGTTCGGGGACTGATGATGAGTTTGAGCAAAGTTCAGGGACTAATGGTGCATTTATCCCTTTTAAAAATGATAAAAAGTAATACAATAACAATTTCTTAAAGGATATTTTTAATACATTGATGATTATCCCAATTCCCAATATAGATAATTTCTTTATATCCCGATATAGTGAAATTGATTTTTAATATAGATTAATAATAAGTGTCACAAAGTTAATTGTTAGTAATATTATAACAAAATTAGAAACGAAATTGGTCTTAATAGAGTAACAAACTTAACACTGGGATTACATAAAAATGTATGACTACATCTTTTCATTCACATTAATTGGAAGAAGCTTTAATGTTGATAAGCTTTAATTACAATAATCCATTTCTACATTTGTTATTACAATTCATTTCTTAAATAAAAAAAAAGGTTCTTACCTTTTTCATATTGGAAAGTAATTTATAACTTTCTAACAATATCAGGGGTAGGAATTTTGAAACTAAAACTTATCAATAAAACTCCTATAAATACTTATTTCTCTTTTGGAAAAACCATCGCTACCAAGTTTCTCTATTTGTAGTTTGTTTACTCTCTAGAAATAGCCAAAAACTTTCTAGCATTAGCCATGGAAAGAAGGGGTACTGGTCGTAAAAGCGTGAATATTAAGCAAATGGAGGATGTGAGTGCTCGTCAAGTCACTTTCTCCAAACGCCGCTCCGGCCTATTCAAGAAAGGGAGTGAACTTTGCACCCTTTGTGGTGCAGAAGTTGCTATGGTTGTCTTTTCCCCAGGTAGAAAGGTTTATTCTTTTGGACACCCTTACTTGGAATCTGTCATTGACAGATACCTTGGTCATGCACCTTCGCAGAATGACGAGCTCCAACAACTTGTTTTGACATATCGCATGTCCAAGCAACTTGATCTCAACCGGTGTGTTACTGAATTGAAGGGCTTGATGGAAGACGAGGATAAAAAATCTAAAAAAAGTGATGAATTAATGAAAGAAATGAGGACAGAAGGCGAATGGTGGGAAAAACCATTGGACGAGCTTAATTTTCCGGAGCTAGAAGTTGTCAAAGCAAGCTTGGGAACTCTACACGATAATGTGTTAAGAGAAGCCCATTTACTTGATGGAGGCGCTCCATTGAATCCAATGGAAGGCCGGTTTAACCGAGTGAACTTGAGGCCCCGTGGATTTAATGGTAGAGGACGAGCACCAATTTTCTCAAGGGATAATATGGTGCCCATGGACAATGTTAATGTGACAAATGACGCTATGGCTTTGAGATCTAGTGGTCATATGGTGTCTATTGTGAAGGATTGAGAATAGCTCAATCAATCAAGGAAGAAAAACTGGAAATATGAATATGAACTGAAGAAGACTAAGAAAGAAAAGAGGGCTTGTATTTCTGGTAATTCATATCACGTCTCTACAATGTGTAGGAACTGTGCATTTATATGAATGAATGAAAGAAAAATATCTATACAAATCTAACAAATGAATTCCAGCTGTATAACAGCTTGAATCTAATAGAATACAACTGCTTTCATATAGTTTCACTCGACACCCTTGTATCTCTATAGAAGAACACTCGATACCCCTGAATGAGTGTAACTGATTATAACTGCCTGTTGCATCTTTCACTCGACACCCTTAGACTTCTGTAGTTGTGCACTCGACACCCCTGAGGTCTGTGAATATGGATTTGTGTCATCCTGCTGCTCTGCACTTGATGTAGCAGATGTGTTTGCTTCATCTGTGTCTCCTTCATCATTTATAGCCCCCCTCAAGCCCAAAGGATGAAACAAGTTGAAGACATTGAGCTTGATAAGAAAGAAATGTAAAGTAGGAGAGGCCAAGGCCTTGGTGAACACATAAGCCAATTGGAACCTAGTAGAAATATACATAGGAGAGATAATACAACAAGAATCTTGTCCCGGACCAAATGGCAATCAATTTCAATGTGTTATGTCCGTTCATGAAAAACTGGATTAGAAGCCAAACTAAGAGCTCTTTGATTGTCATAGTGCACAGGAACAGGAGTAAGATTGTTAATACCAAAGTCTCTAAGCAAAGATAGTAGCCAAGTGATTTCACAGATGCATTAGCTAGGCTCCTATACTCAGCTTCACAAGAAGATCTAGAAACAATGCCTTGCTTCTTGGCCTTCCATGAGACTAAAGAAGAACCAAGCATAACACAGTATCCAGATAATGATCTTCTAGTCATTGGACAGGAAGCCCAATCAGCATCACAGTAGACCTGGAGAGAGATAGGACTAGAAGAGGAATAGAGAAGCCCCTGGCCTAGAGACCCTTTAAGATATCTGACCAATTTTAATGCAGCCTCCCAATGAGGGACCCTAAGGCAAGAGAGAAACTGACTCAGGATGTGAACAACATAAGTAATGTCAGGTCTTGTGATGGATAAGTAGATAAGCCTGCCAATGAGTCTTCTGTACCTGGAGACATCAGACAACTTAGAACCTTTGTCAGCAGCCAAACCATGACTTTGTTTCATAGGGATCTTGGAGGCTTTAGCAGACAGAAATCCCACATCTGAAACAATTTCTAGAGTATATTTTCTACGATGAAGACAGATCCCAGCTGCAGATTTGGAAATTTCTATGCCTAAGAAATATTTCAAAGGCCCAAGATCTTTAATGCTAAAATGAGCATGCAGATGGGCTTTTACTGAAGAGATAGTGGAGGGATCATATCCAGTAATCAGTATGTCATCTGCATAGACTAATATGGCAGTGAAGGAGGTGGGCTTGGACAAAGTGAAGAGAGTATGATCATTTTTGGAGGCTTGAAAACCATAGGCAAGCAAGGCAGTAGTAAATTTGGTGTACCATTGTCTTGGGGCCTGTTTAAGACCATAGAGAGACTTGAGCAGCCTACAGACAAGAGGAGTTTGAGAGTTGGGAAGAGGAAGGCCTGGAGGAGGCTTCATATACACTTCTTCATCCAGATCTCCATGAAGAAATGCATTAGATACATCCATTTGTGACAAGTGCTAGCCTTTAATAGCAGTGAGAGCCAAAAACACCCTAACAGTAGTCATCTTGGCCACAGGTGCAAATGTCTCAAAGTAATCTTCCCCCTCAGTCTGTGTAAAGCCCTTGGCTACCAGCCTGGCTTTATATTTGTCAAGGCTGCCATCAGCCTTATATTTCAACCTAAAAACCCACTTGCAGCCCACTGCCTTCTTGTGTGGAGGAAGTTCCTGCAGTTGCCAAGTGTTATTGAGTTCTAATGGCACGACACGGTTAGGATCTTTCAAGGCTTGAGAGTAAGTAGTAGGTTCAGTGATAGAGGATATATTACAGATATAAGAGAAATAAGAAGGAGAAATAGAGGAATAGGAGATGGGAGAGGACACGAGGACACATATAATCTTTGAACTTACAGAACATGCTTTATACTTAGATGAGGCTGGATGGAAGAGAATGGAAGATGACGAGTATTGTGCGAGGACTCGGGTGTGGAAACAGAGTATGGATGTCGAGGCTCGGGTGTGGGCTCGAGGTCAAGTGGAAGTGAAGTAGGCTCAAGTATGGATGCAGGCTCAGGTGTGGGTACATTGTCAGGTATGGAAGCAGACTGATTTGGGATGGGAGATGTAGGTGTAAAGAGAGGAGGGGCAGGAGGAGAATGAGAGATAGTAGATGGAGAAGGATCATTAGAGGAAGGTGTACTAGAAGTAGGAACTTCAACAGATGGAATTGATGACTCTAAGGGAGAAGGAGTCATTGAGGTAAACATAGGAATGGTGGAATCTGAGGTGAGATAGGGGACATATTTATAAGGGAAGTTATCTTCATAAAAGTGAACATCCCTAGAAAATATAATTTTATGAGCATGTAAATCATACAATTTATATGCCTTTTTTGCCATAAGGGTATCCCAAGAAGATACATTTGGTTGCTCTTGGTGAGAATTTGTCTCTATGGGATTTTGAGGTGGAAGCAAAGCAAGGCAGCCAAAAGCTTTGATATGAGAGTAGGTGGGAATTTGATTGAGAAGCATTTCATTGGGAGTTTTGTGAGATAGAATAGGAGTAGGTGTTCTGTTAATAAGGTAAGTTGTAACAAGGACACAATCCTCCTAAAATTTTATTGGTAAATGAGCTTGAAACCTTAATGCCCTTGCAACATTAAGCAAATGTCTATGCTTTCTCTCAACCCTACCATTTTGCTGTGGGGTTTCTACACATGAACTTTGATGTTCAATGCCAAGAGATGTGAGAAAGGAGGAAAGGTTGGTATTAAAAAACTCTGTACCATTGTCAGACCTGATGGCTTTAACAGAAGTAGTAAATTGTGTTTGGACCATTTTGAGAAATGATTGAATATATGTGAGAATCTGAGTTTTGGAAGAAAGTAAATAAGTCCAAGTAGTTCTTGAAAAGTCATCAACTATAGTAAGAAATGAGTTAAATCCATTATAAGTTTTATGATGGTATGTACCCCACACATCACAATGAATAAGGGAGAATGGAGTAGTGGCATGACTGAGACTTATTGGAAAAGGAATACGACATTGCTTAGCCAAATGACATACATCACAGATAATGTCCAAGTTCTTATCATTACAATCAATAGGAAAATGTTTCAAAGATTGAAAGGGAGTGTGACCTAGTCTAATATGCCAAAGTTTAGCAGAATTAGGATGAAGTACAAAAGCAGAAACATTAGGTTGCACAACAGATGATATTCCATGTAGATTCAATTTGTATAGGCCTTTATCCAATTTACCAACCCCCTTCAAGCTCCTGTGGACTGAGTCCTAAAATAGACAGTAGGAAGGCAAAAAAGTCAAAGAACAGTTACTGTGAGAAGTTAGTTTACTCACTGATAACAGGTTAAAGGAGAATGCAGGTACACACAGAACATTAAACAGTGTAATACCAAGAGGAAGATGAACCTGACCAATATGTGTGACTGAAGCTGTAAGACCATTAGGAAGAAAAATGATAGAAGAAAAGGGCTTAGGATCAACAAGTAAATGAAAGGAAGAGACAATATGGTCAGTAGCTCCAGAATCAATAATCCATTCTAGCTCATTACATGTAGCACTGAATTGAGTAGAACTTATAAAACTTGGAGTTATAGAAGACTTACCAGCCACTTGGTCAACAGAAGGAGTACATGAGGTAGAACAACTTTGATTGATTAGATGAAGAAGTTGATTGTAGTGGTCTTGAGACATGGAAATATTTCCAGTTCCAGTGTTAGTTACATCAGATTGGGATATAGTGTCAGCATTCACATGAGCACCTTGAGCAGAAGGGCTAGCAGTAGGTTTGGTCTTCAAGTTCTTTGGCATCTTAGCTGGATCTAGCTTGATGCCATGCAATTTATGCCAGTCAGGAAATCCTAGTAAAAAGAAACAGATTGTTTTTGTGTGTCCTGTACCACCACAGTGATCACAGTCAAATTGCCTTTGAGAGTTCCTCTTTTGCCATTTCCAGTAGAGTGATATCCTTTATTACCACTACCATTGGTGTTGTATCCTTTACTATTTCCAGGTAAGTTTTTAGCAAACAAAGAAGTTGATACATTGGAATCTATAATCACAGAATTTGGTGTTTGTAGTACAGAACACTTTTTGATTCTCTCATCTTGCATTAACAGGGACATACGTGTACTTATGTTGGGGAGAGGAGTCATGGCAAGAATTGTACTTCTAATTCCAGAATAGGCTTCATTTAAACCAATCAGAAATTGAGTGACCTTTTGAACCTGATTATACTCCTCCATCTTTTTAAGCAGGCCACAGGAACAGGAACATAAACACTTAGGCATGTTTCTTGCTTCTTCAAATCCATCCCAAATGGATCTGAATTTAGTGAAGTAGGCAATAATAGACATAGTTGCTTGTTGTAAATTCATCATTTCTTTCTTAATCTGAAATATTTGAGTACCATTTCCTTGAGTAAAACGACATTCTAAGTCATCCCAAATTTCCTTCGCTGTTTTAAAGTAGACAAGACTTGCACTGATCTCAAAAGAAATGGCATTTAAAAGCCATGAAATTAGCATATCATTGCACCTTTGCCAATGAGATATGTATTTCAAATTCAGATTAGGTTTCTTGTGTATGCCAGTGACAATACCAAGTTTCAATTTGGAGGAAAGTGCTATTATCATAGCTCTTTTCCATTGATTATAGTTTGTATTAGTGAGGCCATGAGTGACCAAACTATCCTTGGATGATTGTTTGGGTGCAGATATAATGGATGTGAGGCAAGAATAGAAAGATGTACCTCAACTGATTCATATTCTTCAATTTCTTCAATTGTCTGTTCCTGTGAAGAATCAGATTTCTGTGGTTCTTCAAGGTTTTGATTATCTCCGGACATCTTCAATGAGTTGCACAGTTGTGTATGATTTCAAACTTGTAATTGAAATCTGATTTAGAATGCGGAAGCATGAAAATGCTCTGATACCATGAAGGATTGAGAATAGCTCAATCAATCAAGGAAGAAAAAATGGAAATATGAGTATGAACTGAAGAAGACTAAGAGAGAAAAGAGGGCTTGTATTTTTGGTAATTCATAACACGTCTCTACAATGTGTAGGAACTGTACATTTATATGAATGAATGAAAGAAAAATATCTATACAAATCTAACAAACTAATTCCAGCTGTTTAACAGCTTGAATCTAATAGAATATAACTGCTTTCATGTAGTTTCACTCGACACCCTTGTATCTATGTAGAAGAACACTCGATACCCCTGAATAAGTGTAACTGATTATAACTGCCTGCTGCATCTTTCACTCGACACCCTTAGACTTCTGTAGTTGTGCACTCGACACCCCTGAGGTCTGGGAATCTGGATTTGTGTCATCCTGCTGTTCTGCACTTGATGTAGCAGCTGTGTCTACTTCATCCGTGTCTCCTTCATCATTTATATATTGGCACTAGGGACAAGGGTAAGACTCCATATGATCCTATGGCGGCGAGATCTAGTCATTGGGTGCCTCTAGACACCAACACACTTGGTTTCAAAGAGCATGGTCTGTATAACCCTTTGGCTACGAGATCTAGTCATGATTCCTTTATTGACACTCAATCACATGGGTTTAACCAAGGGGCTCCATATGATGGTATAAAAGATGGATCAAGCCATAGGATGCCTATTGACATTTGAGCACCTGGGTTCAATGGTAGGGCTCTGTATGAGTTAGGGGTGTAAGTTGGAACCACCGAACCACGGAACCGAATCAAACCAAACCAAACCAGTCGGTTTGGTTCGGTTTTGGTCGAAGACGGTTTGGTTCCGGTTTCAAAAATTAGAAAACCATGCGGTTCGGTTCGGTTCGCGGTTTTTGGTATCGAACCAAACCAAACCAACCAATATATTTTTATTTATTTATTATATAATATATATTATATTACATTTATTAACTATTTTGAACTTTTGATTTATTCATTATATATATACGCATACTAAACCAAACAAAATTTTGATTGTTAGAGAACTATTATTTCTCCAATTGTTTGTATTTATTTTAGAATTTGTATTGTTTTATTTATGATAATTTGTTGTTAAGTAGGTTATTTCCTAATTTTGATGTTAATTTCAAATTAAAATCTTATTTTTATTATTATTTTTAATGTTAGTTAATTTCATTAAAAATAATTTATATAAACCACAAAATCGAACCAAACCAAACCAAACCAAACCGAGTGGTTCGGTTCCAAATCTTACTTGGTTCGGTTCGGTTTGAGATTTTTGAAACCACTAGGAGACGGTTCGGTTTGTGGTTTTGGTATAAACCAAACCAAACCGAACCACTTACACCCCTAGTATGAGTATGACCCGGTGGGAGTCAGATCCAGGGCCGGCCCTGAGGGGTGGCGGGAGGGGCTACCGCCATGGGCCCCCAATTTTTAGGGCCCCAAATATTTGGGTACTACCTTATATTTGGTATATATATTAAATTGTAAAACAAAATCACAATTGATTCCCTTAGTCCAGTGGTTGAGGCGCTCATGTTGTAAGTTAAAGGTTTTAGGTTCGAAACCTGGGTTGTTTCTTGTTTTAATCTGTTTTTTTTAGTCTGTGAACTGTATATAAGTTATAATGTGTTCATAATTTTAATGTAGAAATAGATGATCCATTGGTTAACATGCTTGGTAGATTGTCAGAGATCTTGAGTTTAATTCTTGTTGTGAACTTTTTTTTTTCCAATACTTTAAATGATTTCATTTTTATAAAGGATCCTTTTTTTTGCCATGGGCAGTTGGATACATGGGACCCACTCTCATTTACCAAAAACATGACACACGGCCTTTAAGGATCTTTTTCATAGAAACAACATTTTCCTTTAATAATATAAAAGACCCCCCAAAAGGGCCAAAACAAACAGCATCAGTAAGAGCATCCCATAAGTAGATGGCTTCCCTGCAAGACGCTAAATTCCGAATCAATCTCTAAAGTCAAACATGATTATAGCAATGGTATAGCAGATCCGGCTTACGTTTCTTGGTTGGTAAGCTTCTGTATCTATTAGCTTATTCAAGTGCTATTCATGAGTTCTTAGGTTGTCAGTAAAACGGTTCCATGATGTATTGTTCTCATTTGATTTTTTGGCTTATTTTTAAATATAGAATGAACACCATTCTGCACTTCGCTCTTTCAACTCGATGATGGACATGTCAGACGAGAAAAAAATCGTGGTGTTTCTAGATTACGATGGAACCCTGTCTCCAATATATATATATATATGTACTAGTCAAGTGCACACACGTTGCACACATGTTGCACGCATGTTGCACGAATTCAATATTTATGTTTTCCGTGGTCTGAAAAAGCTTGAAACCCGTGGTCGTGTCAAGAGAGGGAATCTACAAACTGTTTAGCAGGGCAAAGCACTTCTTAGCAGTTGTTTTCTTGCAGTTTGCCCTTGCAGGAATGGATGTCCTTTGCAAAGCTGCCCTCAACGAAGGAATGAACAATTACGTGTTCGTCGTTTACCGCCATGCCATCGCCACTCTCGTCATGACCCCTTTTGCCATCATTCTGGACAAGTAACTCTCTCTTTTATATATTTATATACTATATATATATATATATATATATATATATATATATATATATATATTTATTTATTTATTTATGAAGTAACTCTATCTTCTATACATGCATAAACACATCTCTCTCTCCCAGTCTCTATCTGTGTGTGTGTGTGTCTACACGTTATTTATGCATGTGTCAAGTTTAGTGAAGGATGAGGGTTGAAGAAGGTTAGAGGAAGGCTGTCGGACCACCACCATTGACGGTGGTGGCCGGAGGTGAGGGAGAGAAGAATCTGATTTTGAGAGGCCCATGGCAAAAAAAAGGGGGGGGGCCTTTATAAAAATAAAATCATTTAAAGTTTGGAAAAAAGAAAAGTAAAAATTTTATAGCAAGAATTGAACTCAAAATCCCTCATAATCTACCAAGTATCTTAGCCATTGGGTCATCTATTCTACTGTAAATTAATTAACACGTTATAACTTATATATAGTTCACAAACAAAAAAAGTAATCAGCATATGGTGATTTACGACCAAGAATCCAAGAATCATGTTCTTCTTCAGATTCCGGTGATTTACGACTAGGAGAAGAAGCTTTCAATGAATCAACCCAACCATTAATATTAATGTGTCTGTCAGCACCATGACCACGAGTTTCAAGCTTTTTCAGACCACGAAAAACATAAATATTGAATTCGTGCAACATGCGTGCAACGTGCGTGCACTTGACTAGTATATATATATATACTTTTCTTCAAATACCGGTGCTGCTTTGGCATCAGCTTTGGAATCGCCGTCACCGTCGGTGCGGGCTTCCAAGTCCTCTCCCCTCGATGTTCTCGAGGTAGCAGGAGCTTCCGGTATGAGCAAGCGAGAATCAACAAAGCAAGCGCTATGAGACCCGGCATCGCGGCTAAGCCGCCAAATAGGTATGGCAGGTGAGTGCCACGGCGACCTCTGCGCCAACAACGGAGCGGATGGTGTTGCTACAGCCATCATTTTGAGTTAATGTGGGAAAATATGATTTAGATTGTTTAGTAGGAATGGAAATGGGTTAGAGCTGTTGAGTTGTTGATTGCGGCGAAGAAGTGGATTGAGAGATTGGAAGCCATCACTTATTCCACGCACGTTGCACACGCGTTGCACACATATTGCACGCATGTTGCACGCATGTTGCACGAATTCAATATTTATGTTTTCCATGGTGCGAAAAAGCTTGAAACCCGTGGTCGTGGTGGACAGGACACATTAATATTAATGGTTGGGTTGATTCGTTGAGAGTTTCTTCTCCTAGTTGTAAACAGTGGCGGATGCACGTTGTTGACTTGGGGGGCAAGTGCACCGCTCAATTTTTTTTTTTAATTTTTACTCTGTAAAACGGCGTCGTTTTACAGAGTGACACCGCTGAATATTTTTTTCTCCCAAATCTAGGGTTACTTTGCACGCACCGCAGTCTGCAGACCAAAACTTCAAAGCGGCGAAAAGAAAACTTGGGAGATTGCGATTTGCGAGTCTGCGACACTGCCGAGCCGACACGAGAGCGCGATCAAACGGAGCAGAGCTTGAATCACGAAGGCATGGTCGCGTGGAGGTGGAGCCGTGGAGGAAGAGTCAAAACGGAGTAGCAGAGTAGGAGGGCATGGGCGGCGCCAGGCGAGTGGGAGTGGGCGGCGGCCAGCGGCGAGATTTGAGGCTTGGGCTGGAGCGATTGGAGCCTTGCTTGAACTAGCAGCCACTAGGTAATTTACTTTTTGTACTTCTGTTCTATAACTTTTGTTTTGTTCATGACTTCATGTGGGTATTGAAACTGCCAAACTAGGAATTGGGATTTTTCATTTGTGGCCGTGTGGGGTTTTGACAAAATCATTAACAAACAACTTCTTAGTCTTCTTACTCAAAAGTCCAAACTCCAAAGTCCAAAAATATATTAATTAGAAAATTCCAAATCTGAATTCTGATTTCAACTTTGATTAACTGATAAACCGAATGTGGTTTTCTTTGAAAACGAATTAAACATTTTTTTTGTCATTAACTAATCAATTTTTAAATGATTCTCTTGTATGTTTTATTGAAAATGACTTGTTAAATGTTAATGAGAGTCACAGATGACAATGCAATTCAACGTTTTCAATGTATGAAAACGCGTAGGGGACAATTGTAATTTCCAAAAAAAATTATGTAATAGTACTAATTTGTGACACCGCTGAAGTTTATCTCTGGATCCGCCACTGGTTGTAAATCACCGGAATCTGAAGAAGAACATGATTCTTGGATTCTTGGTCGTAAATCACGATATGCTGATTACTTTTTTAGTTTGTGAACTATATATAAGTTATAACGTGTTGATTAATTTATTGCAGAATAGATGACCCAATGGTTAAGATACTTGGTAGATTATGAGAGATTTTGAGTTCAATTCTTGGTATAAACTTTTTACTTTTCTTTTTCCCAATATTTTAAATGATTTTATTTTTATAAAGGCCCCCCCTTTTTTTGCCATGGATCTCTCGTAACTCAGGGCCGGCCGTGGTCAGATCTAGTGAAAGGGTACTTCCATTTGTTCCTACGACAAGACTACCTAGTGTGGTGGAATCCCCTTTTATTATTCAACGTCAAGATTCAAAGAAGGGCCTTCAATTGGCCCTAGTGCACCTGGACCCAACAACAGAAACAAAGGGGCAACTGGATCTGGGGCTTCCATGACGTTTCATGAAACTAGTCATAAGCTACGATCATTTTTCGAGAAATGCTTAGTTAATTCATCGATTCATACAAAAGTTTGATATGTAATCTAATTATGTTATTGTAATATTTAAATTAAATAGATGATTAGTTTCCTTTTCATGCATTTTTGTACAAATATCAATGCGATACTTTCTCCGATTCTAAATTATTGTTTTGCTTTTCCTTTTCAGTTATTTTTAAGAAATTGTCTTGTCTCAAATTTGCATTTTTTAAGATAATATTTTTATTATTTTACCCTTATTATTATTATTATTATTGTTCTTTAACTTATGGGACCCACCCTTAATTGGATAGAATTTGAATTATTTAAAATTTCATGTTAAAGTATTCTTCATAGTTAAGAGGAAATTTGACAAATCACTCATTTTTAATAAGGATAGATTAAAAGCGAAAAATCACAAAAATATCAATATTAATAATCGGTCAATTTTTTTTGGTTTGTCCGGGAAAATATGAAAATAAATGAGGGAGGGAGTTAATACTTTCTGCCAAATTTGTCATAACACTAAAGATTGTACAAATTTAAAAATGTTAAATTAATTGACTAAGAATTCAATCCATATATTTTAATTTTGGGCTTTCCAAAAAGGTGCCACTGCCACACTTGTTAAGTTTGTATTAATGCAAACATATTGTACCGCAAATCTCATTAGGAATATCGACTAGTGCTAATTAATTACCATCCATCATTAACAGAAACTAACCAAGAACTTACACTTTTCATCAAAAAATAAAATAAAACCAAAAAACTCACAATTAAACCAAAACCATAAAAGATAGAAACTAGCACCACAGAGAGAATTTTGTTTGAATTGTTTCAGTCCAAAAAAAAAAAAAAAGCAATCCAAAATTTGGCTGTATTGGCCGGATACGTGTAGCGAATTTCATACTAAGCTCGAGCCTAAGCCCTTTTCCTTTCAGATCAAGCACCGAACAAGAACCAGAACCAGAACCAGTTCCATCGAGTGGAGCTGGAGCACCTCCATTCAACTCTATTTGTTCTTGTTGGAGCCAATGAATCTCTTGCTTCAGATTTTCTTTAAATGTCCCTACACGTTCCATAAACAACTTCATCTGTTCCAAGTTGAATCCCTCCATAGGTCCCTCCCACCATACTTTTCCTTCAGTCTCCCTCCTTTCTTGATCTATTGCTTTGCCTTTTTTCATTTCAGCATCAAGCGAGATTTCAAGTTGGGTATGGTAGAAATAGTGGTCCTCGCTACATGCCTCAGGCTCCTCACCAAGGAACCTGCGAATAATAGATTCAGTACAAGGATGACCAAAAGAGAAAACCTTTTCGCCCGGGGAAAATACGACGACTAAAACTTGTGCAGCACAGAGAGTGCAAAGTTCACTCGCCTTTCTCATCAAACTCGAACGATGTTTTAAAAGGTTGGCTGTATGACGACGACGACCACGCTCTTTTTGCATTCTTTGCATGATAAACTCTTTGGCGTAAACCTAAATGATTATTAGCACTCGCATAAACTAATAGATCTACAAATACCAGTATTTATACGACTTTTACTCTTCATTTTCACGTCTTGCATCATATCATCACTGTTTGAATAAGAATTATTACTTTCCTAATTTTGTTGAATATTTTTTTTTGAAATTATTAATCATCCTACCAGATATATAAATACGAAATTGAAAATTTATAAAATATTGGTTTGATTCATTGAAACAGTCTAAAGTCTCATTAAGATATTTTCGCGTTGCTGTCAATATGTTTAGAAAGAAATATACTCCGTATCTCACTGAAGTGTTCAAAGAGCACAAACTCTAAACTTTTGATAAAAATTAACGTAATATAGCCATCTCTTTGACCACAATCTTCATGAAATAAATTTATTAAAAATGAAAAACTGAGCCACACTCATGAATTTTTTTAAAAATTAAACATAAGTTCTAATTAGAGAATAAAAAATCTATTGTGTCACAATGAAATAGATCTACTACAAAACCATAAAATAGAAGAAAAATTGAAACCCAATCAAAATAAATCCAATTGAAATCATAGAAATGTAGTCACAATCTGGTAGATTTTTTAATCAAACTCAAATGTGTAAAATAGAGAACAAATGGAGAAATTAAAAAAAGGGTGTACGGCGTACCTTCAGACATTATTGGTTCTCTCTAACAATTTTTAGATGAGATGGTTATCTAAGTGGTGGAAAGTGTTTAAGTATAGATTATGAATTTATGATATACATGCACCTGATAAATTTGATTTTTAGAGATAGAGCTTGGGCAGTGGGAGACATGTTTTGACTGTGAGTCATAACTCATAAATGAGCATGTATACTATAGGAAAAATTGTGGGTCGATCCATTTTTCAAAGTATTCAATCGTTTCAGTTTTATGTTTTTTTTTTAAAATCGGAAAAGGATACGTTTGAGGGCAAAAAAACTACGTTTCCTTTAATGAGCATGAGACGTGTTACGAAAATGAATTGCGGTGCATTAACTATTGAACCGCAACACATTAATTTTATTAAATTATTTTTTATATTGCGATTCATCAGTTTAATTAATTAGTCTAATTTTGCAGTACGATACATCAATGTTTGAACCATGATACATCAATATCGTTTGAACCGCGATACATAAATGTTTGTAACACGACACATCAATATTTTTGCAACGTGATACATTAATTCGATCCCTGATTCGTTGCGCAACAATGATGATTTTCGAATTCAATATGTTTGCCAGAGCTGTTGAAGGAGACGATGATATTTTCAGAACAATATTTCGAAAAATAAACTTTTACAATTGAAAAAAAGAAAGATAGACTTTTGGGGTAACAAACTTTGAAAAAATGACGGACCAAAATTTTACCCTACATTATTAGACCCCTAACTTTAAACCTGAACACCAAGCCCAAGACATCGGCCCAACACATCAGGATAGTATAATTGTAAAAATTAATTGTAGGTCAGTACACTATACAAGATTTCCAACCTCATTACTCCCCTATTTTTTTTTAACCTTTAAAGTCTACTTTCGTTAATTTGCTCATAAAATGTCCACGCATACCCCATCGCACCAAGACAACAATCTCTTCTTTTCTTAGAATCTCATCATCTGTCTCACATATCTTCTTCGTCTTTGTTGCAAATTTTGTTTCCTAGTCCAATAAAAATCACCCAGCAAAAGGTTTAAGAAGGACACAACCACATACTTTTTACAAAGAGAAACAGATAAAAAGAGATAAAAATTGGAATAAGGGGTCATAGTCTTGGAGAATTATATACATAAATACACTGAAATTCAATAGCAAAGAGCCATACCTGTAACGGATGAAAGAGCTAAAGCTAAACACTAGAGAAGTTTTTTGATTCTTATTTCACCCGACTTTAATATATATGTTTGAAGCAGTGTTAGCAGGGACTAAAAATTGTAGAAATTCACAATTGATAGGAATAACGACATAAGCTTTCCATTGATTGAATCACATATTTATAGGGAGATAAAAATTAGGATTACACAAAGAGTAGAGTACAAGAAACCTATACAAGGTAAGAGTTCTAATAAGAAAAGAACTATACAAGGAAAATAACTATATACGATAGTAACCAAAAAATAATAAATACAATTATTTATTCTTTAATATGCCCCCACAAGATGGATGTCCGAGAGGAGAGACCAATCTTGTGAAGTAACTGATGGAACCACTGGCGAGCAAACGGTTTTGTAAGGGCATCGACCAACTGATCAGCCGAGGAGACATGAGAAACCTGTAAGAGCCCGTCTTGAACTTGTTGCCGAATGAAGTGAAAGTCAAGGGCCATATGTTTTATGCGAGTATGGAAGACCGAGTTCGAGCAAAGACTAGTTGCGCCCACATTGTTACAGTAAATAACAGGTAACGTCGAAGATGTTATACCGAGCTCGCCAATGAGAGACACAATTCATTGGGCTTCAGCAACAGTGGCAGCCACTACCCGGTATTCGGCTTCAGTCGAGGAACGAGCAGTAATGTGTTGTTTCTTGGAGCTCCAATAGATCGGGTTGCTGCTAAGATAGACAATGTAGGCACATGTGGATGTGTAGTCATCTTTGTTGCCCGCCCAGCCAGCATCAGTGAACGCATGGAGAGCAGGAGAAGACTGGCGATGAAGGAGAATGCCAGCATTAATAGAACTGCAGAGATACCGAACAACATGTTTGACCGGATTCCAGTGCTCGGTAGTCGGCCTATGCATCAATTAAGAGAGATTATTGACGGTATAGGCGACATCAAGGCGAGTAAGGGACAAATACTGAAGACTCCCGACCATTGCTCGAAACTCTGCAGGATCCGTAAGAGCAGTGCCCGACTAAAGTGTCAAAGTAGGCGAGGGGAGTAGCTACCGAGTGAACATCTGTCATGCTCGTGTGAACAAGGAGATCAGAAATGTATCAACGCTGGGAGAGCATGAGACCACTTGGTCACTTAACAACTTCAATACCAAGGGAAAAGTGAAGATCACCAAGGTTCTTGAGCGAGAAACAACTAGTGAGCAGGGAGATGAAGGTCTGAACTGCAGCGGGCTGGTTTCCAGTGATGATGATGTTATCCACATAGACAATGAGATAGATGATGGTGCCCCCTGTATGAAGTATGAATAGCGATGTGTTGGCCACAAAGTTTTTGAAGCTGGAGGCAAGAAGAAACTATCCCAGTTCGTTGTAACATGCTCAGGGAGCCGGCTTAAGGCCATAGATGACCTTGTGAATCCGACATACATGTTGAGGGTTGTCCTTGTCGATGAATTCCAGAGGATGAGCCATGAATACTTCCTCAGAGAGAGTACCTTGGAGAAAGGCATTGTTCAAATCAAGCTGCCGAAGAGCCCATCCTTGGTAGACGGCCAATGAGAGAACTAGTCGTACTGTAGTGGACTTAACAACCGGGTTAAAGTTTGTATGATAGTCAACACCAGGCCGCTGGTGAAACCCCTTAATTAGCAACTAGGCGAGCTTTGTAGCGATTAATGGTGCCATCAGCATGACGTTTGATACAAAAGATTCATTTCCAGCCAACAACATTGTGAGCACTGACCGAGGGAACCAGATCCCTAGAACCATTTCGAGTTAGTGCATCATACTCCTTAGACATGGCCTAGCGCCACTTGAAATTTTTAAGAGCCTGTGTGACATAAGTCGGTTCGCTGTCCGCTGCTAGGTGAGCCGGGAGACTGAGTTTGGTGATTGGCTTGAAAATATTGTTCTTGGAATGAGTAACAATAGATGAGGTACCAGCAGCAACATGCACGAGAACCGAAGCAGTGGACACGTGATTGTCTTCGGACACAAGAACAAGAGCAACGACTATGGTATTGTCCTCGGGTTCAACGGGCAATGTAGTATTGGACACAATGCTTTCCTCGAGTGGGGAACTAGGTGCCGGGAAGGAGCCAGTAGCGGGCATAGAGCTGTCCTCGGGCATTGATGTGATTCCTATCACTACACAAGACACAACTCAACTCAAAAGTTCACAAGGTCCAATGAAAAAAGGACATGCAAAGAAGGTTCGTGAGGAGACTATATTGATGGTTCGTGAGCTTATGGAAATAGAGACCGAGGCTTGGAAGCTTATGGATAAAGGCAAAGGGACTTCACCAAAGCTAATGCATATGCTAGCTTGTTCAAGCCCAAGTACACAAGACATCAAGGAAGGCCCAAGTGCAAAAGAGACCAAGGAAGACCAAGGAGAGATGATACAACAAGGGAGGCCCAATCCACCAAAGATGATGGCCGGCCCTCCCCCTTCCTACACTATGTAGGTTTGACCCCCCTTTTCCTTTAGATTTAAGGTTTCCTAAAAATCCTAGTTGATAAGGATTGTTATCTTTGTTTCCTAAGTTGATTCTAAGTAGTTTCCTAAGTTGATTCTATTTAGACCATTGTTTTATTTTAGGATTAGGATTCACAACCCATATAAATAAGGGTTGTGGCTTATTGTTTTGGATACAACTTTTTGGCTGATTATTGATTAATATAGTTTTTGAGTGTTTTTCAAAACCTCCTTGTTCTCTTCAGAACTTATGATTATTTGGTGAGAGGCTAAGTAATTGAAACCCGAACTTATCAATAGGATTTTCATTCGTATTGTGGCATTCTTCATTATGCCAAGGGTTGTGATCATCTCAAACGTTGTTTCAAGGTCAATTATACCAAGGAGTGCGTTTGGATTGATTCATCAAGTCGCGGTGTCATCTTCCATCTTCATCATTGATGTTCTTTGCTTGCCGTGCTGCGTGGTCTTTGATTCCTCAATCGCGAGTACGCGTCTAGGAATCATATCATTTGGTATAAAGAGTTAAGTTTCATTTCCATAATCTATCTTACTTAAATTGTTCTTATTTTGTTCATCTATTTGTTTCTCTTCTTCCTTCAAACTAGGATCATTAATCATAGTTTGTTCTTTTAAAAATTCGTGTTTTGCTTGTTTACTTCAAACCCTAAAACTTCTAGGGTTATATAAAAAAAAACTACGGCAACTATTCACGTTACTGTTCACATACTGTAAAAAAAATTACTTACTTTTGTTACTGTTCACAGCAAGTTTCAACAAAAAAAGAGAGAAATCAACTTTCGGCCTACACAAAAGGAATCCAAAAAAAAAATAAAAAATCTGATGTTACTGTTCACGTCAGTATTAAAAAAAATACATACATATATATATATATATATATATATATATATATATATATATATATATATATATATATATATTCTTGGACAACCCGTTCCATCTAGTTTCTAAAGTTAAAAATTAAAATTTCTTTTACAAATTAATCGTTGAGTCAATCATCTTTGAAATTTCACTCTTAATTTCTTTTCTCTACACGTGATTCTTGTTGATTGAGTTTGTGGATTTTCTTGCTTTGTTAATCATTATTAAATTACTTAGTTGTTTTAGATCTTGGAGGAATTGAAAGTGAGGGAGAGTAGGCAAATACGAGAGGAGTGACATTAATTGAGCGATACATATGAGGGAATAGGTGAGGTGATTTTTGTTTTTACTAATAAAATTTCTTGGAGGTACACCATGTCTAAAACAAGTGAGAATTATGTTCCCACCTTTGATATGAGACTTTATATGGAAGGTTTGGTGAGAGATTTGCATAATGCCATAAGGGAGCAAAATGAGGACCTAATGGAAGAGATTGAGAAAATTCGTAGTGAAAGTAAAGAAAGATCAAGTAACATAGGTAGCAAATTAAACCTAATGACATGCCATAACGTAGGCTAGATGAAGAATTTGATGGTGAATGGGAGACGGAGAATAGACGTGAGTATAGGTATGGGCCGAGGGAGGAAGAAGGTCTTAAAACATTAAAATTAATATAGCACCTTTTGTTGGTAAAAATGACCCGAAGCTTATTTAGAATGTGAGATGAAACTAGAGAGGATTTTTGGTTTGCATGAATTCACTGATACTAAAAAGTTCAGTTGGCTGCCATAGAATTCATGGATTATGCCGCCGTTTGGTGGGAAAATTTGAGGGTGCATAATCGGCGTTTGGGGCTGCCCCAAATCACTACTTGGGAGGGAATGAAGAGAATGATGAGACATAGATTCATCCCTAGCTATTATAATAGGGACTTGCATGACCGAATTCAAACTCTTAGGCAAGGTAGTAAGAGTGTGGAGGAGTTTCACAAGGAGTTGGAGATTTGCAAGATTAGAGCGGGTTTAGAGGAGTCTAATGAGGCTGCCATGTTGAGATTCTTGAGGGGACTTAGGTTAGAAATTTCCGATCAAATGGAGATATGCCAATACATGGATATTGATGAATTGTTACAAGTAACCATTAAAGTAGAACAACAACAAAAAAGGAGTCTAATGAGGCTAATGAGCGGGTTTAGAAGAGTCTAATGTGTTGAAAATTATTCGGGTCCCAAATCGAATACGGGTCGAATAAGATCCGTCTTTTCGATCAAATCGAACGGAAGCGTAAGCGATGAATTTCAAAAATCAATACAACGATATAAGAACATCATAAATATGTGTATTAAATTTATTTAACTAAAGGAAAGAAAAAGAAAAATACCTCTTACGACAATTTCTTTTAACTTTGATCGTAACTTTCGAATCTTGAAATCTCGTAGACACCACGATCTTCCGATTCGGTCCTTCCGATTAACAATAGTGTGTGGGCACTCAAATAATATTATTTAGTTCCTAGCTTATTTTGGATGAGTAATTAACTAGGCTAGAAACCAAAACCACCGAAAGCCTTTGTATTTTGCTCACGGTCAAAACAGGAGGATAAAATGAAAAACCAACTGAAGTTGTTTCTCACTTCACTGCCATTCATTTACCCAGCCGGATTTCATCCTATTATATCATCTATATATCTCTTATAGAAGTCTATTATTCTTCTATTACTTGTAGCCCACTTTTAAACCAACTGGCAAGCCATCTAAACAATTTAGTTTTAGTGGAAAACAATTTTTCCACCGCACCGAGAGTTCATTTGGTTTTGGTATTCTTTTGTAGCCTAATCAATAGCAATCTCAATATCAACTATCCAAATAGTTTTATACTTCTTAATAATTATCCAATATATAATTATTAATTAGTAATGATATAAATATCCAAAATATCTCATATTTATTCAATTCTCAATACAATTGAAATTGTATGTTACCCGATATTCTCGGAATCAATTGATATTTATATATTAACCGGAAAACAATTTTCCATAAGCCTTTAGGAACATAAATATTAATTAATTCTAATCTGTTTAAATAGGGAAGGCGAATCGGGGACCATGGACCTATAATTATAAGCTCAAATAAATTGAATAAATAATTAAACTCTTTAATTAATTTATTCGACTTATTAATTCTGATATTACTCCACTATAAATTCAGAATTGCATTCTTATAAATATAAAATATCTTACTCTACGAAATAGAGCAGTCCATTGACTTAATCATTACATATAGATTAATCCTTCATAGACAATTTGTGATTGAAGCTAGGTAATATTCGTTAACCTCTTCAATTACATTTTTTCCCCACTTACCATTAATTTACTAGCGAATGGTTAATTTATGATTATATTATAAATTAGAGATCTCAAACCACCCAGTTCCAGAATTAACAAATAAGAGAACCGTCTTTCTATTTCTCGTAAGAATGAATAGATTATGCGATTCGTGAATTCATATACCCACCATCTAATTCAAATATAATCTAAAATGCAAGTCTTTGGGAATGTCATCGAAAGACAAACTTAGACGAGCAAATCAAGAAACACCCCGAAATAAATAGGAGTCTATAACCACTCAGGATTAAGATCCATCTATATATGATCATCTAGAGATTTAATTTGATTTTCCATTTCTATAACGAAGTTTATAGGAAAATCACAAATTAAATCGGTCCAAGTCCTATATGATCAAATCATATATAAATGCCCCCACTTAGATGTCTCTACATCGACGGTCCGGATAAGACAGTCACATTCAAAATGTTTTGGGCCGCATTAGTGATGTTTTAATTAAAGATCTCATACTTTAATTAATATCATCACAGACTTAATTTTAAGTTTATAACCCACAATCTTAATCCTCTTGTTTATAGCACTCATATACTAAGATTATGGTTACAAAAAATAAACTAGAGATTTTCTATGATGTTTAATAAAATGCATACAATAAGCACAAGTGTTCATAAATAAATGTCGCTTTTATAAATAATATCCAAAAACAATTCAAAATTGCTTTAAGGGCACAATCACTAACATAATGAGGTTGCCATGTCGAGATTCTTGAGGGGACTTAGGTTAGAAATTGTCGATCAAGTGGAGATGTGCCAATACATGGATATTGATGAATTGTTACAAGTAGCCATTAAAGTAGAACAACAACAAAAAAGGAGTGGTAATAAAGGAGGAGTGAGTGGAGTAAATAATTGGAAAGCTAATTATGGGCAAAAAATGAGAAGAAATTTGATAAATCTAAAGAGGAGCCACCTAAGGCCACCACCACCACATCCACCATCAGTAAAAGTGTAGTTCCTCAACCTAATACCAAGAAGATCCAATACTTTAAATGTAAGGAATATGGACACTATGCTAGAGAGTGTGTTAATAAAAGAGTTATGACCATCTTAGATAATGGGGATATAGAGTCCGAAGATGAGGATGAAGCAGTTGCCGAATTATCACCATTAGAGAAGATTGATCATAGTAATGTAGAGGCCGAGGAGGGACACCCTGCTTTTGTTGCTCGCCGTATGTTGAACCTACATGTGAAAGAAGAAGAGGAAATTCAAAGAGAACATATTTTCCACACCAAGTGTAGAGTCAAGGGTCAAGTTTGTAGCATGATTATTGATGGAGGTAGTTGCACAATGCGGCTAGCTTGATTATGGTGGAGAAACTTGGGTTACCTACTATCAAACACCCCAAAACGTATAAACTTCAATGGCTTAATGACATAGGGGAGTTAAAGGTGAACAAGCAAGCTCTCATTAGTTTCAAGATTGACAAGTATGAGGATGAGATTTTATGTGACGTGGTTCCTATGGAAGTTGTTCATATATTACTTGGGAGACCATGGCAATTTGATAGGCGTGTGACTCACGGTGGGTATGAAAATAAATACTCATTCATTTTCAAGCAACAAAGCATAGCACTTGCACCTCTAACACCAAGGCAAGCGTATAAAGATCAAATGAGAGTGATAAAAGAGAGAAGGATTATTTGGTGCGAGGCTAAGTAATCGAAACCCGAATTTATCAATAGGATTTTCATCTTTATTGTGGCGTTCTTCATTATACCAAGGGTTGTGATCATCTCAAACGTTGTTTCAAGGTTAATTATACCAAGGAGTGTGTTTGAATTGATTCATCAAGTTGCGGTGTCATCTTCCATCTTCATCATTGACGTTCTTCGCCTGCCGTGCTGCGTGGTCTTTGATTCCTCCATCGCGAGTACGCCGCTTAGGACTCATATCGTACGGGTGCCGGGTGTCGAGGAGGGTTGAACTGTATGCACTAGGCTGGTAGCGGGCATATTACTTAATGAATGAGGTTGGTGTATGGGAGAGCTGAGATCAACAAAGTTCTGATTAGTACTAGGAACAACTGGCGTAGAGTCACTAGAGTGGGCAGCGGACAGTGTATGAAGCTTAGATTAGGGGTGGCAATCGGGTGTTACCGGTTAATTTGGATAAAACCATTCTCTATCCAATATAGTTAATGGGTAGTTTTGGATATTATCCAATAACACCCATTAACCTTAATGGGTGTTATTGGATAATATCCAATATTATCCATTAATAAATGGGTATTATCCAGATAATATCCAATAAGGAATATCATTTATTGTTTTGAGTATTACTTGCCTACTTATATTATGATTCACTAAGCATAACATACACACACAAACCCACTCAAACACACACACATGTCAAAAAAAAAAACATACACACACATGCACACACATACACACAATGATAAGTTAATAACTTAATATTCATAAATCATAATATTTTCACCAACTTTTCACATTTAATAAAAAATTAATGGGTCCCACGTTCAACAACAACCAAGATATTTTCTTAATTTTGATATTTATCTTTTCTTTTCTTTTTTTACACCTCAAATAAAAAGTGATATTTGCAATACGACACTATTTTTATCACCTAATATATATAAAGTTGTCAAAATTTTATAATAGTCTTCATAGTTGTGAGATAGAAAATATATGTGTTTATTGATTTGACACTAATAAATGATTATGTAAAAGTAATAAAAAATAAAAAAGTCAAATACCTTATTAAAAAATTAAAAATTTATATTCATTATAATTATAAACTAGTTTTATGCCCGTGCGTTAAACGCACTGACATATATATTTTTCAATCAAATTATACTTAGTTAAATTATAATCAAGCAAAATGAAGACAAAAAAACAAAACTAAAAGAAGAGATTATTTCAATGAGTATAAAAATATCATTTGATTAAAAATTATTATGAAAATAAAGAAATATATGTGTCAGTTGATTAACAATAATAAAATAAATAAATTTGAATAACTACAATTTATGAAAATTAAATAAATAATTAAAATGAAAATACAAAAAATGTGTATCGCAGTGTATCAATTTTCAGTAGCGATACGTCGATTTGGATTCATGATACATCAATTTAGAATCACAATGCATCGTTATGAATTGGAAAGAGACCATTTGAATGTGAGACATCGATTTAAAATCGTGATGCACTGCTATGGAATGAGAATGACAATTACACAATTTTGAATCATGCATGGCAAATTGGCAATGTATGAATTGATGCTTATCGCAAACGTGTTCGATTCATTAAAGGTATACTCGTCCTTTCACATCAAAGATGTTTTTTCCGATTAAAAAAGCATAGTGGACAGCGGTTGAATATCTGTCAAAAGAGACCGACCCAATTTTTACCATATTCTTTTCAAACCTTTAAAAGACCAAAAAATATAAATGGGTCTGACGTGTTCATAAACCGACACATATTAATTGAATGACAAAACTTACTCTAAACAAATTTAATTGACGATGATCGATTGAAAATTGACTCAAATAATTCTATTTATACTGATTTAAGCCTGTTTATGGCTCATTTCAATATCAATAATCAATAACAATTAAAAAGACAAATTTAATCTTTTGGCTTTATTACTTCGCCCCACTCACGGATATTAAAACGACATTGTTTTAGAGTATATATATATTAAAAACTTTTGTCTTAGGTCTCGCTACCTCTTCTCATGATATCTATTTTAGCAACCTTGCCCTCTCAACGAAGAACAAACAAACTATTAACCCAACTTATGAAACCAACTCCCATTTTAGTTTTTCTTCTTCACTCCCATTACTCATTATCCCTCTCCCCATTCTCTATCCTCGAAAATATAGAACTCTATGAAGGGGGATAATCAAGATAGCTTTCCAAGTGAGAATGCTTGGGCACTCTACAATTTGATGTAAATCTGATTACTTTTCGAACACAGCGGCAAATCAATTCGTTCATGATTAAATGGTCGGTTCATTTTTTTAAAAAGTGATATAACTTTGCACTTCCGAAACATTTCCTCTTTGTTAGAGGAAAAATTATGTTGCAATATTGTTTGTTTCGTTTTTTTATTTACCATTATATAATTCTTGTTTCTTGAAGTATTTGTAAAATTTTATTTATTTCAAATCGATATATTTTTTTAGATCTGTCAGTCATTTATAATTAATCACGTGCATTCGTGTTTTAGATGAACTTTTGATGTTTTTTAAAATTTGAATATGATGAAATGGATAACAAAATTTCAAATCTCTATATTTTTGTTGGTCAATCATATATTTAATATCAATAATGAGTATTTGTAATTTTGTTCATAATATTTCTTTTAAGAACTTTGATCCGATGAAATAGACAAAAAAATATTCATATATTTCATTTAGTTATAATGAGTTGTGAGTTTTTGTGATTTCATTGAAGTATTTGTTTTAATAACTTTTAATCGGTGACGAGACAAAAAAATCATATATATATATATATATATATATATATATATATATATATATATATATACACACACACACACACAGATTAGTCATTCAGTTAGAATTAATTGTAAGTATTTGTGATTCACTTCAGTGAAATTTCTTGCGCAAAGTTATCCATGATTTTTCTGAAGTTTATTTGGCAACAATGGAAAACTAACGGTTGTATACATAAAAGGTTGTGTTTGGATAACAAAGCAATGAATGAATGCAGTGGCTCTAGTTTCTAGGAGTTATAAGTATTTGAATTTGTATTATTTAATAATTGGATTCATTAAATATTTGTTATAAATAGGGGTTACTATTTTAGGGATGCAAATTTTGGCGGGAAATTACTATTTTTAGACTACCTAAGCTTTATATATATATATATATATATATATATATATATATATATATATATATATATATATATATATATATATATATTATAAATAACAAAAAAATATTCTTAATCCAAAACAAATAACAAATATGTTCATAATAATCAATAATTTTTATGATTACTTGTTTATATTTATATTAACTTTCAAATATATATCAAAAAGTGGTCTAGCCTAGTGGTAACAAGCTTTGTTGTAAGGCAATTTGGTCCAAGTTTGAATCTTGCTAATGGTAAGTTATGTATATAATAATTATTATTTTTAAGTAAAAAGTCGCACTACAACAAATTATGTCTTTCGAGGCTCTTAAAAGTGCCTCGATAGGTACCCTATTGAGGCTTTTTGAACCTAGAGGCACTTGGTCCAAGTGTCGCCTGTTTTGAAGCCCCAATAGACTATTGGGGTTTTTTCAAGTGCTTTAACAGAATAACATAATGAGGCTCATATAAAAGCCTCAATATATTTTCAGTAGTGTCACTTACAAGTGTCCCGTAAAGTTATTCAAAATGTGAAAAGTTAACTATTGTGACTCTTACAAGTATCGCTTAAAAAAATTCAAACTATATTAACTATCATCAAATGCCTCAATAGAACTATTAAAACAACACCTAAAAGTGCCTCAATAGCTAATTTGTAGAGGCTCTTCTATGGTTTGGTATTAAGGTGCTTCAAAATGCCTCATTAGCTAATCTATAATGGTTGTTTTGACACTAGCTATTATGACACTTCAAAATACCTTATTTAGTAATATTCAAACTAAAAAGAGCCCTTAAAGGGTAATAATTAACATCCCTGCTCATCAATTTATTTTAAATGCTACTGTAATTCTATCTTTAAACAAAATATGAAAAAATAGTAAAAAGTAAAATAACAAATACAAATAATTGTCAAAGGCTATCATAAATTAATCACTAAGACTTTAATTACATTCTTCGAGGCCAAGTATAATTAAAGCATATCAAAATAAAACTAACCATTCATAGTCGGTATCACATGAGCAAAAATAATATAACACACTAATACAGCATATGTCATTCATCCTAACTAATCTATTATCTCCACGTAGAGTATTTTGAGATTGCAACTAGCTTGAGTCAAAATCCAGCGGTGTTACCTATAAAATTTATAAATTTAATTAGTAGAAGTAAAAATATGACATACAAATGCACATTATAACAATTAATGACTTAAGTAATACACATATACCAATGATAAAGGTCAAGCTATAGGTGCTCCAATCGCATCTCCAATTGTTGTAAAAAAAATCATATGACCTTATTAACTCTTCAAACCATTCCGCGAGGACTCAAATGGATACTTCACACCAATTACAACTTAAATCTGCACCTCCCACTTGTGTTTTTGAATCAATACTAGAGATGATTCCCTTGGCAACAATTGATCTAAATTTACTATACTTTTAAGAGATACTATTGCACCAGCCTAAGAAACAAATCTCAATCAAAAGAATATTAACAAACAACCATGTATCCTCGTATGTGGTTTTTTGCCTTCATCTAATAACACAACATAGTACAAGGTTAGTCTCATTACAAAAGATTATGCATTATGTGGTTCAAACTTTCCCAAGTTTATGTCTAGTTGTTATTGAAAAGTACTAGATGAATATCTGAACCCTTAACAACTGGATATTGCTTAAATTACAGTTGCTTATGTACCTAGTTCACACCAAACCAGGTTTGATCATTTTCATGTTGTTTTGGTGAGACACTGTATTGAATATAGTTTTGTGTTCACTTGGGCATACTTAATAACATGATCTTAAGACTGGCCGTAAGTACCGATAATCATTGAACAAAATAATTTGCTCAACATAGGTTCTTGATCAGACGGTAAATGATTAACATCAAGCATTGAAAGATGGAGGGTTGATGTGAATATTTTACCCGCAATAATGAGAAAGATCCAAGGAGATCAAGTGCAAGAACCGCAATTATCATGCTCCAAAACCCGCATAAGTGAAAACATATAACCTGCAATTATCTAGCTACATGACTTTAGTAAATTATTAATAAACACACTAATTGAGGAAAAGGTTTAATTTAAATTTCTAAATGTGATGACGAGCTTGAGGTGGAGGGAGGATTACGAGCTAAAAGACAATCGGACGCTTAGGATCAAATAAGAATTCATGTTACATCACACAAGGGCTTAAACAAGGAGAGCACGGATACTTGGCCTAGTCCAGAAAGGGCTGTTGTTGGATTAATTGTGAAGGAAGGAACAAATGTTTGGCACACGGATTGGACTATAACATGGGTCACGGCTTGAGAAGTTTTGGAGTGGCTAGTAATCGCCCATGCAAGGAAGGAAGGAGACGGCTACTAAAGGAAGCAAGGCTGTTTCTATTATGTTTCTTTTTAATTTGGTTTTGTTTATTTAATCCCTAAAATAAGTCAGCCTGCTGTTTTCTCTTTTTAGGTAGGAGTTAATTCCGGCCTTTTTGTATTTCTTTGTTAGGGTTATTCTCATAATTTAGATAGATTAGGCACAACTTTTGTAATCCTTTATAAGGGACATTCTCTTCAAGAAATAGGTAGATTTTGAGGTTGAATAAACACCTCAAGAACACGGCTTGTTCTTCCCCAAATCGATTTCTATCTTCCAAGGTGAGTGAAGCCTAACAAGATTGAATCGTTAGAATTCTTTATGTTAAGTGAGTGAAGCTTTAATTGGTGAATCCGCATTCTATCTTTTATTATCTTGTTATTTTCGCTTTTTTATCCTTTTAGAAAGAGTTTTTGGAACTGTTTGATAGTTCCTTTAATCTTTCGGTCAAATTGTTAGTTTGGGTAGAATTTTTGTTTTCAAGAAGGCTTTTTCAAGAAATTTTGGTCGCTTTGGGATCGTTTTCCAAACAGTTCGGATACTTTCAGAATCATAAAAATCGGGATGTTTTGGTTCCCTTTGGGACTTTCGCTAGAATAATAATATGGACACATTTTTCTTAGTAAAGGAGAGTTGTTTTAAGGATTTTTGATCAGATATTATTGCCCTAATTTATCTTGGACAAAAGCCTTTGGAGTGACCATCGAGCACCATCGAGCACATATCAAGGGGTTAATTTCGTGAGTCTTTTTAGTCTGTTTAGATCCACCTGGGACAAAGACCTTGCCCATGAATTGTGTGGGTTTCTTACAATTTTAACCCGCCTTGGAAGGCTGAATGGAGGTTAAATAAAGTAGACATAGTGTGCTATGAGTCTCTAAGGAAGCAACAGGACTAGATTAATCAAACGTTGCTTTTACGACAAGTCAGTAGCTTGTCCCAGCTGCCGATTTATCACTTCTCTATTTCTGCTTTTTTTGTTGTTCGTGGCAGCCTGTTCTCCTTCGATCGCGGGTCGTTTGGCAAAGATAATCTTCAAGATCATGGGCTGTTTGGCGCGCATTGGTCGCGTGATTGGAACGAGTTTGAGCAATTGCGTGAGTTTGCTGGAGTGGGAGGTTGCCCTGGGCAGCCTAAAGCTTGCCGTAATTTAGCGTGAGATAGGGGTTATTGCAAGGAGGTTGGTTGTTAACCGGTTGGTTATTTTGTAAGGGAAAATTTTGTTCTAACCAAATTGTTCTACGGCTAATTTATGTAATAGTTTGGAGCGCTTTTAGAGGTTGTAATCAGTCTTCAATTTAAGATAGGGTTTCAAGTAGTAATTTACAAAAGAAATTTCAGAATTTTGAGCATATTGTGAGGTTTCGGGCAGGTTTGAGGCCTGTTTTGGGAGAGTTTTGGTTCAAATGCATAGAGTAGTCCAAAAGTGGAATAGATTCGGTGATTCAAGCTGTGATACGCATCAAGGATAACAATTTTTTGCAAGATATATCTAGAGAAAGTGAAATATGGTATGTTATTAAAGTTTTGAACCCGAACAAAGGCTTCGGGAGCGTATGGATTTATAGGGTGGTTTATCACAAAGGTTGGGAGGTGATCAAGGTTGAACCTAACAGTGTCGTGAGCATGAATATTTGTAGGTTGTAAATCATGGCATTATGTAATTTATAAATCAAACAAAAAATATAAGTATTAGGTTAAAAGTATAACTATGCACCACTTTACTTGTACGAATTCAAAACTAGCCATTTGTACTTTGTAGCTTTTCTATAAATTAATCGCCTACAACTCAAGCATGGAAGATTTCTATACCTCCACCGAAATGCAAATCAATGAGACTTCTATGTTTCGCCGATGCCTCATTCGCCGTGATTCATGATGATGTTCCTGGCCACTAGCAAACCACTTCATACGAACTAAAAAATACACAAAATAGTTGTATTAAGGTAAAAACCATAATGAACAAAAAAGGGACTCGTAAAGTAAAATATTACGTGAACAATAACAAGCGCAGCTTGTTGCCTCTCACAACGATGATCATATCATATATTCATATTACTACAAAATAGAATTTACAAAGAAAATGTCATGAACAAGTATATGATATTATCATTTGGCTACTATCTCATCCACCTACGTATACACAAGAAGAGAATTAACATATGATGATGGTGGGGTATATTTGATCCAACAAATACGATTGAATCCAAAACTCGACCTACTAGAAACCCATGTAAATCACTCCAAACATATCGTAAAACGCACTTCAAAAGATCGCACCACACGAGAACAAACTTACTCAATCACTATCATGTTGAACACTTTTGATTCCCGAATCAATATAATCTTTTGTAACTTCAATGTCAAAGCAATAGTGGATATAAACACTGACATTTCCATGATGATCCCTTTCAAGCATCAATTATTCTTGAATTGTTGAGGCAAAGAACTCAAAAAGCCGCAGAGCTGGGGTAAGGTTCTTCTTGGCCGCCTTCATCTAAAACCTCGTGGACCAAAATTTCATTTAGTTATACAATGAGTTGTTGCACCTCAAATGGACAATAAATCGAGAAATACAATATAGTAGCTATATCTACTTTTTAGAATCTTCTAAGTACATATGACTTCGGAAAAGCTTGAGATCCGAGAGGAGCAGTGAGCAAGCATTAAATATTAATCATATGTTTCTATCTTTACCTCGTGAATGAAGTCAATCAGCCCTTCAGTGGATAAGTATCGACCATAATTATAAGCCGCTTCTACACGCTTAGAGATTATATTTTTAAGAGTTCCTCTTCTTGGAAGAACCCGCAAAGAAAATTTTACATTCGTGAGTGAAATTTACTTACAGATAGGCATCTTTGATGAGTACTTTACCCTCAAATAGACTCATCTCGCAATTAGTATACATACCAATCACTCAAAAGAAATCAACTCATGAAGAAACATGTAACGAGAAAGTTGGTTGCTCAAAGTTCGAATAACTTATCAAAATACTATAAGTAACTAAAAGTTGCTTCAGTCGTATATAAGAGAGTGTCACGATTCAAACTTCATCAACAAGGAGTGTTCCTTTTCTTGGATTCAAGTTGAATAATTGTATAAGGTTATATATAGACCATGTATGCAAGAACAATGTAGATATACCGCATAAGCAATGAGGTGTTTACACCTGAGAAGAGTATACACCTCATCAAATTGAATTGCATTGCCAAAGATTGTTAAGAAAATTTAGAAATTTTTTACAAATTAAAATAAAGAAAATACATCTTATACTTGTTTC
>CM028380.1:8016789-8099121 GCA_013146195.2 Codonopsis lanceolata
TTAGAGAAATTTCCGATCAAATGGAGATATGCCAATACATGGATAGCTGATGAATTGTTACAAGTAACCATTAAAGTAGAACAACAACAAAAAGGAGTCTAATGAGGCTAATGAGCGGGTTTAGAAGAGTCTAATGTGTTGGAAATTATTAGGGTCCCAAATCGAATACGGGTCGAATAAGATCCGTCTTTTCAATCAAATCGAACGAAAGCGGAAGCGATGGATTTCAAAAATCAATACAATGATATAAGAACATCATAAATATGTGTGTTAAATTTATTTAACTAAAGGAAAGAAAAAGAAGAATACCTCTTACGACAATTTCTTTTAACTTCGATCGCAACTTTCGAATCTTGAAATCTCGTAGACACCACGATCTTCCGATTCGGTCCTTCCGATTAACAATAGTGTGTGGGCACTCAAATAATATTATTTAGTTCCTAGCTTATTTTGGATGAGTAATTAACTAGGCTAGAAACCAAAACCACCGAAAGCCTTTGTATTTTGCTCACGGTCAAAACAGGAGGATAAAATGAAAAACCAATTGAAGTTGTTTCTCACTTCACTGCCATTCATTTACCCAGCCGGATTTCATCCTATTATATCATCTATATATCTCTTATAGAAGTCTATTATTCTTCTATTACTTGTAGCCCACTTTTAAACAAACCGGCAAGCCATCTAAACAATTTAGTTTTAGTGGAAAACAATTTTTCCACCGCACCGAGAGTTCATTTGGTTTTGGTATTCTTTTGTAGCCTTATCAATAACAATCTCAATATCAACTATCCAAATAGTTTTATACTTCTTAATAATTATCCAATATATAATTATTAATTAGTAATGATATAAATATCCAAAATATCTCATATTTATTCAATTCTCAATACAATTGAAATTGTATGTTACCCGATATTCTCGGAATCAATTGATATTTATATATTAACCGGAAAACAATTTTCCATAAGCCTTTAGGAACATAAATATTAATTCTAATCTGTTTAAATAGGGAAGGCGAATCGGGGACCATGGACCTATAATTATAAGCTCAAATAAATTGAATAAATAATTAAACTCTTTAATTAATTTATTCGACTTATTAATTCTGATATTACTCCACTATAAATTCAGAATTGCATTCTTATAAATATAGAATATCTTACTCTACGAAATAGAGCAATCCATTGACTTAATCATTACATATAGATTAATCCTTCATAGACAATTTGTGATTGAAGCTAGGTAATATTCGTTAACCTCTTCAATTACATTTTTTCCTCATTTACCATTAATTTACTAGCGAATGGTTAATTTATGATTATATTATAAATTAGAGATCTTAAACCACTCAGTCCCAGAATTAACAAATGAGAGAACCGTCTTTCTATTTCTCGTAAGAATGAATAGATTGCGTATCTGTGAATTCATATACCCAGCCATCTAATTCAAATATAATCTAAAATGCAAGTGCTGGGAATGTCATCGAAAGACAAACTTAGACGAGCAAATTAAGAAACACCCCGAAATAAATAGGAGTCTATAACCACTCAGGATTAAGATCCATCTATATATGATCATCTAGAGATTTAATTTGATTTTCCATTTCTATAACGAAGTTTATAGGAAAATCACAAATTAAATCGGTCCAAGTCCTATATGATCAAATCATATATAAATGCCCCCACTTAGATGTCTCTACATCGACGGTCCGGATAAGACAGTCACATTCAAAATGTTTTGGGCCGCATTAGTGATGTTTTAATTAAAGATCTCATACTTTAATTAATATCATCACGGACTTAATTTTAAGTTTATAACCCACAATCTTAATCCTCTTGTTTATAACACTCATATACTAAGATTATGGTTACAAAAAATAAACTAGAGATTTTCTATGATGTTTAATAAAATGCATACAATAAGCACAAGTGTTCATAAATAAATGTCACTTTTATAAATAATATCCAAAAACAATTCAAAATTGCTTTAAGGGCACAATCACTAACATAATGAGGTTGCCATGTCGAGATTCTTGTGGGGACTTAGGTTAGAAATTGCCGATCAAGTGGAGATGTGCCAATACATGGATATTGATGAATTGTTACAAGTAGCCATTAAAGTAGAACAACAACAAAAAAGGAGTGGTAATAAAGGAGGAGTGAGTGGAGTAAATAATTGGAAAGCTAATTATGGGCAAAAAATGAGAAGAAATTTGATAAATCTAAAGAGGAGCCACCTAAGGCCACCACCACCACATCCACCATCAGTAAAAGTGTAGTTCCTCAACCTAATACCAAGAAGATCCAATGCTTTAAATGTAAGGGATATGGACACTATGCTAGAGAGTGTGTTAATAAAAGAGTTATGACCATCTTAGACAATGGGGATATAGAGTCCGAAGATGAGGATGAAGCAGTTGCCGAATTATCACCATTAGAGAAGATTGATCATAGTAATGTAGAGGCCGAGGAGGGACACCCTACTTTTGTTGCTCGCCGTATGTTGAACCTACATGTGAAAGAAGAAGAGGAAATTCAAAGAGAACATATTTTCCACACCAAGTGTAGAGTCAAGGGTCAAGTTTGTAGCATGATTATTGATGGAGGTAGTTGCACAATGCGGCTAGCTTGATTATGGTGGAGAAACTTGGGTTACCTACTATCAAACACCCTAAACCGTATAAACTTCAATGGCTTAATGACATAGGGGAATTAAAGGTGAACAAGCAAGCTCTCATTAGTTTCAAGATTGACAAGTATGAGGATGAGATTTTATGTGACGTGGTTCCTATGGAAGTTGTTCATATATTACTTGGGAGACCATGGCAATTTGATAGGCGTGTGACTCACAGTGGGTATGAAAATAAATACTCATTCATTTTCAAGCAACAAAGCATAGCACTTGCACCTCTAACACCAAGGCAAGTGTATAAAGATCAAATGAGAGTGATAAAAGAGAGAAGGATTATTTGGTGCGAGGCTAAGTAATCGAAACCCGAACTTATCAACAAGATTTTCATCTTTATTGTGGCGTTCTTCATTATACCAAGGGTTGTGATCATCTCAAACGTTGTTTCAAGGTTAATTATACCAAGGAGTGTGTTTGGATTGATTCATCAAGTTGCGGTGTCATCTTCCATCTTCATCATTGACGTTCTTCGCTTGCCGTGCTGCGTGGTCTTTGATTCCTCCATCGCGAGTACGCGTCTAGGACTCATATCAGGCATGGGGTGCTGGGTGTCGAGGAGGGTTGAACTGTATGCACTAGGCCGGTAGCGGGCATATTACTTAATGAATGAGGTTGGTGTATGGGAGAGCTGAGATCAACAAAGTTCTGATTAGTACTAGGAACAACTGGCGTAGAGTCACTAGAGTGGGCAGCGGACAGTGTGTATGAAGCTGAGATTAGGGGTGGCAATCGGGTGTTACCGGTTAATTTGGATAAAACCATTCTCTATCCAATATAGTTAGTGGGTAGTTTTGGATATTATCCAATAACACCCATTAACCTTAATGAGTGTTATTGGATAATATCAAATATTATCCATTAATAAATGGGTATTATCCAGATAATATCCAATAAGGAATATCATTTATTGTTTTGAGTATTACTTGCCTACTTATATTTTGATTTACTAAGCATAACATACACACACAAACCCACTCAAACACACACACATGCCAAAAAAAACACACACACACATGACAAAAACACACACATGCACACACATACACACAATGATAAGTTAATAACTTAATATTCATAAATCATAATATTTTCACCAACTTTTCACATTTAATAAAAAAATTAATGGGCCCCACGTTCAACAACGACCAAGATATTTTCTTAATTTTGATATTTATCTTTTCTTTCCTTTTTTTTACACCTCAAATAAAAAGTGATATTTGCAATACGACACTATTTTTATCACCTAATATATATAAAGTTGTCAAAATTTTATAATAGTCTTCATAGTTGTGAGATAGAAAATATATGTGTTTATTGATTTGACACTAATAAATGATTATGTAAAAGTAATAAAAAATAAAAAAGTCGAATACCTTATTAAAAAATTAAAAATTTATATTCATTATAATTATAAACTAGTTTTATGCCCGTATGCGTTAAACGCATCGACATATATATATTTTTCAATCAAATTATACTTAGTTAAATTATAATCAAGCAAAATGAAGACAAAAAAACAAAACTAAAAGAAGAGATTATTTCAATGAGTAAAAAAATATCATTTGATTAAAAATTATTATGAAAATAAAGAAATATATGTGTCAGTTGATTAACAATAATAAAATAAATAAATTTGAATAACTACAATTTATGAAAATTAAATAAATAATTAAAATGAAAATACAAAAAATGTGTATCGCAGTGTATCAATTTTCAGTAGCGATACGTCGATTTGGATTCATGATACATCAATTTAGAATCACAATGCATCGTTATGAATTGGAAAGAGACCATTTGAATGTGAGACATCGATTTAAAATCGTGATGCACTGCTATGGAATGAGAATGACAATTACACAATTTTAAATCATGCATGGCAAATTGGCAATGTATGAATTGATGCTTATCGCAAACGTGTTCGATTCATTAAAGGTATACTCGTCCTTTCACATCAAAGATGTTTTTTCCGATTAAAAAAGCATAGTGGACAGCGGTTGAATATCTGTCAAAAGAGACCGACCCAATTTTTACCATATTCTTTTCAAACCTTTAAAAGACCAAAAAATATAAATGGGTCTGGCGTGTTCATAAACCGACACATATTAATTGAATGACAAAACTTACTCTAAACAAATTTAATTGACGATGATCGATTGAAAATTGACTCAAATAATTCTATTTATACTGATTTAAGCCTGTTTATGGCTCATTTCAATATCAATAATCAATAACAATTAAAAAGACAAATTTAATCTTTTGGCTTTATTACTTCGCCCCACTCACGGATATTAAAGCGACATTGTTTTAGAGTATATATATATATATATATATTAAAAACTTTTGTCTTGGGTCTCGCTACCTCTTCTCATGATATCTATTTTAGCAACCTTGCCCTCTCACCGAAGAACAAACAAACTATTAACACAACTTATGAAACCAACTCACATTTTAGTTTTTCTTCTTCACTCCCATTACTCATTATCCCTCTCCTCATTCTTTATCCTCGAAAATATAGAACTCTATGAAGGAGGATAATCAAGATAGCTTTCCAAGTGAGAATGCTTGGGCACTCTACAATTTGATGTAAATTTGATTACTTTTCGAACACAGCGGCAAATCAATTTGTTCATGATTAAATGGTCGGTTCATTTTTTTAAAAAGTGATATAACTTTGCACTTCCGAAACATTTCCTCTTTGTTAGAGGAAAAATTATGTTGCAATATTGTTTGTTTCGTTTTTTTATTTACCATTATATAATTCTTGTTTCTTGAAGTATTTGTAAAATTTTATTTATTTCAAATCGATATATTTTTTTAGATCTGCCAGTCATTTATAATTAATCACGTGCATTTGTGTTTTAGATGAACTTTTGATGTTTTTTAAAATTTGAATATGATGAAATGGATAACAAAATTTCAAATCTCTATATTTTTGTTGGTCAGTCATATATTTAATATCAATAATGAGTATTTGTAATTTTGTTCATAATATTTCTTTTAAGAACTTTGATCCGATGAAATAGACAAAAAAATATTCATATATTTCATTTAGTTATAATGAGTTGTGAGTTTTTTGTGATTTCATTGGAAGTATTTGTTTTAATAACTTTTAATCTGGTGACGTAAACAAAAAAATCATATATATATATATATATATATATATATATATATATATATATATATAGATTAGTCATTCAGTTAGAATTAATTGTAAATATTTGTGATTCACTTCAGTGAAATTTCTTGCGCAAAGTTATCCATGATTTTTCTGAAGTTTATTTGGCAACAATGGAAAACTAACGGTTGTATACATAAAAGGTTGTGTTTGGATAACAAAGCAATGAATTAATGCAGTGGCTCTAGTTTCTAGGAGTTATAAGTATTTGAATTTGTATTATTTAATAATTGGATTCATTAAATATTTGTTATAAATAGGGGTTACTATTTTAGGGATGCAAATTTTGGCGGGAAATTACTATTTTTAGACTACCTAAGCTTTATATATATATAGATTATAAATAACAAACAAATATTCTTAATCCAAAACAAATAACAAATGCGTTCATAATAATCAATAATTTTTATGATTACTTGTTTATATTTATATTAACTTTCAAATATATATCAAAAAATGGTCTAGCCTAGTGGTAACAAGCTTTGTTGTAAGGTAATTTGGTCCAGGTTTGAATCTTGCTAATGGTAAGTTATGTATATAATAATTATAATTATAATTTTTAAGTAAAGAGTCGGCAGTGGCGGGCGGGTGGTGGTGGCCGGAGGTGGGAATGACGGCGGTCGGTGGAGGCGGTTGACGGTAGTGACATTAGTGGATAAATCCAATGGATAACCGGTTAATATCCATAATTATCCATTTTGTTTATGTGTGTTAATGAATATTATCCATTAACACCCATTAACTTAAGTGGGTGTTAATGGATAATAATCAATAAGTCTTTTATAATGGATATAATGGATAACCCAATGGGTTGGATAAATTTTTGCCACCCCTAGCTGAGATAATATCATGAGGTAACCAGGTAGCACGTATGGAGTCAGTGGGCCGAGGAAGATGCAACTCAAGGTTGGACATGTGGAACTCAGACTTGACAAACCTAACATGACAGGAAACAAACAGTTAAGTAGTGTTCGGATCATAACAAAGGTAGGCACTTTGGGTGATCGAGTAACCAAGGAAGACACGTAGGGTAGAGCGAGTAGCGAGCTTGTGGGCAGAGTATAGGTGAAGCCAAGGGTAGCAGAGGCAACCAAAGGCATGAAATTTCGAGTAGTTGGACGGAGACCCGAACAATTTTTCGTAGGGAGAAAGGTGTTGAAGGGTTGGTGTAGGTAGTCGATTTATGAGGTAAGTTGCTGTTTGAAAGACAAATGACCAGAAGAGCAACAGAAGGGATGCTTTGGAAAGCAGGGAGAGGCTTGTTTCAACAATATGGTGATGGTGACGCTCCGAGAATCCATTGTGTTCCGGAGTGTGAGGCGGTGAGGTGATATGGGAGATGTCATTAGCGAACAGGTAGGCGGCCAAGCAAGTGTCCCGGGCAAGACCCGTGTACTTGCCTCCATTGTTCGAGTAAAAGTGATAATGTTGGTTTTGAAATATGTTTCCACAAGGGCTTTGAAATGAGGAAAGATGGTGGCGAGATCAGACTTTCGTTTGAGCAAGTAGAGCCATATATAGTGGGTGAAGTGATCAACAAAAATCACATAATACTTGTACCTATCAACAACATGAAGGGGGAGGTCCAAACGTCAGAGTAAATAGTTTGAAGCGAGAAGGTAGACACAACAGTAGATTGATAAAAATGAATTTTATGACTTTTATTGCATAAACAATCATTACAGTGGGTTTGTTTAATGTGAGAAGAGTCTAAAGCTAGGCCTAAACTAAATAGAAGCTGACATTGGACGGGTTCAGACGGATGACCAAGCCAATGATGCCAGTCTTGGTGAGAGACTTTAGATTCGACATAGGCAGAGGAGCGAGGAGAGGGAGTTGTGGTCGGCCATTCATACACACCATCTTTAGATTGCCCGATTAGCAGTATGCTCTCTGTCAGTAGATCCTTCACATGAAAAGAAGATGGTAAACACTCAATAGAAGTATTATTGGAGATGCAACATTGAGATATGGATATGAGATTCTTTTTCATGTCAGGTACAAAAAGAACAACATTATGCAGGGAAAAAGTGTGTGATGGTGTATGAAGAGAGGAAAAACCAGTTTTGGAGATAGTTAACCCGATACCAACACCAATGACCATGTTATCCGTTCTCTTGTAGGTGGAGTGTAGAGAGAGGTTGCCAAGGTCTCTAGTGACATGGTGAGAAGAACCACTATCAAGCAGCCAGTTCGGTGTCCCTGTGTCTACCGTGGTTGCTAGATGTGCCCGTGGTTACCACTTGGAGCCATTGGTCGAGTATGGAGCAGCGGGTAGAGGTGTGGTGGCGACCAGTTGAAAGTTGGGGCAGAGAGCAATCGTGTGTCCCTATTGGCGACATCCTTGACACTTGCCAAAATATGGTCGCTATTAGGGAGGAGCAATTTGCCGAAGACTGGGAAGGTTGCCGAGGTTACGAGGACTGTTGCCGAGCTTGCAAGGATAGTTACTGAGTAGACGAGCTATTGGTCATTGGAGCAACATGATTGGTTGAAACAGGATGCGAGAAGGACACGACATGTGCCTGTTTGAGAAACAACTCACGGTTGATGAGTTTTTCATGAAGCTCATCGAATGAAATAGGGGTGTCTCGACCTTCGACCACATCAACAATATGGTGGTAGTCATCATCTAAACTCCTGAGGATGATCTCAATGAGATCCTCATGGTCGAGTGGTTTTCCAAGAGCATCGAGCTCATCAACATGACCTTTGACGGACTGCATGTAGTCAGAGATCTACTAAGTGCCCTTGGAAGCTCACTTGAGTTAGTCCTTGATCTGTTTAATATGATCGCGAGTTGGGCGAGCATAGGTGTTAGCAGAAAGGAAGCCGACAAGAGCACCAAACAAAAGTTTGTCATGCCGAATCCAAGGTTGATAGTGCAGGTTGGGTGTTGGAACGTCCTTGAATGTTTGAGCATCCTTGGCGAGGACAGTGGGAGGCTGACATGGGTGTGACCCATATACAAATTTGTAAAGGTCATAGCCAATGAGGGTTGTCCAACTTGGAGTTTCCAAGCGATGTAGATGGTGGAGGTGAGTTTGGTGATGTTGTGGAGGGAGATGTTTATGAGGTCGAAGGTTTGAGTTGGATCAATGGGGTTTTTAATGGTGAGAATTTGATTACCATTAGCCATGGGGGCGAAAGGGTTTGGGTGGCGACGATGACAAGAGGAAGAAGGTTAGGAGCAAAGCTCTGATACCATGTAGAAATTCATAAATTTATAGGGAGATACAAATTAGGGTTACACAAAGAGTAGAGTACAAGAAACTTATACAAGGTAGTAGTTCTAATAAGGAAAAAACTATACAAGGAAAAAAACTATATACGGTAGTAACCGCTAAATAATAAATACAATTATTTATTCTTTAATAAAAACCAACATAAAAAAGAATGAGACTCTGTGTGTATGTGTGTGCGCGTCTTATTAAAGATGGCGAAGACAAAATGGATATGCATGACTAAAAGACATTCCTTCCCAATATTATTAAGCCCATTTGATTCTGAAAGTAAGGTAGGAGGAATTCACAACAATTTTGAACATCGATGCATCGATTTTTGAACCCCGTTGCATCGTTATGTTTTACAATTATTTGCGATGCAATTTTTTAGATTTACGATGCACCAAGTGGACCCCTAATGCGGAAAATTTCGATTCACAAGTTTAGATTTATGATGCACAATTTAGAATTAGAATACAAAAGGAAATGATTATGAAAATATTTAAATTTGTGATGCAACAGTTGGACCCCCTTTATAGAAAATTCTGATGCACAATTTTGAATTTGTAATGCAGCTAGTGCCTGATCGAATTTCTGATGAACAATTACTCCCTCCGTCCCTAAATTATCGTCCTCTTTTCCTTTTTCGTCCGTCCCAAAATAATTGTCCACTTTGAAACTTACCTTTTTAGAACATCACTTTTACCACTTTACCCTTATTTTTTCACATTACTTTAATTATGGGCCACATACACATGGACTTTAAAGGAAACTACATATTAAACCAATATAAATAATAAAGTCAATTGTTTTTTCTTAATCTGTGCGCCGGGTCAATCAGGACAATAATTTAGGGACGGAGGGAGTATTATATTTCGATGCACAAACTAGATTACCTATATATAAACTAGATTTTGGATACATAAATTGCAATTGCGATGCATCGACTTGGAATTGATATGTAGCGCATGCCATATTCAATTTCATCACGGGTATACTCGTCCTTTTGACCTAAAAATGTCCTTTAGCGATTAAATTAAAAGATAGATGACTTTTGGGTTAAATATTGTGTAAAGTGGACCGGATTGAAATATATATATATATATATATACCTCACTTTTGAATTATTGACTTTTGAATTACTATTTCACTCTTTCTCTCTCATATCTTCTTTGGTTACATTTCTCTTTTTCTTTCCCGTCTCCTCCGTATTTTCTCTCTCATCACCACCATCTCCTCTCTTTGAATTATGTTTAAACATTTTTCTCTCTTTAAACATAAAAAATGGTAACTAAAACAAAAATAATAGTTTCGGAGTCAAGAAAACAAAAATATAAGAGGTTAGTAAAATAAAAATAATTTATGGAACAAGCCACTATAAAAATAAAAGTTACAGAATCCACAAAATAAAAATAATTTAATGTGTAGGTTAGTAAAATAAAATAATTTATGGAACAAAAGTTTAAAACAAATTCTTAAAAATATATATGTAAAACAAAAATACGTTAGTAAAATAAAAATATTTGATGAAACAAAAATAATAGTTACAAAGTCAATAAAAAAAATTAAACTAAGTTTAATAAAATAATAAAAAAAATTACGGAATTTTTTTCAAAAAAAAATCTTAAAAATAGCTATGTGAAACAAAAATACATTAGTTAAATAAAAATATTTGATAGAACAAAAATAATAGTTACGGAGTCAATAACATAAAAATAATTTAAACTAAAGTTAGTAAAATTATAAAAATAATTTACGGAACAAAAGTTTAAAACAAATTCTTAAAAATAGTTATGTAAAACAAAAATACGTTAGTAAAATAACAATATTTGATGGAACAAAAATAATAGTTACAGAAGTCGTCAATAAAACAAAACAATTTAAACTGAGTTAAAACTAATTTTTAAAATAAAACAAAAATGATAGTTACGAAGTCAATAAAACAAAAAAAATATAATGTAAGTTATTAAATTCAAAATAATTTACAAAACAAAAATAATAGTTAACGGTAAAAATAATTTCCTTATTTTGATTTTAGCTTATTTTCTTCTCATAAATTTTTTATTCATAAAATATAAATATAGTTTAATCAAAGTAATCATTCAAAAAGATGAACTTATTTGAGTTCAGATTCCATTTGCAGCGCGGAAAAAAATCAAGTTTGTTCGAAGACATTCATTATACAGAGTTTTTGAATAGTATAAAGTGTTCATGGTTGTTAGACCATGAATTGACACTTAAAATTAGTGTTCCAGTAATATTATTGAGAAACATTGATCATGTTGCATGGTTGTGCAATGGAACAATACTAATCATCATAAATGATGAGAATTACATTGTTGAAGCAATTTTTTTGAAAGAAAACAATGTTGGAGAAAACATTTTATCCCATGATTGTCGTTAACTCTATCTGATATAAGACTGTCTTTCAAGTTCAAAAAAAGACAATTTACATTTATGGTATCATATACAATGACAATTAACAAATGTCAAAGTCAATAATACGTATGTCTCTTTTTGAAAAAAACCAATATTTAGCCATGAACAATTATATGTCGTAGTTTCTAGAGTAACAAATTATTTTGGTTTGAAGATATTGATATGCAATGAAGATGAAAAACCAACTAATAAACAACAAATGTTGTGTATAAGGAAATTTTTTAGAATCTATAATGATTAGTGATATACTTATATGTAATTGTTAATAAACCAATCCTCCTTATTTATGTACAATTTAGTTGACGTACGTTTAACGCACGTGTTAAAAAAAACTAATTTCTCCCTAATTGCAATGATGCAATGAGTACACATAATTGCGTCGGCTCCCAAGTTTTGCATCTTTCGACTTCAGGGTAGTATTAGGAATGACATGGGGGCATTTAAAGTTTGGGGAAGTTATACACGATACTATCCCCATTCCTTAATTTAATTTTATGCCCCCCATAACTGCACCATTCTCCACCGGGTAATCAATTTGTTATACCATATTTATTTCCCACGGGTAATGATTAATCAAGGAATTGGTCAAGTTAACAGTTTGATTAAAAACACTTTAATGATTTAATTAAAAAAACATATTCCCTTTGTTTTGGGAAAAAAGTTTCTGTTTGAAAGTCAAACTTTTTTTTTTATGAAAATGACACCTTTAGTAACTCATTAGTAATAAAATGATACTATTATGCCTTAATTTTTGAATATGGACTCTTTGCGTGAAACATCGAAAAATAGAATAGTAGACTATTTGTCTGAAATAAAAGGAGTACTAAATAGTCAAGTTAATAAAACTTGATAAATGATAATACATTTTCTTAACTCTCATCAAAATCATGCCCACAAAAACTAAAAATTCTAATTATGTTGTTGTGCATGCCACAAATTCACTAAATATTTTTTTAAAAAACTTTATTAAGTTACAATAATAAAAATATAGATAACAATCTAATGTCTAGAAAAACTTCATATTAAAATTTATTCAATACATACAAAATCACCAAAACAAGTATCTATTACATATAGTAGTAATAATGTAATATTACATACATAAATTCAATTACAAATGATTCCAAAAATAGTAGAATAGTTCATTATTAGGAAACATTCACCTAACGGATTCAATCACATTTTTGTAATAAATATTATGTAAAAGTAGTATTAAACATTGATGAGAATGATTTTTATTTTTTATTTTTTTGCTAAGCTTTTACAATAACATATAAACTTTTAGTTCAAATAAATGTTTATGATGTTCTATATGCATAAATGGACGAGGAAATAAAATATGCAAATATGCCTATTACAAATTTAAATTTCATAAATAAATAAAGAATCATGAAACATTGCTATGTGTTTTAAATGCAAATTGTTTTAGACATACATAAATTTGAAAATGTGTGCCTAATTGAGAAAAGTAATGAAAAAATGTAATCAATTCGGCTGAGTGTGATTAATACTTGAAACCAAGATTACTGGAGCACGACTTTTCATGATAAATGAGAAATAAACTCATATCTTGTATAATGTATCTATTAAATCAGATACTCTCTTTTCAAGCCATGCGATTTCTACATCAAACTTGTTTGTCAATATATGCATACAATGAGATAGAGAAATATAAAGAAAGAAAGACACAAATATTATTGAGATGTCGATAGTGTTTGGTTGATCAATTGTTATTGATGTCTATATATAATTTGATTGATTAGAAAATTTATACTGATTGCTGGAGATGCATGTCCTGAAGTGATGAACATTGAACGATGAATTCGCATGGTCAAGAATAATGTTAGGGGGTTTTATGTTATAATAAGTACTTGCACAAATAGGGGTATGACTTACATAACTAGCAGTTCGGGTAACAGTTCAAAGAATTGGGCGGGTACTACTAATGCTAAAGCCTAATTGTTCTCCAGTTTTGTTATTCCCTGTTACCCACCCCATATCCAATCAAATCGGTTAATAACCGTTAACTTTGGTTCAGTTTAGTTCGGTACCCACGATTCTATTTGAAATTTCCATCCCAAGGTAGTATGCTTTTAATGCTCGAAGTATTTATTTAAAAAGTTCAATTAACAAGTGTCTTTAATTTTAATTTTAAGAGGTATTTACAATTTATCTCTATTGAAAAGTTATACCGATTCATTAAAGAATATTTTTAATACATTAATGATTATCTCAATACGGATAATTTCATTATATCCTGATATAGATAGATTCATTATTAATAGATTATTAACAAGTGCCATAAAGATAATTATAAAATGGGTTAATCGCAACATTGGTCCTTCGACTTTGGGCCATTATCAGAATTAGTCCCTTAACAAACTTTTGTTAAAATTAGGTTCTAAGAGTTTCAAATTCTTACAATCTCAATCCTTTTGATGGATGTCGTTAGAGAAATACCATTAAGTTACTCATGTGCCTCCCACATACAATTGGTAAGGGCTAAAATGAAATTTTCTCAAACCTAACTTATATCACAATTTGGAATCAAGTCACTAGGGTTTGAAAATTTGAAACTCATATAAGTCTTTTGTATTAACTTTCAAGGCCTTGTGAGAGCATGAATTCTGGTCAGTCTTCCTCGTATAAGATAATTTAAGCTGGATCTTGGACCAGGTCTCCATGGTTACCGAACGGAAGAAGTAGATGTGGAATTCGAGACCACGGTGTTTGTCACAACGTTCTAGACACATGAAGATTTTGTACGAGTCAGAGGCCCACTACGAAATCTTCTGCGAGCAATCGACTCAGATCTTCTCAATCGGTTGCGATTGCAAGTCGCATAGGCGTCATGATGTCGACATTGTTATGACACATGGGCAACTTAACGGTATTTTCTAACGACATCCATTAAAAAGACCGAGGCTGTGAAAATTTGATACTTTTAGGACCCAATTGTTACAAAAATTTGTTAAAAGACTAATGGTGATAATGACACAAAGTCAATGGACCAATGATGCGATAATATTTTTGGTCTTATTAGAGTAACAAACTTTACACTTAAATTACATAGACTTACATGACTGTATCTTTTCATTCATATTAACCGACACAAACTTTAACGTAGATAAGGTCGAATATTTACTTATAATTACGGAGACTTATATGGATTTAATACACATGTTAAATGATTGATATTGATAAGAGCTATATAGTAGATATATTACTCATTAATAAAATGTAGGGTTAACTTTATCATTGGTCCTTGTACTATGTAAAAGTCCGACAACGGTTCCTATACAAAGCAAATGCACGCCACAGACCAAAGAGTGTAAATTTTGTACATCAATAGTTCCTAACTCTAACTCCGTTAACTGTGATGTCGTTAACTAAGCATGTGCTCACACACGTGCAACAATAGGAGGCCAAATTAGTCATTTCCAATCCTTGTTCCTAAGGTAAGGGACCATCTTGAAAAGTTTGAAGTATTACTAAAAAACCCAAAACTCAGGGGCCTCCCTGTAACTTTTCTCCTTCTTCCCCAGCTTGATTCATACTTTGGTTTGAAATGCCCAGCCATCTAGGTTTGATAACTTTTTCGAAGAGAGAGAAAACCTTTGAACTTCAACCGTCTTCTTCACCCTCGTCCTCTAGCAAATAACCCCACCAATGACTCCCCCATTCGGCCTCGCAAAACCTTTGAACTTCTCTTCCCACCTCCCTCCTCCCTGGCCGTTGCAACCCTCCAATCACTCCTCCACTTACTTCATGAATACGCCGTCGACCCTTCTCAGTTTCCCTGCCCCAAACAACTCAAATGCCAACCCTTCACAGCCACCATCTCTTTCGATCTCCATACAAATTCATGCCCCTTCTTAGTTTCTCTCTTGTCAAATTAATGGAATTTTGAGGGGGGGAGGTTGCTCGACTACCCTCATCGTCTCTGCCACACCGCAGTCGACGTCTCCGCCACACCATCGTCAAGCAACCTTCATCCACAACCGACTCCTCAATTATTAGTTGCGAGACCAGAAATCTCTTAATTTTCCTGATTTTCTCTCGACCAATTCCTTTTTTGCTCAAAAACACAGACCCATCTGAAAATTTCCACGACTTCGACAAAAACGAAGATAACGATGGTGAAGACGAATTTTACAGCCGCGAAAGCAAGAACGAACGCGGCGGTGGCAAAGATGGAGGAACATTTACAGGTATGAATCCAATTCGCAATACACATACAATTATATTGCTTTGTTTGTATATTACCTTAACAACAACTTCGCATCTATAAATACAATAAAGAACGACGTCATTCTTGCTCTGTTTGTATACTGCCTTAGTTTATACTCTGTTTGAATCCAACTCGCAATATAGAAACGGAGCTGGTGAAGTAACTTGATAGCGGAGATTGTGAGTGGTAATGATGTTCATCACTACAGTCTACTCTATTCTTGAAGGATTGAGCCAATTTCTTGTTGGGGTTCTAGTTAAGGATTTAATTTGGTGAAGGGATTCTAGCATAGAAAACTTACTAATAATTAATCAATGGATTTCTCTTGGAGTAATGTGAAAATTTACCCAATTTTTGTTGGGATTTGAGATGAGGATTTGGTGAAGGAATTTGAGATTTGCAAATCGTGCAAACTCAGTTGCTGAAAATATAAACGAGGAATGCTCAATTTACCACCCTAAAGTTTCAACATTTATAATTATTTCCCTCATTTGAAAGTTAAATGAAATTAATCATTATTTTCCACGTTTACCCTTACAAATTGATCATGTGATAATCCTTTAACGATTGTTTTTCTAACACCGTCGATCTAAGGGACTACCGATGTGCAAAATTTATACTCTTTGATCTATGGCGTGCATTTGCTTTGTACAGGGACTGCTGTCGGACTTTTACATAGTACAGGGACCAATGGTGAAGTTAACGACCCTAAAAAGTAATATTAATTACAATAATCCATTTGTACATCTGTTATTACAATCCATTCCTGAAAAACATTTATTACATTTTTCATTTCAAAAAGTAATAGACGACTTAATTTCTAACAATATCAGGGATTTGAATTCTAGAACCAAAGCAGATCAATAAAACTCCTATAAATACTAATTTCTCTTTTGGTAAATCCATCACTACCAAGTTTCTCCTTTTGTAGTTTATGTACTCTCTCGCGTTAGCCAAAAACTCTTTAGAATTAACCATGGCAAGAAGGGTTACTGGTCGCAAAAGAGCGAATATTGAGCGAAAGGAGAATGGCGTGATCCAACAATTAGTTCAGGCATATCAAACGTCCAAACAACTTGGTTTGAACCGACGTGTTTCCGAATTGAAGGGCTTGATAGAAATAGAAGATAGAATATCTAAGGAAAGTGATGAAACACTTAAAAGAATGAGGACCGATGGCGAATGGTGGGAGAAACCATTCGAGGAGCTTAGTTTGTCCGAGCTAGAAGATGTTAAAGCAAGATTGGAAACTCTACACAATAGTGTGTTAAGAGAAGCCCATTTTCTTGATGGAGCCGCTCCATAAATCCAATGGAAGGTTAAACGGTTTAACCGAGTGAACTTAAGGCCTCATGGATTTAATGGTAGAGGACAAGCACCAATTTTGTCGAGGGATAATATGATTCCCATGGACAATGTTAATGTTAGGGCATACAACATAAATAGTCCCTGTAAAATTTGGATTTCTCAGATTTGCTCCTTGAATTATAATTATTAATTTTTGCTCCATGTACTAATTTTTTTTCTGGGATTGGTTCTTCTGTCCAATTTTGTTAATTTCTACCGTTAAGTCCACCCACGTACATCTCACGTGTTTATTCGTAGGGGTATATTTATCATTTCAACTAAAAAAGTACGGGGACTTGTACTCCCAATTTCAACCCAACTTCCCCAACCATTTCATACCAATAGTGTTGGAAAAATTGTGTTTAAAGAATGAAATTGTGTAATCTTGTGGCACGGATTTCTTCACATGTTGTTTGTGTAATGACAAGAGTAATTATGGAATCGTGTTCTACTTCGTGAGAACATCGAAATCATATATTTATTTGTCCAATTTGATGTTTGGATGAATAAGTTATGATTGATTAAAATGTAGTTGTTGGAAGTGTCCCACATTGGAAGATTAACAAAAACTTGAGTGATCTATATACAAGTGCCTTGTGTGGTAAGAGTATGCTTGTATAGAATAGAAACTCTCTTTCGCGCACGCCTGCGCAGGGGGGTGCAAATCATGGTCTAGTTTAGCCTTCGGGGTACTGTACTCATGTGCGAGCGCATGAATGTCAGACTAAATTTGTCTGTTCAGACTAACCCACATTTTGTTAATTATTCTTTTATTTTTGTAACTCCAACATTTATAATAGATTTTATGGGTTGTTATTACTAGCTTTAATGAGAGATATTATTTGTCTATTGATGATGAATTTATTTCATCATCAATGTGGTTATTTAATCAGTCTTTTGTCTACTCCTATAAAAGGAGATTATTTATACAATTATAGAACACGATTAAGGACAATCTCCATTTCTCTTCTGCATTCTGCAATTTGTTGAGCGAATTTTCTTGGCCTCTTTTTTCTATATTGGTGATAGAGCCAGACACAAATTCAGTTCTGCTGGAAACCTTTGTGCTGAATGTCTCTCAGGTGTCTCCGTTGTATCCTGGGAGACAGACGTCCATTTTAAGCTTCCAAGCATATACGGGAAGGGGCAAATCTGTTTTAAGGAAACTGTGTGCGACACAAGCCTCGGACTTGAAGGTTTTGTTCGTCAGGTAGATCACAGTTCTACAGTAGGAGATTTTAGTCCACCAGCAGACTTGAAGTTCACCAGCAGACTTCGGATACAGAGCAGTAACTTTTCGTTTGATTTTCAATTATGTATTTTGACTTATATATTGTTTTCCTGTGCATTATTTTCAAACAATCTTAAAACAGATTAGTACTGTTATCTTCAATAACAGTACCCTTCTAAAGGGAAAAACAAACTTTTACAAAATACAAAATTGTGTATTATGACTTTGTTCATATTTCAAAGCAATATGACAAATACCTAAGCTACTGGAAAGGAACATAACGTGACCTTGAACCCAATGACCTCTAACTCCTTTGTGACTCAGATTGTAGCCAATCCAACTATGTCGGTGCATCATAGTGAGAAACCGGAGAAGTTCTGTGGCTTGAATTTCAAGCGATGGCAGCAGTAGATGCTGTTCTACTTGACCACCCTGAACCTAGCGAGGTGAAAAAGATCCTCCAATGGTGGGTGAGAATCAAAATGATGTCCAAGCTACTACTGCTGTGGACGCATGGAATCATTCTGATTTCCTTGTAGAAACTACGTATTGAATGTGTTGATAGACTCATTGTACGAAGTTTACCGTAATAAGACAATGACAAAGGAGTTATGGACAACGTTGGAACTCAAGTATACATCCAAGGATGCTGGAGCCAAGAAGTTTATTGTTGGCCACTTCCTGGATTATAAAATGGTGGATTCCAAGACTGTCTACAGTCAAGTGCAAGAATTGCAAGTGATTTTTCACGAAATTCAAGCTGAAGGGATGATTGTAAGTGAAACCTTTCAAGTGGCTGCAATTATTGAGAAATTGCCTCCAGCTTGGAAAGATTTCAAGAGCTATCTGAAACACAAGCGTAAAGAGATGAACGTGGAACAACTGGTTGTTAGACTTTGTATTGATGAGGACAACATGGGTTTTGATAAGAAGACATTTGTTCCTGTGGTTGTTAAAGCCAATATGGTAGAGCATGGCCAAATCTCAAAAGGAAAAGGCAAGGCTGCTGCAGGAAAAAGGATCAGTTTGGGACTTAAGGGAGGAATCTCCATGAAGAGATTTTATGGAAAATGGTACAACTGTGGTGGCACGAGTCACAAGGCCACGGCTTGCAGAAAGCCAAGTAGAGACCGTGAAACAAACATGGTGGATGACATTTCTCAAGATGTATCGGACCTGAGCCTTGTTGCGGTTGTTACTGAAGTGAACTTGGTGGGTTCAAACCCCAATCAATGGTGGATCGACACTAGTGCCAGCATGCATGTGTGCTCCAACAGAGAAATGTTCAGTACATTTGAAGCTGCTGAGAATGGCGAGAAGGTTTTCATGGGAAACTCTGCCACTTCTGAAGTCAAAGGTCAAGGCAAAGTGGTGCTGAAGATGATGTCCGGGAAGGAACTGACTCTCAACAATGTACTCTATGTACCAAATATCCAGAAGAACTTAGTTTTCAGAACTTTGCTGGTGAAGCATGGCTTCCGTATTGTATTTGAGTTAGATGTTGTAACTCTGTCTAAGAGTGGAATGTTTGTTAGAAAAGGTTATGTAACTGATGGGCTGTTTAAGCTTAGTGTAATGGTTGTTAAACCAACAAGCAATAATAATAAGAATAAGTCTTCTATTTATTTGCTTTTCCTATGTGTGGCATGGTAGACTAGGACATGTTAATTATGGAACCTTGCGTATGTTAATTAACATGAATTACATACCCATATTCCAAATTGATTCCAAATACAAGTGTGAAACTTGTGTAGATGCAAAGTTAAACAAGGACATCATTTCATACTATTGAAAGAAATAGTGAACCATTGGATTAATTCACACTGATGTGTGTGATTTTAAATCAACACAATCACGTGGTGGAAATAAGTACTTCATTACTTATGTTGATGATAGCACTAGGTTTTGCTATGCGCATCTTCTCAAAAGTAAGATGAACCCATAAAGAAGTTTATTCTCTATAAAACTGAGGTTGAGAACCAACTCAACAGAAAGGTTAAGATGCTAAGAAGTGATCGTGGAGGTGAATATGAGTCACCATTTGTTGCATATTGTGTTGAGCATTGTATCATCCACGAGACAACAGTCCCTTATGCACCTCAACAGAATGACATTGTTGAACGCAAAAATCGAGCTCTTAAAGAGATGATGAATGCAATGTTGTTAAGTTCTGGATTACCACAAAACATGTGGGGAGAAGCTGCGCTGTCAGCTAATTACCTTTTAAATAAGGTACCCCGCAACCGCAAGAAGCTAGACAAAAGCCCTTACGAGATGTGGCATGGAAGAATTTCATCCTACAAATACTTGCGAGTGTGGGAGTGTCTTGCAAAAGTTGTTGTTCCTTTACCTAAAAAGGTGAAAGTATGACAAAAAACTGTTGATTGCATATTTATTGGTTATGCACATAATAGTAGTGTTTATCGGTTTCTTGTGCATGATTCTAGAATTGTAGACATACACAAAAATAAGATAATGGAATCAAGAAATGCCTCGTTCTTTGAGAAAGTATTTCCATGCAAACTGAGTAGTGTGTCTAGCTCGTCTATACAAATACATGATTCACTAGAAGAAGAGCATGAGGAGAATGAGGTAGAAGAGGTAGAACTTAGATGCAGTAAAATAGCTAGGTTAGAAATATCATTTGGTCCGGATTTTCTAACCTACATGCTAGAAAGTGAATCTCAAAGCTATAAAGAAGCTGTGAGTTCTTCTGAAGGACCTCTTTGGAAAGAGGCTATCAAGAGTGAAATAGATTCCATCCTTCAAAATCACACATGGGAATTAGTGGATCTTCCTCCGAGAAGTAAACCACTAGGTTATAAGTGGATTTTCAAAAGGAAGATGAAAGCAAATGGATCAATTGATAAGTATAAGGCCAGACTTGTAATAAAAGGTTACAAGCAACGTGGAGGTCTTGATTACTTTGACACTTATTCTCCAGTTACGAGAATAACATCAATAAGGATAATACTTGCAATTGCCGTATTGCGGAATCTTGAAGTACATCAAATGGATGTAAAGACTGCCTTTCTAAATGGTGATTTAGAATAGGAGATTTACATGGAACAACGAGAAGGGTTTTCTGCTCCATGGCAAGAAAACAAAGTTTGTAAGTTGGTTAAGTCTTTGTATGACTTAAAACAAGCACCAAAACAATGGCATGAGAAATTTGATAATGCCATGTTGGGTTGTGGATTTAAGATCAATGAGTGTGATAAATGTGTTTATGTAAAGGACACTGAAAATGGCTATGCCATTTTATGTCTTTACGTATACGGCATAATTATCATCGGAAGCAATGATAATATGATTAAATCTATAAAAGACATGTTAAACTCTAAATTTGACATGAAAGATATGGGGTTAGCAGATGTAATCATTGGTGTTAAATTTTCTAGAATTTTAAGTGGACTTACTTTAAGTCAGTCACACAATGTGGATAAAATTCTTGAGAAGTTTAGCAAGGATGACATTTCAATAGCTAGAACTCCTATTGACACTAATCTACATCTATCAAAGAATAGAGGCGAGACGATCTCTCAGGTAGAATACTCGAGAATTATAGGAAGTTTGATGTACTTAATGAGTTGTACAAGGCCAGCCATTGCCTATGCAGTGAGTAAACCGAGTAGATACACGAGTAATCCTGGGACTGATCTGGAAAGCGATAGTCAGAGTACTAAGGTACTTGAGATATACTTGTGATTAGGGGTGGAATCGGGACGGGTCCCGTCCCGATTAGCCTTATCCCGATCCCGTCCCGATAGAATTCGGGATTTCAATTTCCTTCCCAATCATATTCCCGATAAGTGTTGAGACTCGACGTGTCTGGAGATAAAAATCCCATAATCTTGACAAAATAAAATTTGACAAACATCATTAACAAAATAAACATTGTTTGAAAGATAAAATTTAAGTAATTTTAGCAAAATAAAATTTAACAAACATCATTAACAAAATAAAATTTAACAAACATTGTTTGAAAGATAACATCATTAAATAAAGTTAACAAACATCATTATCAAAATAAACATTGTTTGAAAAATAGTCTCTTGGCTTGGCAAAATGACAAATCATATCCACCAACACTCCTCTTGAGTCGTGAAATTTTCACTTGATTCACTTAAAGACGCATTGCTATGTTGGATGAATAATGATACCGGTACCTACAATATAAACAAAAAAATTGTATAAGCATTATATATAATAAACAAAAATTATATAAATAGTAATAACAAATAACTAAAATGACAACCATTGCATAACCATCACATCATAATTATCAAGTACGAAACACTAACGTACCCGGCTCCAACTTATTGAGCCACATTCTTCTCCATAAATGTCAATAACTATAACGTGGTCCACATATGTAAACATTAATGTCTCTTTTGATGCAAATAAAATAAAAAGAAAGTCACAATATCAATAAAAGCTAAACAAGGTGATAAGGACTTACTTGATGTTAATTCTTCACAATCTTTATAAAAGTCGATTTCAACTTCCGTTGGCTCCTTGTACATAAGAAATTCTTTACCTCTAAGTCAATCACTAGTACACACAAGTGCTTCCACCATTTTTGGATGCAATGATGCTCTAAATGGATCCACAACCCTTCTCCCAAGGCTAAAAGCATTCTCACTAGCAACGGTTGATGAGGAATTACAAGAACATCCTTTGCAATCTTCGAAAGGATTGGAAATGTTGTTGTATTCCCTTTCCACCATTCCAAAATATTGAAGTTTGGGCTCCATTTCACAAAAGGATCTAAAATGTACTTCTCCACTTCATTGGCTACTTCCGCTTGATTTTGAGCTTTTCTTACTTGAGCCATTTGCAAATGAAAATCCAATTTAAAAGGATAATCCTTAAAACTCTCCATCAACTCTCTCTCTACACTATCATCATTGACCCTGCATGAAGACGCTAAAGAATAACTTCCTTTATAAGCATAATACAACTCCAAGAGACAATTTTTTAGATCCTCCACGAATGAATGTGTATTATCAACATTAAAACTCTTATCTTCCAAATGGATCCCAATCAATTGAAACTTATAACGATGATCAAGAACTTGACAAAGGAAAATAAGTTTGTTCACCTTATTTAGATCACTCCAATACTTTTTGAACTTAATCTCCATTTGCTTAGCAACTTCTCGCAACATAGGATTTGTAACTTCAAGCATTGTTTTGCTAATAACCTTCCTCATTGACACTCTTTCCTCCCAAATCAAGATTGATGTCGTTGTCTTGGTAGCACTAAGATGCAATGTTGAATCATTAAACCTTTTGAGAAAACACATAAAGACCTCTGCTTTCTTCCACCTTGTCGGCACATCCATAGGAATTGTTGACATTTTATCCATCTTCAACAAATAGCAGATTCTCTAAATTGGTCCAACCTTGCCCCAGAAGAGTGAATGTATTTCACACAATTTCAAATGGACTGAATTGACTGATTAAGAAATTTTAAACCACTTTTCACAATTAAGTTTAATTATAATGTGACAACATCTCAAATGCAAGTATTTACCATCTAACAATAAGGTACCCATGTCTTTTAGCCTTTTCCCCATGTACTCCACCGCTTTATCATTTGTGCTCGCATTATCAACTGTTATCGTGAAAACATTTTCTATTCCCCAATCACTTAAATATGTTTCCAAAACTTTTCCAATGTCATCACCTTTGTGAGAAGTGATCTTAGTGAAATTTATTATTCTTTTATGCAACTTCCAATCATCATCTAAGAAATGAGATGTTATCACCATGTAGTTGATATTCTGAACCGATGTCCAAGTATTAGCTGTGATACTTACCCTTTGATTACCTATGACACTCTTTATCTTACTTTTTTCTGTTGCAAATAAATCTCATACAAGTGATGCCACTTTTTTTCGGTTAGGAATCTTAAATCGAGGTTGAGCCTCTTTCATCATATCTATAAACCATTTCCACAACCCTAAATGACATCTCATCTCTATTAAAATGATATAACCTTCTCTTCAAGCCTTTTTGGTTAAAAACATGGGGTGTTACTGCATTACTCAAGGAAGAGGTTGTCAAATTTGGTTGTGAAGATTGTGTTGCATTTTTGGGATTTAATTTGTAACGGTTCACATAATTAGTAATACCATTATTCCCTTGCAGTTTGCTATGAGCGGGAACTCTAGTTTTACAATAATTGCAAACAATGATAACGTTAATTACCTCATATTTTTCGTTTCTCTCTACTACTTTTTCAACATGTGACCAAACATCTGCTGTTGTTTTTCTCTTTTTGGTTCCAACATTTATTGCTTCCTCCGGGATTGTTGGAGTTGTGGAGTGAGTCGATGCATCATGTTGTGCGGCCGATGAAGGGCTATCAATTCCAGAAGAATCATCCATCGTCACCAAACCTAAATCAAAATAGAAGAAAGGAACATCTGATTAGTAAAAAATTTCAAACAAAAATATTTAGTTAAGATTTTTAGATTTAAATGCAAGAGGTACACCAAAAGAAAATGTTTCAGTAAGCAATTAAAAATTGACCATGAATATCCGTGACATTACTATCAAAGACTAAAGAGAGAACAAAAGTCAAAAAGAAGTGAGTTAGGTGACTAAATCAAGTCATTACTTGTTCCATTTGCACTTAATGACGATGCATCTTATTTGCCTTTCTTTGCACTTCACAAAAATATGCATTTTTTATGTTGGTTTCTTGGACTTATAGTATTAGGCAAAGTCACCCTCATTATATTTTTAAGGTCATAATTGGAACTTGGAAGGCACCTAGTTCATAGTCAACTTTTCTACGTGGGAGCCAACAATGACAATGTAACATATATTTTTAATGACAACTTTTTGGATATCCCAGCCCTGTTTTTATTGTGTTTTTCTATAATGCATACTTTAGAGATACCAAGATTTATGGCAGAGAAACAATCTTTGAGGATGTCAAAAACAAATTGAAAAGTAGGGAAAACATTGATGGTCAATTGGATTAAAAAAAGAAAAAAAAAGTGGTGATGACAGTGTTGGTTAGGTACTTAGGTTGTTAGAGAAAGTTCAACCAAAACATATTATTAAGCTAATTTTTGTTCAACTTCATGCATCCTTCAACTACCTCTATACACACAGTGACACAACAATACAACATCAAACATCTATCTATTTCCAAAAAGAATAGAAGCCAATCTTACATCCAAACCACATTCTATAAAAAACTTGAGGGGGCACTAGAAAGTTACATTGTGATTGAAAGAAGGAAAATGGTTTTAACATGCTTAATTGCAAACCTGTTTTTACAGGGTGTTTCCCCATATCCTAAATTCAGCAAATACTTCCCATCAACAACTAATCATACAAGCAATAAAACCCAAAAAATACAACCAAACCAAGATAACCCATATATTAAACAACATTAACAAAAAATTTCTCTTAAACATGGTATTTTCATATCCTAAAATCATCAAATACTTCCCATCAACAACTAATCAAACAAGCAATAAAACCCATAAAATACAAGTATACAACCACACCAAACAACAAACTAGTTTGACGAGCTCTCCTTTAGTGACCTAGCAGAAGAGCAAGAGATGGAGAAAGTGCGAGAGATTGAGAGAGAGACTTACAGTCAGAGATAGAGAAACGGCAGCCGGAGGAGACGATCGGCGATTCGTGGAGTCGAAGTCGAAGTTTTGAGAGAAGAGGCGGGGAGGATTTGGATTTCTAGGGCTTCTTTGGTTTAATGAGAGAGAGATAGAGATAGGGATTTGGTATTTTGTTTTGGGACGCATGCACAACCACATGCAACATAATAAAGTCATAAACAATTGAATTAAACAGTACACACACATTTAGTCAGGACGGGACGGGACGGGAATCCCGATGGGATTGGAAATTTTTCCGAATCTCGTCCCAAAATAAGTCGGGACGAGAAAAATCCCGACAAAGTCGGGATCGAGATTTTATCGGGTCGAGAAAACCGGGAAATTTGCCAGCCCTATTCGTGATTATGGACTGCACTATACAAGAGATCCAGCAATGATCGAAGGATATTGTGATGCTAATTGGATCTCAGATATTAAAGACTCAAGGTCTGCTAGTGGATTTGTATTCACTTTGGCAGGTGCAGCTGTATCATGAAAATCTTCTAAGCAGACTGTCATAGCTAGATCCACAATGTAGTATGAGTTTATAGCTATAGACAAAAGTGGTGAAGAGGTTGAATTGCTACATCAATTCTTAGAAGATATTCCTAGATGGATAAGACCTGTGCCTGCAATATGCATACATTGCGATAGTCAATCGGCAATTGGCAGGGTACAGAGTAATATGTACAATGGTAAGTCTAGACATATACGTCGTAGACACAATACCATTAGACAACTACTCTCAACTGGAACTATCTCTATTGACTATGTGAAATCAAAGGATAATTTAGCGGATCCATTAACCAAAGAGTAAAATAGAGAGTTAGCTGATTAGTCTTCCAAAGGAATAAGACTTAAGCCTCTAGATATGAGTTGATACAATGGAAACCCAACCTTGTTGACTGAAGATCCCAAGATCTTGGTTCAAATGGACAACCTAATTGTAAAAAGACTCCTAGCTTCACTGTGGGGGTCATCCCTTGTAACAGTGATGCTTGTGTGTAAGAGGATAAACATATGACTTTTAAATATTCCTAAGTAAGAATCACATATGTGAGAGAGAAGTGCGGTCGCCTCGAGGGGAATTGTGTGAGGCTCAATTCTTAGACCCTCTCACAGAACCAGGCGTATGTTCAAGGCCATAAATGAACATAGCTATGAGAACTGAATTGTGTTAGGAATATTTCTGTGTAAAGTATATGATCGTTTACACTAACGGTAGAACAGTTCAAAGACATCATGTCTACTGATCAGCTAGTAAAGTAAATATGCTTTTTCGAGGGAAGGTTCAAAGGGTAACACCTACCTATCCTATGCAGGTTTCGACAGCTGGACTTTATCACCGTATTTGTCAATTTCCTTCTTTTGGGGGATTGTTGGAAAAATTGTGTTTAAAGAATGAAATTATGCAATCTTGTGGCACTGATTTCTTCACATGTCGTTTGTGTAATGACAAGAGTAATTGTGGAATCGTGTTCTACTCCGTGAGAACATTGAAATCATATATTTATTTGTCCAATTTGGTGTTTCGATGAATAAGTTATGATTGATTAAAATGTGGTTGTTGGAAGTAGGTTTATCCCACATTGGAAGATTAAAAAAACTTGAGTGGTTTATATACACATGCCTTATGTGATAAATGTAAGCTTGTATAGAATAGATGCTCTCTCTCGCGCACACCTGTGCAGGGGGGTGCCAATCATGGTCCAATTTAGCCTTCGGGGTACCGTACTTATGTGCGAGCGCGTCACGCGGACACGAATGTCGGACCAACTTTTCATGTTCAGACCAACCCACATTTTGTTAATTGTTCTTTTATTTTTGTAACTCCAATATTTATAATAGACTTTATGAGCTGTTATTACTAGTTTTAATGCGAGATATTATTTGCCTATTGATGATATATTTATTTCATCATCAATGTGGTTATTTAATCAGCCTCTTGTCTACTCCTATAAAAGGAGATTATTTTTACAATTACAGAACACGATTAAGGACAATCTCCATTTCTCTTCTGCATTTTGCAATTTGTTGAGCGAATTTTCTTGACCTCCTTTTTCTATATTGGTGATAGAGTCGGGCACATATTCAGTTCGTCGGAAACCTTTGTGCTAAATGTCTCTCCGGTGTCTCCGTTGTATCTTGGGAGACAGACGTCCATTTTAAGCTTCCAAACACATACGGAAGGGGCGAATCTGTTTTAAGGAAACTGTGTGCGACACAGGCCTCAGACTTGAAGGTATTGTTCATCAGGTAGATCACAGTTCTACAGTAGCAGATTTCAGTCCACCAGTAGACTTGAAGTTCACCAGCTGACTTGAAGTCTACCTGCAGACTTAGAATACAGAGCAGTTACTTTTTGGTTGATTTTCAATTATATATTTCGACTTATATATTGTTTTCCCGTACATTATTTTCTAACAAATAGTTCAATCTCTCTCTTCCCTCTCTCTCTCTCTCTCTTTCACGCACACGAACCAAATAGTTTTTCATTTGATGGGTTTTGCTTGGAATCAAATGGAGGTAGCACATGATGGTCCAAATTGTTATTTTCCTAGAATGTTAAATTTACGATCTAACATCATTAGTTTCATTTGATAGGTTTTTCTTGGAAGATTGTAACCAATATCAAGCTATAGGATGTCTATTGACGCTTAGGCACCTAGGTTCAATGGTAGGGCTTTGCATGACCGTGTGGGATATAGATATAGAGAAGGGGTACTGCCATTCGACACTTGGAGACCTAGGTTCAATGATGTTGCTCTATATAACCTTTTGCCAACGGATCTAGTCGGCAAGTCTCATTTGACACTATTGAATTTCTTCCTACCACAAGAGGACCTAGTAGTGGCATTCCCTTATATTCTTCATTGTCAAGATTCGAAGGAGGGCCTTCAATTGACCCTAGTGCACCAGGACCGAGCAATAGAAATATAGGGAAAATTTGGGTTGGTCCACTTTTCAAAGTTTATAATCGTTAAAGTATCCTCTCTCTCTCTTTTTTTTTCATTAACCAAAATGATACTTTTGAATGAGAAAATGATGCATTACCCTTGATGAGCAAGAGACACGTTACGAATAAAGACAGGATGCACCGCGGCTTATATATTTATATATCACGGTGTAAAACTATCACCAATCAGAAAATTATGTGAATCGTGATATATAAATATGTGAACCGTGATACAACATTATGTGAACCACAATATATAAATGAACAGAATATCAACAGCCAGCATTAATAGAAACAAACTACCCAGCAAGTATATTAACAGCTAAAAATTAATGACAACAACCATTCTTTTTCATTATTTCGTCTTTAAATACCTATTGTCATTTTTTCTCAACCTTATCTACTGTTATTTCGTCTCTCCATATGATTTATTTAAAATTCATGTTGTTGTTTATCATCAAGGTTTTTTTTTTCAAGCTTTATGATTTTCGGATGCATACAAATCTTAGATTAAAAAAAGCATCCCCTTCTTCCTTCATTTTTATGTACTTGATGATAAAGCTTAAGAAATAACTTAATGATAAACAACCACATGGAATTGATCTATGAAGATTTTTCTCACAATGAAGATTTATCTAGGGCATACCATCACAACAAAATTTATCCATTATTGACCCAAGATGAATTATTTCTTTACTTTGATCCGTGCTCAGACTTTTATCTCTCCATGCAGCCTTTTACTGATCTCATCTGAAACGATATTCATAAATTTTTATTTTTATGTATTTAGATGTATTTTAATACATAAATTGAATGTAAAACATGTATTTTGTATCGTGGTTCGCATATGCATTTATCGCAGTTTATCAGTGTTAACATTCATGATTTTTTATACAGAAAATGAAGTAACACATGTATTTTGTATCGCAGTTCATAGATTTATATATCACGATTCATTAGTGTTAATATTCATAATTTTAAATACAGAAATTGAAGTAAATATGTATTTTGTATCACGGTACATATATTTATATATTGCAGTACAAAAATAAAATTTAAAGAATATGTTTTGCACCGCGATATACAATCCTATGCATTGCGATTCAAAGGGATACACACGTCTCTGTAGAAACTGATAAAGTTTAGGAATTAATGGCATATCAATTCATTGATTAAATCACCTATTTATAGGGAGAGATACAATTAGAGTTACACTTGGAGTAGGGTACAAGAAACCTATACAAGGAAGAAACATAATAAGGAAAGAACTCTACAAGGTAATTACCACTAATTACTAATTACAAATAAACAAGAATAATATAAAGATATTATTCTCTAATATGCCATGAAGATGGACGTCAGAGAGGAGACCAATCTTGTGAAGTAATTGATGAAACCATTGGCGAGCAAGAGGCTTGGTCAAGGCATCGGCCAATTGATCGGTAGAGGAGACATGACATACTCGCAGAAGCCCATCACGAACTTGTTGCGAATGAAGTGAAAGTCGAGCTACATGCTTCATGCGAGTATGAAAAGAGTTCGGCGAGACTTCGTGGCACCCACATTGTCACAGTAAATGATCGGTTGAGTCGAGGAAGTGAGACCCAGTTCGCCAAGAAGAGACACAACCTATCGAACCTCGGCGCGATGGCGGGCGGCCGTGTCGGCTTGATCGAGAGCGAGCCACCGTGCGTTGTTTCTTGGAGCTCGAGATCGAGGCGCTTCCAAGATAGACAATATAGGCACCGGTGGGCGTGTAGTCATCCTTGTTGCCGGCCAGTCCGCATCGGTGAAGGCATGAAGAAGGGAGGAGGCGGCGATGAAGGAGGATGCCGCGCATTGATAGTACCACGAGATACCTGAAGAACTCTCTTGGCCGCATTCCGGTGCTCGGTGGTCGGTCGATGCATGAAGCTGGGAGAGTTTGTTGGCCAAAGGCAACATCGGGCCGAAGTAAGAGACATATCTTGAAGACTCCCGACCATTGCTCGAAATTACATCGGATGCGTGAGAGCGTGCCGCGTGAAGAGTCAAGGTGGGAGAGGTAGCAGGGGCGTAGCCACCGGGCGAGCATCGGTCATCTTGGTGCGAGCAAGGAGATCGTATGTACCCAGCTGGGAGAGCGAAGACCACTTGGGCGCTTGACAACCTCAACCCCAAGAAAGTAGTGAAGATCACCAAGATCCTTGAGAGAAGCGATTAGCGGCGAGAGATGAAGGTCGAATGCGCGGGTGGTTCAGTGACAATAATGTCATCCACGTATACAAGAAGATAGATGATGGTGCTCGCGATCGAAGGATGAGCAGCGATGTGTCGACCAGAGTTTTGAACCCGGAGGCAAAAAAAAGCGGCGACTCATTGTACCATCGCGGGGAGCTGTTTGAGACCATAAATGGCTTTGTGAAGCCTACACACATGATGAGGTTTGTCCTTATCTGTGAACCAGTGGTTGAGCCATGAAGACCTCCTCGGACAAATTGCCTTGAAGAAAGGCATTGTTAACATCTAGTTGGCGAGTATCCGGCCTTGATCGATCGCTAAAGACGAACAAGACGAGCGATGGTTGGCTTAATCACTGGCCGAAAGTCTCGTGATAGTCAATCAGTCATTGGTGAAATCCCAGCCACAAGGCGAGCTTTGAAGCGGTCAATGGTTCCATCGGCATGGCGTTTAATACGGTAGATCCACTTGCGGGACAATATTGCGAGCATCGGCCGCAGCACAAGTTCCCAAGTTCCATTGCGAGCAAGTGCATCAAATTCCTCGACATGGCTTGACGACACTTCCCATCTTCGAGCTGGGTGACACTTGTTGGTTATTTGTCATTGCCGGTTGATTTGAAAGACTCGGTTCTTGATGGGTTTGTAGATATTGTTTTTAGATCGAGTAATGGACCGAGGCGGCCACGAGCAGGTCAAGTGCAGACAGGAGCAGGATCGGGCTCGGCGGGCATTGCGGCCACATAACGAGGCGGCAGTGCAGTGCTGGCACGGAGCAGGATCGAGGCTCGGCGAGCATGGTGCCGATGGGAGTAGGGCCATCCTCGAGGCGAGGAAGGGGTAGCCGGGAAGGTGGCGGGCACCACGATCTTGGTAGCGGGAAAGGCTGGGGTATGGGAGAGGCGAGATCAACCACATTCGATTAGTGCGAGGAGACACCGGGCGGGGAGGCACTAGGCGGCGGCCAAGCGGTGTGTGTGAGTGGCCGAAGCGATCATGAGGGTAGCCAAGATGTACTATCATAGGTTTACGTCGAAGCGGGACTAGTGGCCGGTGGACATGGGAAAAGACAGACTTCAATAAAGCGGACATGACGAGAAGTGTATAGTTTAGCGGTGTTCGGATCATAACGAGATAGGCACTGAGTGGCGAGTAGCCGAGGAAGACACATGGGGTGGAACGAGCATCAAGTTTGTGAGCGGAGTAAGGGCGGAGCCAGGGGTAGCAGAGGCAGCCAAAGGCCCGAAGTTTGGAATAGTTTGGCGGGGAGCCAAAGAGTTTGTGGTATGGAGACTGATGAGCAAGAGTGGGTGTAGGTAGACGATTTATGAGGTAGGTCGCTGTTTGGAAGGCAAACCGACCGAAAGGCAGCGGAAGTGATGCTCGAGAGAGAGAGAGGCCAGTTTCAACAATATGACGGTGGCGACGTTCGGAGAACCCATTGTGTTCCGGGGTGTGAGGGGGCGAGGTGAGATGGGAGATTCCATGGGCGGATAGGTAGGCGGCCAGACCAGAGTCCCGGGCAAGTCCCATGTACTCGCCTCCATTGTCCGAGTAAAGAGTGACAATGGTGGTTTTAAAAAAGTTTTCGACCAGGGCTTTAAATTTGGGAAAGATGGTGGCGACCTCAGACTTGCGTCTGAGCGGGTATAGCCAGATGTAATGAGTAAAATGATCAACAAAGATCACATAGTATTTGAACCCATCAATGGATGGAAGGGGCGAGGTCCAAACATCAGTATAAACAGTTTGCAGAGGAATAGTAGACACAATAGTATTTTGATGAAACGGAAGTTTATGACTTTTATTAGAAAGGCAAGCATTACAATGAAGAGGACGAGTGCTAGTAGTGTCTAAATCTAAACCTAGGCTAGATAGAAGTTGTCGTTGAATAGGACCAGATGGATGACCAAGACGATGATGCCAATCCTGGTGAGAGACTTTGGAGCGACAAGCGGATGGGCGAGGTGGGGTAGTAGTGGCCGGCCATTCATACACAGATCCTTAGGCTGTCCGGTCGATAGTATTCTCCCTGTCAGCCAGATCCTTCACATGAAAAGAAGTTGGTAAGAACTCAATGGATGTATTATTTGAAGTACAAAATTGAGATATAGAGATAAGATTCTTTTTCATATCAGGAACAAAGAGAACATTATGAAGGGAAAAATTGTGTGTGGGTGTATGAAGAGAGGAGAAACCAGTTTTTGAAATTGATAACCCAGTACCATCACCAATGACTATGTCGTCCATGCCCGCGTAGGTGGAGTGAAGGGAGAGATTGCCAAGGTCGTTGGTGACATGGTGAGAAGCACCACTGTCGAGTAACCAGCTCGGTGTCCCCGTGTCAGCCGAGGTGGCGAGGTGAGCCCGTGGTTGCCACTTGGAGCCAATGGCCGAGTTGGGAGGAGCGGGCAGAGAGGTGGTGGCGACCAGTTGGAAGTTGGGGCAGCGAGCAACCGAGTGGCCTTGTTGGCGGCATGCTTGACACTTGCCGAGGTATGGTCGCTGTGGGCGAGGAGCAGAGGCCGAGGCCTGAGAAGGTTGCCGAGGTTGGGATGGATGACGAGCATCAGAGGAGTGCCGAGCAGACGAGCTATTGATCCTCGGGCAGCAGGATTGGCGGGGGTGAGAGGATGCGAGATTGTTTCAAGAGCGGCTCGCGATTGATGAGTTTTCATGGAGCTCATCAAACGAGATGGGGGTGTCCCGTCCTTCAACCACATCCACAATGTGGCGGTAGTCATCATCCAAGCCACCGAGGATGGTCTCAATGAGGTCCTCGTGATCAAGTGGTTTGCCGAGAGCAGCGAGTTCATCAGCCCTTCCTTTAACAGACTGCATGTAGTCGGAAATAGACTGAGTGCCCTTGGAAGCTCGCTTGAGGTAATCTTTAATCTGCTTGATGTGGCCGCGGGTTGGGCGAGCATACGTGTGAGCAAGGGTTTGCCAAGCATCACGGGTAGTGGCGGCTTTGTTGGATCAAGGGACCAAGGTGCAGAGAGGAAGCCGAGCAAGAGCACCAAGCAAGTTTGTCTTGCGGATCGAGGGGTTGGTAATGCGGGTTGGGTGTGGGAGCGTCCTTGGATGTTTGAGCATCCTTGGTGAGGACAGTGGGAGGCGGACATGGATGTGAGCCGTCTACGAACTTGTAGAGGTCATAGCCAATAAGGGTGGCCTCAACTTGAAGTTTCCACGCTATATAGTTGGTGGATGTGAGCTTGGTGATATTGTGGTGAGAGATGTTTATGAGGTCGAAGGTTTGTGTGGGATCAAGAGGGTTTTTAATGGTGATGGAGTGATTTCCGTTAGCCATGGAGAAGAAGGGTGAGGGGCGGCGGCTAGTGGAAGAAGGCAAGGGTTTAGGAGCAGAGCTCTGATACCATGTAGAAACTGATAAAGTTTAGGAATTAATAGCATATCAATTCATTGATTAAATCACCTATTTATAGGGAGAGATACAATTAGAGTTACACTTGGAGTAGGGTACAAGAAACCTATACAAGGAAGGAACATAATAAGGAAAGAACTCTACAAGGTAATTACCACTAATTACTAATTACAAATAAACAAGAATAATATAAAGATATTATTCTCTAATAGTCTCATGCTCATTAAAATTAATGTAATCTTTTTGCATCCAAAAATAATTTTTTCGATTAAAAAAAATAAAAGATTCTTAAGTGTTTAAACTTTTTTCAAAGTCGACCGATCCGTTATTTTTTAAATAGAAATAGAAAGGCAAGTGGATCTGGGGCTTTTATTGATGCAAGAGCTAATGGTTCTTCCATAATGTTTCAAGTAACTAGTCAAAGCTACCTTCCATTTTAAAGAAACGATTAGGCAATTCAAATAAATTTTCCAGTCTGATATGCAATTTAATGATATTATCATTATCATTAAATTTAAATTAAAGTAATGAAATAAACGGGTATCTAGTTTTATTTTTAATATTTCTATGCGTTTTGTACAACTATTGATGTAATAATGCATTACAAGAGTTTCACTTTCGGCAGAATTTGTCCTAACATTTACGATGTGCACAAATTTAATAATGCTAAATTAATTGTTAATGATAATGATAATGATAAAAAAAATAATAAAAATAATGAACATAATAATAATAATAATAATAATAATAATAATGATAATGATAATGATAATGATAATGATAATGATAATAATGATAATGATAATGATAAATAATAATAATGATATTATTATTATTATCATTATCATCATCATCATCATCATCATTATTATTATCATTATCATCATCGTTATTATTATTATTATTATTATTATCATTATTATTATTATTATTATTATTATTATTATTATTGTTATTATCATTATCATTATCATTATGTTATAACCAATAGAATAGAAGTATCTCACATTATTTAGAAAGAGATGTTGATTTCAAAAGTTTTTTATATAAGAAACTATTATTATTACTATAGAAGAAGTTATCTCACATTTGTTAGAAATTAGTGTTATTTTTATAAATACTGTTATTGCCAATAGAAAATATGTATACCACATGGTTAGAAAAAAATAATTGTTTTAAAAGTCGTTAGATAAAAGTGTTAAACTTTTATTACCAATAGAAATAGTTTAGAAGTACCGCATGGATGAAAATTTATTTTTCTTTTCATTTATGACAATGATGATAAGAATTGTACAATATTATTTTTATTATTATTATTATTATAACAATAATACTATTATTATAATAGTAATATTATTATCTTCATTAACATTATTACTATTAAATACCAAAATTTTATTTAAGAAATTCATTTCCCAATGATCCTAAAACAACTATTCAATCCATAAATCTCAAATTAATCTTTTCATACTAAATTTTTTAAAAGTTACCTTTACACCTTTACGAAATTGTGATAGTAATATTAGTAGTAGTAGTAGTGATAATAATGTTAGTAATAATAATAATAATAACATTTTTATCATTATTAATTGATTATAAATAATATTAAAATTACTAATAACAATCATAATTTTTTTAATGTTATTGTTATTATTAATAATAAGTTATTTGTTGTTGTTGTTATTATTTTATCCAAAATATTGAATTATTAAAATAATTGAAGTTAAATCAAAGTTTTCCTTTCCAAAAAACATTATACTCTAGCAATGTTAGTAGAAGCATTAAGTTTTAGACTTTTAAGTATTAAGAGTCTAACTTTGGAACTTTTTAGAAAGAAAAAATATTTTTGAGACTTTTTTGATATGATAATTTTTTAGTAAGACTTTTTGGTATTTTTCTAAATTAAATTATTATAACTATTGAAGAGTTTAACAATCGAATTATAATGTCTCTAAGTTATATTATTATTACTTGAGATGCCCGGCCCAAAAGGCCCAGGAACTGGTTACGTGCCAGGCATGCCATCACCGTTGTCATGAATAGGGGTGACAAAATTTTATCAAGTCCATTGGGTTATCTAATATAACTATTATAAAAGACTTATTTGGTGTTATCCATTAATACCCATTAACTCTCATTAGAGACCAATGACAAAATAAATAATTATGGATATTAACCGGTTATCAATTGAGTTTATCCATTAATGTCACAACAACCATTTGATTTATCAACTAATGCCACACCATCACCTGCTTCCGCCCACCGCCGCCACTTCCTAACTCTATCAATTGCCACCAATCACCACCACCAACCTACGGCCACCACCTGTCGACACTGCCCACTGTCACCACCACCACCGTATGTTGCCAATCTCAGCCTTCGGTCACCATCGCCCACTACCACCACCATCTGCCCCCAACTTCCGCCATCGCCTACTGCCCATCGCCGCCACCACCACCACCACTATATGTTCTTAACTTAAAAATGATATTGAATATAAATGGAACTTGCTATTAACAAGATTCGAACTTGGATCAAGTTACTTTAAAAATTATAACAAAGTTTACTACCACTAAGCTAAACCCCTTTTTGAAATTTATTTGAAAGTTTAATATAAATATAAACAAGTAATCATAAAAGTTGTTGATTATTATGAACTTATTTATTATTTTGTTTTGGATTGTTTATAATTATAATGAATATAGGTATTTAAATTTAAAATTTTATTGTATTTTGTAAAAATTACACCTAAATTGCATCAACTTATTGTACCGCACACTCTTCATTTACTTGTCAATTTCATTTTGTTAAATTAGCAGTTGACTCCATTTCATTTATTTAGCTTAATATTTGTTGCTCCATTTCATTTGGTTTTAAAAATATTTAACTAAAACTTAAAAGTTGGCAAGACAAAAAATAAAACAAAGTCTACACAAGTTTATTATGCATTTTTTATAATAAAAATTCATGACCACAAATTATGACATTTTTTAACAAAAAATATGCATTTTTAATATTTGATGATCCATTTCTTTTAATTAACTTTTAGTAGCCCATTAGTAATAAAATGACACTTTTATGCCTCAATTTTTAAATGTGGACTATTTAAGTGAAACATCCCTAAATGAAATAGTAGACTTTTTGTCCGGAACAGAAGTATTATATTGGTCTGATAGTCGTGGGTGTTTGTTAGTATAGTCGGAATGATTGGCTATTCACTACTTGCTGTCTTTTTTAATCTTTGCATCTGTTACTTTTTTGATTCTACTATAATTTCTCTAATTTATTTGTAAGAACAAAAATATTTTATAAGCCAGCATGTGCCGAGACAACTCAAGCATTTTGTGATATAGAGTTTTCTAGAAAGGTCCCCAAGCTATGGTTCTTTGAGCGGTATATATATATATATATATATATATATATATATATATATATATATATATATATATATATAAAGTAGTCTTACAGCTAGTGTGTGCATCTTTATTTAGTTTTGTGCGTGTGTGTGTGCGTGTGTCTATGTATGTGTTTTTGTCTAGTTTTGTGTGTGTGTTTTTTTTAATGTGTTGTGATTAGTGATAATAATATATGTAGGAAAGTAATACTAAAAAGCAAATTAAAATATGATGTTACTTATTCGGTATTATCCAGATAATATCTATTTATTAATGAATATAATTAGATATTATCCAATAACATCAATTGAGCTTAGTGAGTGTTATTGGATAATATCAAATAACACCAATTAACTATATTGAGTAGATAATGATTTTATCCAAATTATCCGGTAACACCTAATTGCCATCCATAGTCATGAACGAATTACGTGCATTCATCGTCGTCCAAGCTCAGTTGAGAAACAAGTAGGAAAACATCTCTGGCCGCCCAGACGTGCCAAGCAAGCAGACTCTTGCTTGTTGTCTGGGGGCCAAAAGTATAGCGAGTACAGCCAACCTGTTCAGTTACACAATAACTGATAATCTTTTTTGTAGTGAGTATAACGAGTTTGAGGGAAGGTACGTTCATTTTTGTAGGTTGAAACTTTGTCAAATTGATATCTCATCTGTGTGTTGGCTAATTCTTACGTCGGAGTGCATTTGTAGGGAAAACACGTGCTTAGTTCACGGTTGTTCTTGATTTATTTACAGGTTTGGATATAAAGATAAGGATATATTGAAAGTCAGATATCCAGTTATTCAAGCCCAATGTGTTTGCTTAATTTGGATACTTCATTACCAAAAAAGATGTATCTCTTATATATTGTATTCGTGCAAAGCACGTCTCTATAACTAGTTATTATGAGGATCCTTCCTTTTGTTTCTAGTTAGAACTAGTTTTTTTAACACGTGCGTTAAACGCACGTCAACTAAATCGTACATAAACAAAATAAGGAGGATCGGTTTATTAACAATTACACATGAGTATATCACTAATCATTATAGATTCTAAAAAATTTCCTTATACACAACATTTTTTATCTTATTAGTTGGTTTTTCATCTTCATTACATATCAATATCTTCAAACCCAAATGATTTGTTACTCTAGAAACTACGACATATAACTGTCCATGACTAAATAATGGTTTTTTCAAAAGAGACATATGTACAATTATTAACTTTGACACTTGTTAATTGTCATTGCATATGATACCAAGAATGTAAATTATCTTTTCTGGAACTTGAAAGACAATCTTATATCGGATAGAGTTAATGACAATCTTGGGATAAAAATATTTTCTTCAACATTGCTTCCTTTCAAAAAATTTGTTTTAACAATATGATCCCCAAGATTTATGATGATTAATCTTGTTCCATTGCAAAACCTTGCAGTATGATCAATGTTTCTCAATAGGATTACTGGAGCACTTTAATTGTCAATTCATAGCCTAACAAACTCGAACACTTTATACTATTAAAAAAATTGTATAATGAATGTCTTCGAACAAACTTGAATTTTTTCTGCCTTGCAAATAGAATTTGAGCTCAAATAAGTTCTTCCTTTTCAATGATTACTTTTATTAAATTATATTTGTATTTTATGAATAAAGAAATATTTGAGAAGAAAATAAGCTAAAATCAAAATAACGAAATTATTTTTACCGTTAACTATTATTTTTGTTTTGTAAATTATTTTGATTTTAATAACTTCCATTATTTTTTTTGTTTTATTGACTTTGTAACTATTATTTTTATTTTATTTTTAAGAATTAGTTTTACGGAAAAATTTTGTTATGTAATTTTTTATTATTATTTTGCTAACCTCAGTTTAAATTGTTTTATTTTATTGACTCTGTAACTATTATTTTTATTTCATCAAATATTTTTATTTTACTAACGTATTTTTATTTTGCATAATTATTTTTAAGAATTTGTTTTAAATTGTTGTTCCGTAAATTATTTTTATAATTTTACGAACCTCAGTTTAAATTATTTTTGTTTTATTGAGTCCGAAACTATTATTTTTGTTCCATCAAATATTTTTATTTAGCTAATGTATTTTTGTTTTACATAGCTATTTTAAAGAATTTGTTTTAAAATTTTGTTCAGTAGATTATTTTTATTATTTTAGTAACCTCAGTTTAATTTTTTTTTTGTTTTTATTGACTTTGCAACTATTATTTTTGTTCCATCAAATATTTTTATTTTACTAACGTATTTTTGTTTTACATATATATTTTTAAACTTTTGTTTTGTAAATTATTTTATTTTACTAACCTCCGTATTAAATTATTTTTGTTTTTTTAATTCTGTAACTTTTATTTTTATAGTGACTTGTTTCATAAATTGTTTTTATTTTACTAACCTCTTATATTTTTGTTTTGTTGACTCTAAAACTATTATTTTTGTTTTAGTTACTATTTTTTATATTTAAAGAAAGAAAAATGTTTAAACATAATTAAAAGAGAGGAGATGGTGGTGATGAGAGAGAAAATATGGAGGAGACGGGAGAGAGAAAGAGAAATACAACAAGAGAAGAAAGGAGACAGAAAGAGTGAAATGGTAACTCAAAAGTTAATAATTCAAAAGCAAGATTTTGGAAGAAGAAATATACTCTTGCCATTATATATATATATATATATATGTATATATATATATATATATATATATATATATATATTATCTTTTCCTTTCCGCATAACATTTATTGCCTCCGTTCTGGACAGAGAATCTTTCATGCTCTCTTCGTTTTGAAATTATCGCACACTTTTTCTTTTTCGTCTGTTTTAAAATAACTGTCATCTTTTAAAACTTTCCCTTTTAGAAAAATACTTTTACAACTTTATCTTTACTTTTTCTACCTACTTTAATTATGACCACATTTTCAAGGGCATTAAGGAAACAACACATTTCACCAATATTTATAATATAGTCAATTTTTTTTATACGGTGTGTCGAGTCAAAATAGACAATATTTTGAAAACGGATGAAGTACTATGTTAGCACATTTCACATAAAGAGCCCACTTTCAAATGTTATGTTTGTAATTTCTATAATCTTTCATCTTTACACTCAAAGGCAGATCTGGGAATTTGAAACAACATGGGCTTGGAATTAAAAAATATTGTAACATTTAATAACAGTGAAAAATAACTTTTATGTCTTGAAAAAGAAGTTACATATAGTCTATCACCTAATAAGTCTTACCCACTACATAAATAACCATCAAAGCATTTAAACTAACTAAATTTAACTCTACAAGTTTCTAAAGTTACATTTGTAGTTGGGGAGGAGGTTACCAAAGGTTCAAGTACATCATGTGAACTTGAAGTTTTAACACTAGACTTTGAAAACCATGAATCAATAAATTTTGTTCGATTTGATAGTTTGATTGTGGTTTCTCATTTGTCATTTTAGCTTAACACATCTAATGATTTAGATCAATAATATTCAAATTATTTTATAAGAAAATAAACTTAGTAAAAAAGAAACACAAAATATATGCAATTTACATTAAACACAAAAAATACATTTTTAAATATTTAATTTAAAAATAACGACTAAACAGTTAAATTAAATGTCCACATTTTGGGATTAAAAAGTCTAAAATGTATACAAATTAAAAATATAAAGTTCAAAATAATTATGGCAAACTTATAATGCAAATAAATCACATTTTACTATATAATCATATAATTACTACAAATAAAGTATTAATTAATACCCCATCATATGCATATTTATTGATTACATATTGAAAAAAAGATCTAAGAAAGTAAGAAACAACTAACAGTCTAACAATCTTAAAAATTAAAATAATCAAACCAATACAAACAATAACAAATCTTTTGTCAAAATGCAAGGGAGGGAGTATTGGTTTAAAATAATTAAAACAATTACCTTTATATTATATTCCTATTAGTGTTTGGGTAAAAATAATTTTAAAAAAATTATCACCAGAATTCTAACGTGGGCTTGAGCCCTACTCTCCCTCCATTTGGATCCGCCCCGGTTTACATTCCACTTGTGATGTAATTATACTAGTACTCTTGTTCGTGTCGATGGCACGGCGCCAATTTGAAAATTTATCAATAATTGAAACAGATACTGTGGAACTGAACTGCTAAAAATATTATTTTCTTAAAAAAATTGACTTTCAAACGGGGTCTCTTTGCCTGGAACAGAGGGATTAATTAAAAATTTGTATGCGAAATTGCGGCCGGACAAAACGGGCCGACAAAAATATACTGTGGAAATGAACTACTAAAAATATTATTTTCTTAAAAAAATTGACTTTCAAACGGGTCCTCTTTGTCTGAAACAGAGGGATTAATTAAAAGTTTGTATACGAAATTGCGGCCGGACAAAATGGGTCGGACAAAAATTAAATTGCTTAAGTTAATTACGATAACAGTTTAAAAAATTCAAATTACAAATCTTACGTTTTTTATAATTTTTTTAAAATTTGTATATGAAATTACGGGTCGGAAAAAAATTAATTGATTAAGTTAATTACGATAACAATTAAAAAAAAATACAAATACAAACTTTTGCAATCATAAAACTGTAAAACTATAAAAACATAAAATATTAACTGTAAAACCGTAAAATCTCAGTAAAAGAGTAAATGTAAAATAATAATGTAGTCATTCGCACATGTAAGAGCTGAAGGAAATAAGGGCCGTTGGATCACCATAAAACGATGTGTATTGTAATAATAGATTAGACGTGCTATGCAGCGCCACTATGAGACGATGTCAGTATGGAAAGATGCTGGTATTCAAATAAATCAATATAATAAATAATTTTAAAAAATATATTTAAAATTAAAATAAAAAACAGTAATAAAAATAGTTTTTTCTTTTAGAGTTGTTTTAACAAAATAAAAAAATCGGAAGAATTTTCGAATTAGTGTTCATACATATTATTACTAATTCCATTTATAAAAAATTAAAATAAAAAATTAAAGTTTTTTCTTTTATAAACGAGGATAGAAGAAAATAGGTGTAGGAGATGGAGTAGGAGTAGGAGAATTAATTTGAATAGGAATAGATGAATAGGAAGAGAGAGAAAATGGTTTTGGATTAAAAAAAAGGTGAAATAACGGTTGTAGATGAAATAGAATCCTGGCCGGTGATTGTGTTTCCTAAAAACAAATCCTGGCCGGTAAATAGTTTTTGATATGAGTTAATCCTGACCGGTAAATAGTTTTGTTAAAACAAATCCTGGTCGGTAATTAGCTTTTGATAATCGACTGATCTGTTTTATATAATAGACTAGTCTTTGTGCCAGTGCCTATGGCACGACGCAAGTAGGGGAGGATGTCAGTAGTGGAGAAAAAAATTAAAACATTTATTTGTAATTTTATTTAAAAAAACAGATGCGGTACCTTGTTAGATTTTATTTATTTGTAATTTTTTTAAGGAAACAGAGGCGATTTAGATTTTGAGGAGGACAACCAACTTTGCCCTTATACAATTAATAATCTGTCGTTAAAATATAAACTTTTTTTAACATGTACACCAAGGGTATTAATTTTTTAAAACATTTTTTTAACTGCGTAACCTGTTTTATTTAATGAAAAGTGTATTTTATATTTTATTCATATTATTAAGAACGTAAAAAATCGGAAGAATTCCAAATTAGTAATTATACATAATATTACTTATTCTTATTTTTAAAAAATAAAATAAAAACAGTTTATCTTTTAGAGTGGTCTTAATAACATAAAAACAGTTTATCTTTTAAAGTGGTCTTAATGGTTATACATATTTTTAATTAAACCAAAAAATTTCGAAAAAAGATAATACCAATTTTAAAACCCAAACCACCTAAAGAAAAACTCAATAAATTGTGTTTTAGACATTTTTTAAAAATGGTTAAACAAAAAAAAGATGAATCCACCCTTCTTAACAACATTAAAAATCGAAAGAATGTTTTATACACTCAATTTAAATTATTATTATCACTTCTATTGATTTAAATTGACTATTTTTCAATTTAAAATTTTAGTATTTTTCTTAACTTTGTAAATAATTATTTTTATTCTTAAATAATTATTCTTAAATAGGACAACAATATCAGTTGGAATTATACCGAGGTGGAGAGAACATGTGAGAAGGGGTGTGTAAGGGTTGCTCAACCGCCTTTCAACCGCCCTTCGCACATGTGGAATCTAGACGAAATTGGGACCGTATGATCTCGGTAAATGAATTGATTTCGACCCCTCATTAGCATTTATCAATTGCACATGTCTAACCAGAGTATACTTCCCAATAATTTTAGCAAAAATCCAACAATTTAAATTCGAAAATTAAAATAATTACCAGACTATCTCTAACCAATTATTCAAACCAAAATGAATCGCAACAATCTAAGCTCTCAATAGATTGATTTTTTTTAGTAATAGTCAAAACTCGAAGATTAATCATAAAGGAAAAAAAAAACTCAATTACCATCACAATTCAACTTGCTTTCAATCCAGAAGAACAAACTGTGAGAATAGAGCAATCAACATGACCAACCCAACATGAAATCTATACTAACGAAATCCCCTTTTGTTTTTAAAAAATCTAAACTGAATAACCAAAAAACTATTCACCATCTCCACAAATAATTCAATCTATCCGTTACTCAATTCAACATTTTAGAATTTTTAATGCAATCAACCCAAACTCATGAATATTAAAACAACCAAATATTTGGTCACTACTCTTAATATTTAATCTGACCAAATAGCACATACCATTATCCACACAGAAAAAATAATTAGCCTACTCAAATTTTACCCAAATCTAATTGAATGGGATTCATGAATAAATTCAAATCAAACTCCAACTAATTCTCCCTACTCAAAAATTATCAACTGAATGACAAAATTTCACCATCGAAGCAACAATTGCCAATTTAGTAATTAATGCGAAAATTGAATTGATCTTACTTGACAAGAGATGACGTTTGAAAATTGTAATTGGAACTGGTGCGACATTGTAGAAAGAGGCTCGATCGGCTCTGCTTTAGGCCGGAATCAAAGATGGAGTGAACCGTAGTTGAGAGATGGGCATGTTACCCTGACGGTATCGAAATGGTGGGTGCTGGTCCAATTGTGGAGGAAGTAGAAGATATCACCCGGATCTGGAACACGGCAAGGCCGATGGCGTTGGGGATAGAGATGGGAGAACGAACGGAGATGGCGATGGGTGAGAGATCAGTTTTGGCCGGGTTCAGAGAGGGAGGACTGCTGGGTTTATAGAGAAGGAGACAGTGATGGCGATTTGGGGGAGGTGCGCGAACTGAGAAGATTTGGCGATTTTGCCAGATTTGCAGCCGGAGAAGATGGAGGGATGGGAGCGAAGGGGAAACGACCTGAGAGATGGAGATTGAGATTGTCATCATCGGCTGGAGAAACAGGAGGAAAGGGTTGAACGCCGTCGTGGAGAGATTATTCAAGGCTCGCTGGTTGCTAGGCCGGAGAAGAGCGCGGGGAAATCAACGATGGAAGAAGATGGCGGCTAGGCACAGATCTTAGGAGCCTTAACTGGAGTTGGAGATCGAGAGGCGGCGATGGCGAGATATATAGAGAGAAAACGATCTTCAGGAATTTTGAGAGTGAGGCGTAGATAAGATGTGTAACCTAGGTTTTTATTTTTGTATTTATACCTAGGGCTTTTTTGTTTTTCTTTTATATGTTGGAAAAATTGTATTTTTAAAGAATGAAATTGTGCATTTTGTGGCACGGATTTCTTCACATGTTGTTTGTGTAATGACAAGGGTAATTGTGGAATCGCGTTCTACTCCGTGAGAACATCGAAATCATATATTTATTTGTCCAATTTGGTGTTTGGATGAATAAGTTATGATTGATTAAAGTATGGTTGTTGGAAGTGGGTTTATCCCACATTGGAAGATTAACAAAACCTTGAGTGGTTTATATACAAGTGCCTTATGTTATAAAGGTAAGCTTGTATAGAATAGAGGCTCTCTCTCGCGCACGCCTGCGCAGGGGGGTTGCAAATCATGATCCAGTTTAGCCTTCGGGATACCGTACTCATTTGCGAGCGCGTCCCGCGGACACGAATGTCGGACCAAATTTGCCTGTTCAGACCAACCCACGTTTTGTTAATTATTCTTTTGTTTTTGTAACTCCCAACATTTATAACAGACATTAATGGCTGTTATTACCAGCTTTAATGAGAGATATTATTTACCTATTGATGATGAATTTATTTCGTCATCAATGTGGTTATTAACTAAGTCTCTTGTCAATTCCTATAAAAGGAGATGCCATCCACAATTGGAAAATACAGTTTATGACAATCTCCATTTCACACTTATGCATTCTGCAAATCGTTGAGCGAATTCCTTTTTGGCCTTCTGTTTTCAAATTGGTGATAGAGTCAGACACAACTTCAGTTCGCCGGAATCCTTAGTGCTAAAGGTTTCTCCGGTGTCTCCGTTGTATCCTGGGAGACAGACGTCCGTTACAGCTTCCAAGCACAGACGAGAAGGGGCGAATCTGTTTTAAGGAAACTGTGTGTGACACAAGCCTCGGACCAGTAGACTTCGTTCTACACACAGAAGTCTACCAGACCTGAAGTCTACCCACGAAGTCTACCGGACACTGAAGTCTACCTACACAACTAAAGTCTACCGGCGGACACGAAGTCTACATGCCTGAAGTCTACTCAGACTGAACTCTACTGAGACTGATCTCTACTGCAGGACCTTGTATTACAATGATAACCTTTTCAACTGTTTCTATTCTATATTTGATTATTATTGTTTTCCCTATACCATTTTCTAACATTATATAGATTTTGATGGTAATTCAAAGGATGGGAAGGATACGCACGGTGGAAGAAGGGTTGGAAGAGGACTCTGAAAGAGTTGGGGAGAAGGGAATACGCACACAGAGAAAGAAGGTCCAAACTGCCCTCCGCACATGTGAAACGTAGACAAAATTGGGACCGTTAGATCTCGGCAAATGAATTGATCTCAGCCCCTGATTAGCTTTAGTCAATTGCGAGCGTGCGAGTATGAGCTCTATTGTATAGTAGATATCTACAAAACTGTCTTATCTAAATTTTTGTCTTTTATTTTATTTATTTATTGTCAAATTCTCTCGTTACGTAATTTCTCTTATCAAAATTTTAAATAGAGACCTATTTAAAATCAGTTATATGAGATAAAAACAGTTTAGATAAGATTTATATATGAGATAAAAACAGTTTAGATTAGATTAGGAATCTTCTTGACAGTCCTGATTCAGGGGGACACATGTGCCAGACAGAATAAATTACAGCCGTTTGATATAAGTATAAATATGTAATCTCAGCCGTTTGATATAAAGTAAAATAATTAATCTCAGCCATTTGATATAAAGTAAAATAATCAATCTCAGCCGTTCTTTATGAGACTGAGCTGTATTGTATAATAGATTGCTTGTGCTTAAATAATTTTATATTTATGATCAAATTCAATGACATTAATATATTTTTTAAATATTAAACTATTCAAATGGTGATTTTTTGGGTGAAATGGAGGGAGTAATTTATATTAATTGGATGATGAATTCTACATCTCCACTGACGTGATTTTTGTCTTGCCCCTTTTTTGTCTTGATTTTTTAAGATTTTGGTTGGCTACTTGTGTAAAAAATGTTTTACTCCGTTGGTGAATGAAAATTTGCTTTAATTTTAAATAGGTGTAGCATCTTCAATCTATAATCAATAACATGTATCTTGAAATTATTTGTTTTAATAAGTACACCATTATCTATCTATAATCAATGTGTTGCTTACTTAGCCTATTGAATTAATTTGAGGTGATGCCTGAATTTAATGACTAAATTACATACAAACACCATATAGAGAATTTAGTTATAACTTTTCTGTCTATGTACAGAATTTAATCAATTCAATCCTAAAATTGGCTATATTGACTGTATACATATAGCGAGAATGTCGTTTTAGAGAATGTCGTTTTAGTAATTAATAAGTCTATTCACATTCGTATCATTTAATTTTTGCTTTAAACATAATTATAACTATGATGTTTCAATAATTTTTTACCCTAACAATAGGATTAAAAAAAAAGAAAAACATAAAAAGCCTGTTAGCAGGGCCGACCCTGAGTTTTGAGAGGCTCATGACCAAAAAAAAGGGGGGGTTTATAAAAATGAAAGGCCGGCCCTGAGTTTCGAGAGGCACATGACAAAAAAAATGGAGGGGGGTATAAAAATGAAATCATTTAAAGTATTGGGAAAAAGAAAAGTAGAAAATTTATAGCAAGAATTAAAACCAAGATCTCTCACAATCTACTAAGTATGATAACCATTGAGTTATCTATTTTACACTAAAATTATTAATACGTTATAACTTATATACAATTCACGGGCCCTTTATAAAAATGAAATCTTTTAAGTAGTGAGAAAAAAGAAAAGTAGAAAGTTTATAACAAGAATTGACCCAAGATTTCTCACAATCTTCCAAGTATGATAACCATTGGATCATCTATTTTACATTAAAATTATCAACACGTTAACAGACTAAAACAAGTAACAACCCAAGATTTAAACCTGGGACCTCTAGATTTAATCATAGGCGTCTTAACAACAAGGTTAAGACAATCAATTATAAATCTTTTTAACACTATAATATATATACTAAATATAAGATAGTACCTAAACATTTGGGACCCTATGGCGATGGCCCCTCCAACCACCCCCCGGCCGGCCCAGCCTGTTAGGAGTTTAGACTGTATCCTATGCCACTCGAGATACTTTTGAAAAGAAAAGGCGAGTAATATGACTGATATTGAAAATAATCAGCTGTGTCTTCTTAAATTTCATGTTATACTTTGGTTATGGTACAATATGAGTAGCAGTGGTGATATTTTAAAAAAATAAAAATATAACAAAAGAGTAATATGACTTATTAAATCATTATATTGCAGAAACTTTATCTACCCTTAAAAATGGTAAGAAAAATAAATCCATCATAAATATTGTAGAAAATTTTTCCAAAGGTGTAATCAATCTTACTAATAAATGGTAAAATTAATGATATTGATAAGGGAAAAAAAGAAAAAAAAAGAGAGATGCTATCTCTGATTCGGCAAGAAACCAAGTGTAATTAATTCTTTGGATATTATAAATGGGATGAAAAGGCGAAAACCAAGAGTAAATAATATATATATATATGTAACTTTTCAATACTTTAATTAATTCAAAAGTTTTATTGCATATTTATGCAAAATCTTAAATTCTTAACGTTCTTGTCAATCAATCATTTGAACACTCCTAATAGAGTAAACTAATATAATCACGAAGAATACACCGCAAAAAAAAAAAAAAAAAAAAAGAGATAGTTCACATAAAGACAATATCTCTTTTGTTTCTCGAGTCAAAGACAATTTACTACTATTAGTGAGGTTCATTTACACAAAACTTATGTGAGCTATAATAGTCGATAATATTAATAATGAACACGGTCCTACTTGAGCACTCTTAAAGTAGTCTAGATCTCATGTATTATTTATGTGTATCACTGATGTATCATTTTTCATCTCAATCATTGCATCCTAACTATTACATCTTAACCAATGGTTGAGATGAAAAGTGATATACCAGTGATACACAAGTGATATTGGAGATCTGGACTCCTCTTAAAAGCTTCAAATTAAGTAAAGCACGAAAAGAAGATTAAATACCAATATATTTCTCAAACTTCAAATGAAAATACATAAGAAGATAAAACAAATACAAATTAATCTAAAACAAAAACACTAACAGAACATTCTATAGTCACCCCACTAAGATATTTAGATATTTTCAACGGAAGCCACGACCATAAAATTGATTGGATCGTTGTGACATCCCATAATCACTAGCTCCCGCATTAAATGAATCTCCAAATCCACCATTACTGGGCCCCGGTGTATTCGGGTGAACTGAAGGCCTAACTTGAAATCCAAATGGGCCGGTAGACCCCATCACCATTTGATTACTTGCTTCAACCGCCATTGGGTTATATGGTAACCCACCATAGAACCCGTGTGCTCTAGGGTTTTGACTACTAGACCCAGTTGCAGCCATTGGGTCGAATTGTATTCCACCATTGACCCTATGTGTCCTCCTAGGATCTAATGGCGCTTGACTACTACTTGATCCAACTACCATTCGGTCGTAAGGTGGCCTAATAGTCAGCCCGACCATCATTGGTTCTGATGGTGTCTGACTACTGGGCAACCCATTAACAGGCCCACTATAGATCCCGTTTCCAGCTGCATTGGGTGGAAGACCTCCATTCAACTCTCTTTGATTTTGTTGGAGCAAATGAATATCTTGCATCAGATTGTCTTTATATGTCATTACACGTTTCATAAACTTGTCCATCTGATCCAAGTTGAACCCCTCCAAAGGTCCCTCCCACCAAACACCTCCCTCAGTCTCTCTCCTCTCGACATCTATTCCAACCCCCTTTATTGTTTCAGCATCCACCAATCCTTGCAGTTGGTTTAAGTGGAAGTTGAGCTTGCTTTGCCTCGAGCTCCGGTGTGCTCGAATGATTTCCTGAGCCTCACTGCCGAGCTCAGGCTCCTGACCAAGGAACCTTCGGATGATGGATTCGGTGGAAGGGTGGCCAAAAGAGAAGACCTTTCCGCCGGGGGAAAACACAACTATTAGAACATGGGCAGCACAGAGTGTGCAAAGTTCACTAGCCTTTTTCATTAGGCCCGAGCGACGTTTTGAGAAAGTGACTTGAAGAGCACTTTTTTTGGGCATCTTTTGCATGACGATTCTTTGGCGACCTTTGCCTCTTCTTGCCATAGCTAAACTCACTGGAATGATTATTAGCGCACAAACTAATAGATCTAAAGAAAGAAATTGGGTTGTAGTGATGGTTTTTGGCCAATGAGGAAAAACCAGTATTTATAGGAGTTTTACCCCTCATTTTCAATTCTTAAATCTTATCTTCCTCGTTTGAATAACATAAATTACATTCCTAATTTTGTTTTCAAGACAACAAAATATGCTTAAAAAGAAATATATCTAACTAAATATTGATTACAGTTTTAAAGAACAATCCCATTTTAGCTTTGCTATCAACAATCCTGTTTTAGCAATTAAACTCTTATATTTTCTCATACACACTTAAGTTATGGAATTGTTTTTACTAATATTTACGACAACGGGGGGAAATGTATTGTAATTCAAAGTGAATCCAAAGAAAAATTCAGCCTTTTCACCACCAAAGCTGTCATAACATAAAATCCTATAGATTTATTGTTCACATCTCAAAAAAAAAAAAAAAAAAAAAGAAAGAAAGAAAGAAAAAGGAATGCCTTATTCATTATATTCTACCAAAACTTCAATCATATGGTTTGAGCATTCCTAAGTTATTGTCATGTTTGACATTTTTTTTGAGTCAAATTGATTGTTTTCAAATTAAAAGTTGACTAATATAAATTAATTTTAAGTTTTTTTTTCTTTCAAAATCATAAAACACATAATTTATAGAACCAGAAAAATATTACGAATTACTCTCTTCGTTCCGAGTAAAGAGTCCCCGTTTAAAAGTCAAACTTTTTAACAAAATGATATTTTAGTAGCTCATTAGTAATAAAATGACACTTTTATGTCTTCATTTTTTAATGTGGATTCTTTAAGTGAAATATCTTAAAATGAAATAATAAACTCTTTGTCTGGAACGTAGGAGCACATGTTTTATGAATGATACGACAATAATTTAGCAACGAGGGGAGTATTATTTTTATTCAAATACGCATTATTATAAACTTTAAACAATTACATTATCTACTTTTTACTCTTAAGTGTACCTAATAGTATCTATGTTGTTTTACATACATGCATTAGACTTTTATTTATGTACATATTTTCTTATTCGTCTTTTCTTGTAAATGTTCTCTTTTAATTTGTGAAATAAAACTCAAGTTTTAATTTCATTGAATTTATTTAGGTTTATTACTATTTCTATAATTTTTGCTACAACGAGAAATCTATAAAACGTGCAGAGGAGGTGTTAATAATTGGCAAAGTAATGTAAAATATGTAAACAATTGTGCCAAAAAAAGAAAAGATAGAAAGAAGTGACAACAACAACAACATTTAGAAAATTATTATGTCAATTTACGACAAACACTTTTGTAGATTCAAAAGTGAAGCCAAACTAACCCTAAGTAGATAATGTAATTACAATATTATGGCGAATGAAGTTCACTACCCAACTTAACGACTTTTCATTCCCAATAGAAATGAGGATATCTACATGTCGAGATCAAAGTCCACGTTACGAGAGGTTTGAATTAAAATCAGATTTTTGACCACTCTTGGTCAACCTAACCACTATTTAGAGCAATATTTGACATATTTTTCAATTAATTTTTAATAATAAAAGAGTCAAATTTGAACTTTTATAGTCAACCTGATTTTTTTCGAATGAAAGTTTTGATATGAACTTACCATTTTTTCAAAAACTATAAAACATGAGATTCATATATACTAGTTGATAAGTTCGGTCCAAATCTTGGTCACGAACCAATCATATGTATATTTAAGTTATAAGCACGTGCAAGACAGGGACCAGGAAAGAGGTCAATCGAGCAAAATAACCCGAGGTAAACATCTTACATATATCCCGATCAAAAAAATTTCTATCGATCTGACCGAGCAGAGAGCAATCTTGTACGTTCGAATAGACCCGATATTCATTCCAAACTCAACTGTCTGATAACTCTCGAATCCGAGATTTAAGCCACGACTCCATCAATTACGTGGTAAACATGCATTTATGGTCATAAAAACATATGATCTCTCCATAGTAATGACTCAACCCGGATTTCACTCCCAAAAGGGCTATATATACCTTATAATGCTTCATTTCAAAAGTACGTTCACCTTACACACCAAAACTCTGTCCTTTTACTTTTAATCAAGCTTAAAACTTACTCTCACACATGAGGGGTTTCACGAGCCCCGTCTTGCATTCTTCTAATGCTTATTTTTTTTGACAGGATTTTAACAAGATCATACATTTACATAAGTCCAGATATCCTACATACTGTAAGGAACATTCCAAGATCAAATTGTGTAACATCACTAGTTTTAGTGTAATTTAAGAATGTTTATAATTTCATTCTCACCGACTAAACAACATAATATGCAAAAACACCGGTCATAAAATGATCAAATTGTTATTCAAATTTCAAAGTCAAAATATGACTCTTTTTTTGGAATAGTGGACTAATACTATAAGTTTCCGGGAATCGATGGACCTAATCTTTAATATGTTAAATTCATCCGGCATACATTAAAAATTTAGTTAATTATCATAGAATTTTATAAACATAGGTATTTAATACATCACCTATAAAATGCTTAATACATCACTTTTAAAAAACATTTTACCAAAATACCCTTTGCGTAATTTAATTTTTTTGTTTTTTTTAATTAAATTTAAATTAATTAAAATTTAATTTTTTGTTTTTTATTAAATTTAAATTATCTAATTTAAAATTTAATAATTAATTTGATTTGAATTAGGTTTAAATTAAAAAAAACAAGTTTTGGGTAATTTAATTTTTTTGCTTTTTTAATTTGGGTAATTTATTATTTTTATTTTTTAATTAAATTTAAATTAGCTAAATTTTAATTTTTTGTTTTTTATTAAATTTAAATTAGTTAATTTAAAATTTAATAATTAATTTGATTTGAATTATGTTTAAATTTAAAAAAAAAACAAGTTTTGGGTTTAAGGACTTGATTGGTACCAGTCCCAAACCCAATAATTTTCCCCACAAGCCTACCGACTGCTACCAGACCAGCCCATAACCCTTCCCCCCCCCCCCTTTAGACTGCCAAAGAACCAGGCCTAAACCCACCAGACCAGCCCATAACAGTTTCCCCCCTTTTGGACTGCCAACTAACCAGGCCAAAACCCATCCCCCCCATTTTGGACTGCTAGCAGATCAGTCCCTAGCCCATCTCCCCAATTTGGACTGGTACAAAACCGGTCATAAACCCAAAACTTGTTTTTTTTATAATTTAAACCTAATTCAAATCAAATTAATTATTAAATTTTAAATTAGCTATTTTAAATTTAATAAAAAACAAAAAATTAAATTTTAGCTAATTTAAATTTAATTAAAAAACAAAAAAATTAAATTACTCAAAACTTGTTTTTATTTAATTTAGACCTAATTGAAATCAAATTAATTATTAAATTTTAAATTACCTAATTTAAATTTAATAAAAAACAAAAAAATAAATTTTAGTTAATTTAAATTTAATTAAAAAAAAGATTAAATTATGTAAAGGGTATTTTGGTAAAACATTTTTTTTACAAAACCGGTCCCTAAACCTTTCTTTTTTTTGTTATTTTTTCATTTAAACATTAAAAAATAAATTAACAAATAAACATTTAACATTTGGAGATAAAAATTGAACAATTAGAATTAAATATTACCGTAAAGTTCGCGTAAGTGGTAAATATAACGTCGTCATCATCATCGTTCATATCCACGTTTCAACATTTTTTTTTGCCGATTTGCTTCTAAATTGTAGACTTTTTGGAAGTTTTAACTGATTGAAATTTTGACTGAGAGAAAAATGCATATGCAATTTTTTTCACTTACAAGAAAAATTTTACAATCTGATATTTATAATCAAAGATAATTTTTCACTTAGTATAACTAAATCAAATTAATTAGTAATTTAATTGTGTTTAGTAACTAAATAAAATTAATTAATTATTTAATTGTGTTTAAAATATTTTTAAATTTAAAATTTTTAAATTAAATTTAATAAAAAAACAAAAAAATAAATTATGTAAAGGGTATTTTGGTCAAACATTTTTTAAAAGTGCTGTATTAAGCATTTTATAGGTGATGTATTAAGTATACCCCTTTTATAAAATACACTCCATTTGTCCTAAAAATTTGATTTTTTTTGTTAAGTTGATTAAACTTTGAAAGTTAATATATCTTTTTTTTAAAAAATTACTTATCTTTATGAAATGCTGAAAATTATTATTAGTAATATTTTTAATATAATATCCATGACAGAAATGTCATTGTGTAAGATATAATATATGAATGTTAAATAACTTTTAGTTTTGTCTAAATTTACTTTTTTAAAAATAGAACTATTTTTTTTTTGGGATGGAGCTAATATAGTAAATTAATATAAGGAAGAAAATGTTAAGATTTTGGGTGAAATTCGGGCAATTCCATTTGGACAATTTTCATACCCTATATTTTTTTAATCAAAAAATGACACTTTTGTGGGAGAAATACTATAATACTCTTAATGAATGAAAAATACGTGTGTGTCACTCACTCACACAAAATCATGCATCGTGATACACAAATGATGTATATCGATGCACAAAATAATGCCTCGCGATTAGTCAAAGTTTCCTTATTTTCATTGATATTGTAATTAAGGCAGGAAACATACATAGATTGATTAATTAATTTTCATAAATATGTAGTCAAAATTTAGTTATTTGTTTCATATTGTAATTAAGGTAGGAATCAAATAGATAGATTGATTGATTTATTTTGTTTGATCATGTAATTAAGACAAGATTGAAATATATTAAATAAAGGTTGGTTGATTGATTTCTATAAATATCTCTTTCAAATTGAAACAAATTATAATTATAATTTCCGTAAATATCCCACTTCATTTACAGCATTGCGATGCATCACTATTCTAATTTGTTGCATTTTGTTGAGAGACGCTCAAGCACATGAGTTCAACCAAAGGGCTCCATATGGTGCTATAGGATGTCACCTAGGTTCAATGGTAGGGCTGTGTATGGGATTCAGATAAAGAGAAAGGGTACTTCCATTCGACCCTTGGACACCCTTGGACACCTTGGTTCAATGATGTTGCTCTGTATAACCTTTTGACACTAGTGGTGGAATCCTTTTTTTTTTTTTTTTTTTTTCCTTTTAAGGGAACATGAGAAGAGATCGAACCTGAGACCTCACACTTTGTGGAATCCCCCTTCTATTCTTCATTGTCAAGGTTCGAAGGAGGGCCTTCAATTGACCCTAGTGCACTAGGACCAAGCAATAGAAACAGAGGGGCAACTGGATTCGGGGCTTCTATTGATGCAAGGGCTAATGGTTCTTCCATGAATGTTAAAGCTACGTTCCATTTTCAAGAAACGATTAGGCAATTCAAATAAATTTTCCAGTTTGATATATGTAATTTAATGATGTTATTATTATATTAAAATTAAAGAAATTAAATAAACGGGTATCTAGTTTTATTTTTATGCATTTTGTACAACTATTGATGTAATAAGAGTTGTTCTTTCGGCCAAATATGTCCTAACAACACTTACGATGTGCACAAATTTAATAATCCTAAATTAATTGATTAAGAATTCAATCCTTATTTAAGAATTGTTCTTTGCCCAAAAATACAAGTGTATTGTAAGAAAGTAAAGCAATACTCTCCCGTATTGAAAATTTGTCAAATTTCCATGTTGAAAAGTTAACGGGAACGAGATCAAATCAATACTTTAACATAAATTTATATGTGAAGCGTTAAAATTTGGGAGAAGCTATTTCTACTACGGATTTTACTCATCCACGACATTTAGTGTAAATAGAAAAATTTATTATTTGACATTTTAAAGAGTCTCCAACACACATTTACTATTTCAAAATTACCCTTTAGTTGGCGTCAATTATCAATGATAATTAAATACAATAAAAATCTAATTACTGGTATGTGAAGAAATTAAGGCTAACCATAGAGCATATTATGATTGAACATTCTATTGTCTCCTTCCATCATCTCCTTCTACAGACTACCATCGACATCAATTTTCTCAATTCATGAGAAATTATTTACGCGATAATTTGATGTACATAACTAATTCAGTAAGTTTTCTTTATTTAGTTAGTTATTTTTTTAAATGTCTTCTTTTTCCCCTATCATTGTTATGACAAGGTAAATCAAGAATGATGCATATAATACATTTTTAATCAATTTGACATTCTTTATTGTCATCTATATATATATAAAGGCAGATGCATCTATAAAAGGAAATATCCCGCCAAAACTTTCTTTCCAAAAATAGAATGTTCTCCATTTATTAATATATGTACAATTTTGCATGCTATCTAAAAAAATTAAATGTGTCATTACACTTCACACTAATCCATATAAAATGACCTTTTACATTCCTTGATACTTGTGTCAATCATGCTTGTGAGCATCATTCACATTTCAAAAGTCCTATTGTACATGAGAAATATATATTGTATTCTTTGCCCAATATATATGGTTTAGTTTTTGCATTTTATTTCAAAAAAAATTCTTCATTCGCTGTTAAAATACTTTGACTTAGTGTTTACCCAGATCTTTTAAAAAATAAATTAAATCGATCTAGAAAGTTAGGATCTATATTTATAATTTTATTTTCTTAAAAATAAAGTTATGTACTTCTCATAGATTACATATCTAAAAATTTCGGATCTACATCTGTGCTTTAAGTAAGCAGGTCTGAAAAATTAGAGGATGTAAAAATAAATTAACAAAATCAAAATAATTTTTCAATATATAATTTAGAAAAGTTCCAACTCTAAAATTAACAAGCTCAAATTATCCATATCTATGAAAAAAATTGAAACAGAACTAATTAAAATGTTAAGTCCTATATTTTTAGATCTATTTTTTTTTTGAATTCGTGTCAACTCTGGTGATTGATATTCATCAACAGGAGGAGGGGCATTTTAGGAAGAAAAAAAGGACTTACGAGGTTGGATAAAAAATAGTGCACCAGAGAGGTTATAATTTTCAAATAAAGAACCGGCCCGTAATTATTCATTTTATTACTAATGGACTACTAAAAGTATCATTTTTTTCAAAAGTATGACTTTCAAACAATGACTTTTTACCCGGAACGGAGAGAGCACGTAATTAACATGGTATTTAATGATTTTTTTTGCCAACTGTACATATTATTGCCTTTTTCTATTAGATAATATTTAATCAGCAAATATATACTTCTTTCGACCAAAAATTATTATTCAGCGTTCCCTTTGTGTCCATCCAAAAATTATTGAAATGAAATCTTCATCCATTTTTAAATTATCGTCATCCTTTCTTCTGGGACGGATGTAGTAATGTTAAAGTTTGAATTATTTGATCTATGTCGAAATCATAGTGTGACTAAATGATCATTTTGGTGTTTGCTTTTTTTTTTCAATTGAATAATCATATATAAAATTATGTTGTAGAAAATGATTAATTTTCAAATTCTATAATGACTAATCTTATTGTTATATATTTTTAGTTAAGCAGTGTCCCCTAATTTATACTTTTAATTTTGTATGTATAATTTAGTTGAAAAACATATATGCCGTGCGTTTAAACGCACGGGTACAAAAACTAGTTTTAAAATAATATTTTCATACCGACCATCATTGTATGTATCGTACATGTAAATAAAATTACATATCAGCTGCTTTTTGTTCATTTTTTTGTTAGAATTTATATTTTTAGGTTGTTATTAATTTGTTTTTGTGCTCATTTTTCAGTTGATAACTAGAGATGATTAAAAATCATGTGCCAGAGCTTCTGGTTACATTTGGCCTCTGGATTACCTATGTTGCATGACCATTCCTTTTACGGATTATTTTATTTTATTTTTGACCTTGTTCTTTTATGTTTTTATAATGTTAAAATCAGGATTTGTTAGAAGATTATTTCTAGTTTTTATTATTGCTGATGTAATGTCATCATTGACTATATTTCCTTATGTTTGAAGGAAATTAAATAATAACGTAAAAGTTGATCGAGGTAATATTTTTCATGACGAGATATGTATAATTGTAGTACTTTGTTTCTATCGTATCACCGTATTTTGATGTTTTAATTACATGCATTCCTTTAATAGATGAGTTGCATAACCATGGCTTATTGAGATGTTTATGTAGTCTTGTTGGTTAGTATTGTTTTTCGTTTTTTAATTTGTAACTTTTTTTTTTCAATTATTGGTTTTGTTTTTACGATTCTAGTCAAGTTTGTTGTCGTATATTTTTAAATGAATTTTATTGTTTATTTTTAGATATGCAAGGCTCCGTTTGTTTCACGAAAAATGATTTCTATAAAATAATTTTCAGAAAATGATTTCCGAAAAAAAAAGATTTTATTTTCAGGTGTTTGGTAAATCTTTTGAAAATATGTCGGAAAACATTTTTAGATGTTTGGTAGATACACATAAAATGTTACAGAAAACAATATGTGAATAAATACAAAAAGTGTATTTTAATATTAATACACATATTGAATATAAAATAGTGTTGAAGTTTACGTTATTTTCTTTCAATGACACTCAATTTATCATTAATAGCGTCGAATCAATAAGGTCCATTTTTTTCAAGTTCATAATAGTTTTTTTCATAATTGATATGAAAAATTGTTTTAAAAAATAAAATAAATATACTTTGGACGTCCTTAAATAATAATATAATATAGTTGATATTAATTTTAGGATGTAGTGAATATCTTAAAATTACAATTACAATAAATAAATAATGTGCACAAACTCTATTTATAATTCTAAATAATTTATTTGTTAAGTGAAATATTGTGCGTGTATGTAAATATGTGTAATTTTGGAAGGGCACGGAGGGATGCTCGAACATTTGGAAAATGACTTACGAAAAATAAATCAGTAAGTCATTTTCCGGAAAAGAAAGCTTCATTTTTCGTTGACTCGGAAAATCTTTTACGTTGACTACATTTTCCTAAGGTTACCAAACAACAGAAAATGAGGAAAATGTTTTCCTGAAGTTATTTTTCATAAAACAAACGGAGCCTTAGAGTGATTAATTTTGTTGTTTATTTTTATTTGTTAAATCCGTTATACTTAATTAGTAAAACAAAAACTAATAAAAAAATTGTACTAACCATAGCCATATTTTACTCTAATAAAAAATAAAAAACAAGCAATTGAAAGATAATTTGGGCAATCTCTTTTGTTATTATAATTGGTATGTAATTTTAGGGCAATTTTGTTCAAACAAAGAGTTAATCAAAAATTATTTTTAATGATGTAGTGGATAAGCATCCATTAAAAAAAACTTGAATGGTAATTTGGACAGGTTTGGGTAATTTGTTCTATTATTATAATTGGTAGATAATCTTGGTGTAATTTCATCCAAAAAAGAGTTAATTTGATGTTATTATTTATAATATGGTGGATAAGTAAAGATCGTAGTGGAAATAGTCACTCCCTAAAATTTTCATCATTGACAAATCCCAAATATTACAGTTTCTAAAATATTGTAAAGATAAGTAAAATAATAGTCCATTGTATGGGAAAAATTGTGACACTGACTACTTTTTTGCGATGGAGGAAGTAATTCAATTTTAAATACATCTACGAAACTTGGTACATGAACAAGGTCAAAACTGACTTCTTGATTAGCTTTAAAATAACCCTTTCACCCCCAAAATTAATTGTTGGGGATGGAGCTATTCACACCCTCAAATTTTCTCTCTACAACCATCTTCTTCATACACACCTCTCCACCATTTTAAATTTCTACAATCACTCAATACACACCCTACATTTCCTATTATCCCCTTCTTCGTACACACCCTCTCTCTCTCTCTCTCTTTCACATCCTTCTCTCTCTCCATGTTTCTTCCCCTTCCCTCCTGGTCGTCACCCCCCTTCTCTTTCTTCGTTTGTTTTTTTTTCCTTCAATTAGCTTTAACCCATAAATGACATCCTCCTCCCCCTACATGTCTCAAAGCACATGAAGTGATTTATAAACCCTAATGCTTGTGTAAGAATTGAAAAAAATGAAAAATTTCTCGGGGTCATGGCCGAAAACCACTACAGTGTTCGGCTAACCGTGTTCGGCCAACCATGACCGAAGCAAAATTAACAATTCTTGACGTCCTTGGCAAGCAGTGAACACTTGTAATAGAGTAAAACTAATATAATTATGTAGGATGTGCAGCTAAAAAAGGATGATAATCCACTAAAAGAAATGATTAATTTGCTCTTTCAGTTCTCGAAGTTTTAAGCAATATAATCTTATTTGTGAGGTTCATTTACACAAAACTAATGTATATCAAGTACTCTTGAAGGCTAGCTTAAATGCCATTGATAATGTCATGCTCAAATACCAACCCTTCCAAAAATGGATTGTCTACTCACCGATGCAGAATGGACAACGTTGAGAACTCTCGAAAAATTTGATCGCGCCGCTGGTTGGGCATAACTTTTGGCTCGAAATAAACCACGGGGACACCACATATCAAATCGAAGATATTTTCGTGACCTACATCAAATAGTGTAAACCAGGTTATGTATTTGTTTTAAGGGAAAAAAACATGTTTTAAGTACTGTTAGGAGGCTCTGAATTTTTGGTTAGTTTTTGGTTTTAACAGTAGCTTTTTATTATTTTTGCTTTTAGGGTTTAGAACCTTTTAATTAAATACTTTTTCAGGGTTGTTTTGAGGCAATATTGGCCATTTTATAATATTGTTATCTTTTCCCCAATTCACAATATTATTTGAATCAACGTGAGTTGATGCCTAACCGTGGGTTACGATCCTCAACAGGATTTAAAAGATCTTCATTGTCGTCCACGATGTCAACAACGTTGATACTATTGGTTACTTTTAAAGCGACCAGTACACAGGGCCGGCCCTGAGTTTCGAGAGGCCCATGGCAAAAAAAAGGGGGGCCTTTATAAAAATAAAATCATTTAAAATATTGGGAAAAAGAAAAGTAAAAAGTTTATAGCAAGAATTGAACTCAAAATCTCTCATAATCTACCAAGTATCTTAACCATTGAGTCATCTATTCTGTAATAAATTAATCAACACGTTATAACTTATATATAGTTCACAAACTAAAAAAGTAATCAGCATATCGTGATTTACGACCAAGAATCCAAGAATCATGTTCTTCTTCAGATTCCGGTGATTTACAACTAGGAGAAGAAACTCTCAACGAATCAACCCAACCATTAATATTAATGTGTCTGTCAGCACCACGACCACGGGTTTCAAGCTTTTTCAGACCATGGAAAACATAAATATTGAATTCGTGCAACATGCGTGCAACATGTGTGCAACGCGTGTGCAACGTGCGTGGAATAAGTGATGGCTTCCAATCTCTCAATCCACTTCTTCGCCGCAATTAGAAACTCAACAGCTCTAACCCATTTCCATTCCTACTAAACAATCTAAATCATATTTTCCCACATTAACTCAAAATGATGGCTGTAGCAACACCATCCGCTCCGTTGTTGGCGGCACAGAGGTCGCCGTGGCACTCATCGGTTCCATACCTATTCGGCGGCTTAGCTGCGATGCTGGGTCTCATAGCGCTTGCTTTGTTGATTCTCGCTTGCTCCTACTGGAAGCTCCCCCGGCTACCTCGAGAACATCGAGGGGGAGAGGGACTTGGAAGCCCGTACCGACGGTGACGGCGATTCCAAAGCTGATGCCAAAGCAGCACCGGTATTTGAAGAAAAGTATATATATATACTAGTCAAGTGCACGCACGTTGCACACACGTTGCACGCATGTTGCACGAATTCAATATTTATGTTTTTCGTGGTCTGAAAAAGCTTGAAACCCGTGGTCATGGTGCTGACAGACACATTAATATTAATGGTTGGGTTGATTCATTGAGAGCTTCTTCTCCTAGTCGTAAATCACCGGAATCTGAAGAAGAACATGATTCTTGGATTCTTGGTCGTAAATCACCATATGCTGATTACTTTTTTAGTTTGTGAACTATATATAAGTTATAACGTGTTGATTAATTTAGTGTAGAATAGATGACCCAATGGCTAAGATACTTGGTAGATTATGAGGGATTTTGAGTTCAATTCTTGCTATAAACTTTTTACTTTTCTTTTTTCCAATACTTTAAATGATTTTATTTTTATAAAGGCCCCCCCCCCTTTTTTTTTGCCATGGGCCTCTCAAAATCAGATTCTTCTCTCCCTCACCTCCGGCCACCACCGTCAATGGTGGTGGTCCGACAGCCTTCCTCTAACCTTCTTCAACCCTCATCCTTCACTAAACTTGACACATGCATAAATAACGTGTAGACACACACACAGATAGAGACTGAGAGAGATGTGTTTATGCATGTATAGAAGATAGAGTTACTTCATAAATAAATAAATAAATAAATATATATATATATAAATAAATAAATAAATAAATAAATAAATAAATAAATAAATAAATAAATAATATATATATATATATATAATATATATATATATATATATATATATATATATATATATATATATATAGTATATAAATATATAGAGAGTTACTTGTCCAGAATGATGGCAAAAGGGGTCATGACGAGAGTGGCGATGGCATGGCGGTAAACGACGAACACGTAATTGTTCATTCCTTCGTTGAGGGCAGCTTTGCAAAGGACATCCATTCTGCAGGGCAAGGGCAAACTGCAAGAAAACAACTGCTAAGAAGTGCTTTGCCTCGCTAAAGCGGTTTGTAGATTCCCTCTCTTGATATCTCGATAGTCATATTTCACTGTCTCTCACATCTAAACCTTTGGAGACGAGACTTAGCTGTTTGTTAATTACTTGACACGACCACGGGTTTCAAGCTTTTTCAGACCACGGAAAACATAAATATTGAATTCGTGCAACATGCGTGCACTTGACTAGTATATATATATATATATTGGAGACAGAGTTCCATCGTAATCTAGAAACACCATGATTTTCTTCTCGTCTGCCATGTCCATCATCGAGTTGAAAAAGCGAAGTGCAGAAGGGTGTTCATTCTATATTTAAAAATAAGCCAAAAAATCAAATGAGAACAATACAGCATGGAACCGTTTTACTGAGAACCTAAGAACTCATGAATAGCACTTGAATAAGCTAATAGATACGAAAGCTTACCAACCAAGAAACGTAAGCGGATCTGCTATACCATTGCTATAATCATGTTTGACTTTAGAGATTGATTCGGAATTTAGCGTCTTGCAGGGAAGCCATCTACTTATGGGATGCTCTTACTGATGCTGTTTGTTTTGGCCCTTTTGGGGGGTCTTTTATATTATTAAAGGAAAATGTTGTTTCTATGAAAAAGATCCTTAAAGGCCGTGTGTCATGTTTTTGGTAAATGAGAGTGGGTCCCATGTATCCAACCGCCCATGGCAAAAAAAAAGAAAAGGATCCTTTATAAAAATGAAATCATTTAAAGTATTGGAAAAAAAAAAAGTTCACAACAAGAATTAAACTCAAGATCTCTGACAATCTACCAAGCATGTTAACCAATGGATCATCTATTTCTACATTAAAATTATGAACACATTATAACTTATATATAGTTCACAGACTAAAAAAAATAACAATTAAAACAAGAAACAACCCAGGTTTCGAACCTAAAACCTTTAACTTACAACATGAGCGGCTCAACCATTGGACTAAGGGAATCAATTGTGATTCTGTTTTACAATTTAAAATATATACTAAAAATAAGGTAGTACCCAAACATTTGGGGGGCCCATGGCGGTAGCCCCTCCCGCCACCCCTCAGGGCCGGCCCTGCCAGTACATTACTTGCTTGCCCGCTAACTTGCATAGAATTATCTAGCAAGTACTCAAACCTTCCATTGTAACCCAGGATTTATTCAATGTATCTCTCTAACCCTTTCACAATTGTGTCATCCATTAGTTTCTAATCCATGCATACTGAGATATTTAAAGTGATGTAGCAGAAGCCCTTGAAAGTAACGATAAAAATCAAAGATGTTGAGATCGTGCACGACTACGAGCGATGTTCTTCTAAATCTTGTTGAGGTTAACAACTTACCACGATTTAAGCTCAATTTTGTTGATTCAACCAAGAATACCGAAGATTGGAAACAAAAGTATCAATATCAAAAACTATGAAGACTGCTGTTTCTCAACCCAAACAAAAGAGTTTAAAGGTTTCAACCTTACATATCAGAAATTATAATAAATTACGAAAAACCCCAAGGACGTTTGCACGTTTAATTTGCCAAGGATTTTGTTTTGCTATTTTAACGAACGCGTGCACGTTGATGTTCTGGAAGTGTGCACATTCGGTGGTTTAAGCTCGGCCTTCCAGTTTCTATCTTAGCGATCAGGCGCCTTCTTCACACCGATACGATCAAATTGGTCTAGATATTCCATGGCTATCAAGTCCGCATCATAAAGGAAGACTACAAATTAAGTAAAGCACTAATTAAAAGAAAATTAAATATCCATTTATTTCTCAAAATTCAAATGAAAATACATAACAAGAAGATCAAATCAATGCAAATTAAATATCAATTTATTTCTCAAGAACTTTGTAGTCACCCCTCTTAGACGTTTTCAAGGGAAGGCACGACCATAATATTGATTGGGTCCACAAGACATCCCATAATCACTACCTCCCGCATCAAATGAACCACCAAATCCACCATTACTGGGCCCCAGTGCTATCGGGTTAATTGTGGCCCTGGCTTGAAATCTTAAAGGGCTAGGATTATAAGGCACCCCACCAATACACCCCATCGCCATTTGATTTGGTGGCACAGCTTCACTGGCTCCAGCCGTCATAGGATCATATGTTTGCCCACCATAGAACATGTATGTCCTAGGGTCTAATGATGTTTGACTACTAGATCCGCTTACAATCATTGGGTCAAATGGTGTTTGACTACTTGATCCACTAGCCATAGAGTCAAATGATATCCCACCATTGAACCCACGTATCCTTCGATCTAATAGGACCCTACTACTTGATCCAGCAACCATTGGGTCGTAAGGTACCCTTCCTTTCAAGCCAGCCATCATTGGATCTAATGGTGTCTGACTACTGGGTAACCCACTGGCAGGCCCTTTTCTATTCAGCTCTTTTTGCTCTTGTTGGAGCAAATGAATTTCTTTCTTCACACTCTCTCTATACATCTCTACACTTTCCATGAATTTCTCCATTTGTTCTAAGTTAAACCTCTCCATAGGTTCCTCCCACCAAACTCTGCCCTCAGTCTCTCTCCTCATTACATCTATTCGACCCCCCTTTCTCTTTTCAGCATCCATCAAGCTTTCCAATTGGTTTAAGTGGAAGTTGAGGTTGCTTTGCTTCGAGCTCCGGTGTGCTTGAACGATTTCCCAAGCATCACTACCTGTCTCAAGCCCCTCACCAAGAAACCTTTGGATGATAGATTCGGTAGAAGGGTGGCCGAAAGAGAACACCTTTCCACCCGGGGAGAATACAATGATTAGAACTTCGGCAGCACAGAGTGTGCAAAGTTCACTCGCCTTTTTCATGAGACCCGAGCGCCGTTTGGAGAAAGTGACTTGACGAGCACTCTCTTTCGGCATTCTTTGCATGACATTTCTTTGCCGACCGTTACCCCTCATGGCCATGGCTAAACTAGGTGGAATGATTATTAGCACACAAACTAATAGATCTAGAAAGTAAGAAATTGGGTTTTAGTGATGGTTTTTTCAAATGAAGAAAAACCAGTATTTATAGGAGTTTTACAACTCATTTTCATGTCTTAGATCTTATCATCACTGTTTGAATAAGATTAATTACTTTCCTAATTATTATTTTTCAAGACAAAGTTTTGAATTTTTTTTGAAATTAATAATTGTCTTACCAAATATGAATAATATTAATTGGAAATCTATAAAATATAGGGTAGATTCTTTGAAGCAGTGCAAAATCTCATTAGATTGAAAAACAACAATACCGTTTTCCCTTCGCTGTTATATGTTTAATTAAACAGAAATATATTTCACTAAAGTATTGATCATATTTTTAATATGACAAATGATATTATGAGTTAGATAAAACTTATATTATTATAACAAGGTTTAATGTTGTTGCCGTTGAGTTATCTGTCTTGAAAATGTCAATTAAAATATAGATATTTAATTAAATTTGATCGGACGGTATGTATATCAAAGCTGATAAAACTATCACAAGCTCAAGATAGTAATATCCTATTTGCTTTTAATATTGGTTAATATTAATGATGGCAATTAGTATTTATTACTTACATGTCAATTAACGAATTTAATTTACTGTGCAGGGGATACGGGTGTAGTATGCGTATACATTCACAATATTTGCATGGAGTTGGGATCGATCTTTTGTACCATATATGGTATGCCTTCCGATACCACCAAGCAATTTGACACGCCCTCCGTTTTCAAATTGAAAACAACAATTGTAAATATTATACGTGGATTGAGTTTGATATTAAGAAAATTGAACAATTGAAAATAAGTAGAGTGAAAAGTAAGGGTTTAAAAGTGATGTTCTAAAAAGGTAAGTTTCAAAGTGGACAATTATTTTGGGACGGACAGAAAAGGAAAGGAGGACGATAATTTAGGGACGGAGGGAGTAGTTTTTTTACCGGGAAAAAATGGTGAGAACGGAGGCTGAAACGGTGGTGGTTGTGAGTTATTTTCATTTAATCCCCACTAAGTTGGATAATTTATACATGGGTCTATGGGGTAGGACAGCCTAGGACCGAAGTTACATTTTTTCCCTAAAAAAAATTCTCGCCTAACGCACATGGTGAGTTAACGGTTGATTTCCTAACGACATTCAGTTGAGGGACCAATAAAGTGCAAAAAATGTGTATTTTGGGACTAAATGTGCACTTTTCGAATCATGGGACTATCGCTAGGAAGGTTTTAAGTACATGGACCAATGGTGAAGTTAACTAATGAGCTCAATATTTCCACTAATTTTTCCTTTAATTCATGTTTATTTTGTATTATTTTTGAGATAATTATATTTTGAAAATATTATTATTTATGTATTTGTATTTTAATGTAGGTTTCTAAGGTATACTCGAACATTCATGGAGTTTAGCACACAGTTTAAGGTCAATCCGGGCTTTAAAGTGAAGTTACAAATCATCTCGTCTAAGCTCGTTAGAGTCCAAGGAAAAAGAGAACTAATGGAGGCTAATCTTGGACCAAAATACAAGACCTAGGCGCATGAGGGCTGTGACGCATTTTCTGAAGAACTAGGGGCACCGGAGCTAATGTGAAACGTTAGGGGGCATAGCTGCAATTCTCATAAACTTCCATTAATGCATTGTCGTATTACCAGCCGCCCTCTCTCTTCAATTCAGCATTCTAACTTTCATTTTTTGGCACTTTAACTCCTTGACTTGGAGAATACAAAAAATGTATGATATTACGAGCTAGAGCTTGTGGTACTATTACAAGCTTAGTATTAGTGTCATTAGATCAAATCTACTTAGATTTCTACACTGTTAGATTAAATATGTTCTTTTTTAAGTAATGAGATGCACATTTTAAATCATTACCAACTTAATCATTCAATGACTCTAACACTAAAACTTATAATAATTTCATAAGATCTAGCTCATTAAATCATTTTACATACTCAAATGCCCTTCATTTATATACTCGCAGCCTCAAACAGTCCCAAAATACGAATAAGCCCCCATTTCAGGTCCCAAAATGGGGCAATAGCCCATTCCACCGTATTTCTCTCTAGATTTGATCATTTTTGAAGGTTTGAAGTATCAAATCAATTGTCAAGGAAGCTTTTGCAAGTGATTTCAACCTTGGATCTCAACATTGGTTGGTTTAATTCTTCCAACCTTTATTTTTTAAAGATATTTGTTGAAATTTATAGGGTTGAATGTCTTGTAAATTATGGAATTGGTTTTATGCTTAATTTATTTATGGAATACGATTATTTTTTATATCACAAGTAATATTTTGATTTAATTTCTCTCTATTTAATATAGAATCATGTTCGGTTATTATTTTGTGGGTTTAATGATTTTAATTGATTAACTATTAATTAAATGATTTTAAAAAAACCAAAAACACCAAAATTATGGGTTCGTAGGCTAAGTTAGGAGTTTGGAAAGGTTAGACACCCAACTTGCCCTTTCAGTCTCAAGTTGGGTTTGCCAATATACTTAGTTCATTTTATACACTTTAGTCTAGAAAATATATATGTATATATATGTACATGTATACAGAAAAGAAAAGAAGATTTTTTTATTATATTTAACCAAAGCAAATAGGAATGAAATAAAAATAACAACGAGGAAAAGAAATAAAACGGACATTACATAGACTATTCTATAAACAAAACTATATATATATATATATATATATATATATATATATATATATATATATATATATATATATATATAGAAACAACTGGGAACTATTTATATTGTATAAACAATAAAAGAAACTAAACGGAAAGAAAAACTTACTTACATAACAGAAAATATAATTGAAAGAAACGAGATTAAAGCAAGGATAAAATAGAATAATGAATAAACGGAAAAATAAACTGTTTTGATATATGATCTGGTTAATGAAGCTTACAATATGAAGAGTTGATTGAAAAGTTCATTGAGATATAAATGTTGCGGAATCAAATAAAACAAAATATGAAGATCGAAAACTGAACACAAGAGATACCTTTGATCAATAAGTAACAATACTTATTGATCGAGCCTCATGGCTAAAAATATTCCACTAGTAAAATATATGTTGAAACTCATTACATTCGAAAGACTAACAAAGTGGAATTTATGAAAATTGTATATGAAGTAGATCATATGACTTTGAATAATACTAATACCTAAGATGACCTAAACTGATATACGCTCAATAGTTTTTAACAAAACAGTAGGAGAGGTTCACAGAAAAACAATGTTGTGACATAATGAATGAAGGTTTCGATGTAGCTTCATTCAACAATACATTCAAAATAGGAGCAACAACAGTTTTTCGATCTTTCTTTCTCTTATCAATCTGTGTATAGATTATGCTCAGTAAACGTCTTAAGCTTCACATCAATGTCTTTCTCTTATTTATATTTGCATCTTTGACCTAGAAACCTTGTGGAATAAGAAAACCACTTACCATAAAAGATAAGTAGGTTAGTGCAATAAATAAGAACTTAAATATTATCAAATATAGACTTACCAAATATGAAGGATTCCTTACCTTAATACATTAGGTCAGTCGTGTCTCCATACAACAAGGTAAATGGTACACACACTAACTTATGTTACATGAACACACAACTCTTATAGATTAATAATTCACATAAACCCTAAACACCAATTAAATTATAATCTCCAAAATAACTTTTCTATAAAAGGTGTAACAATAATTAATTAATCAAAGTAAATATCAAGAAAGGCAAAAGAAATAATTAATTAAAATAAACCAATTAGAAAATACATATAACTCAATGATTAAATATCCAACAATAATAAAGGGAAAGAACAAATTTTAACAGTTTCTACAACGATAGTAACAATAATATGTACAGACCTGCAAAATATATATCTACATTTCATTCAGACCAATATAAATAGCTACGGGACAGAATATCAGATCCAATTCCTACCTCTTTGAGCGTGATACTCTGAACCATGTACGCCTTGGCTTAGGCGATTCTTGTGTGTTTCCACTGTCCTCCCAAGAAGGAAATCTTTCATTGTTGTGTATATGTGTGTGCTCCACCCAGAATAGGCAAAAGTGGTGTGTGTGTGTGAGAGAGAGAGAGCTCTACTCAAAATAGGTAAGAGCAATTTGCTCATATGTGTGTATGTGTGTGTTGTTTGCAGCGTGTGTGTGTTGTTTGCAGTGTGTGTGTGTTGTTTGTTGGGTTGCGTGTGTGTGTGTTGTGTGTATATATATGTGTATGTGTATATGTATAGGTATGTGTGTTGTCTGGATGTATATGTGTGTGTGTATATGTTGTTGGGTGTGTGTAGGAGAGTGAGAGGGTATTCCGGCAGCCTAACGACAACGATATGTTGGAGTTGTTGTTGGCAGAGATTTGGCGGCTTGACGGAGAAAGTATTGTTGTCTCCAATTTGGCAGCGTAAGGAGGGGGATGATGGGCATGCACTACTAGAAAAAATGACCTTTAGCAACGGAATTTTCAATCGCTAAAGTCAGAATTTCGTCGCTAATGGTTCCTCAGCGACGGAATTTTTCCGTCGATGGGCCGTCGGTGATCATACGCCGCAGATGTCCGACGGACCAATTTCCGTCGCTAAAGGTTAATATCAGCGACGAAAATTTCCGTCGCTAAAGGTTTTTAAAAAATTATTAAATTTTAATTTCAGCGACGGAAATTTCCGTTGCTAAAGGCTTTTAAAAAATATTTAAATTTTAATTTCAGCGACGAAAATTTCCGTCGCTAATAATGTAAAAAAATTTAAAAAAAATACCCAAAAATACTATCCTTATAAATTTTTGTACCTGATAATATAACAATTAATACAAAACTGAAGATACAAAATAAACAATGATATAAAACCAATTTAAAAACATCAAACTGTAAATGTTATTACAACAAAGTACCAAATATATTCATTAGTAATTGTTATAATGAATTTTTTTTAATTGTTAAATATTAGTAAATTTTGACATTTCATTAAAAAAAATTAACGTTTTCAACGAGTTGACTTTATTGTGATCCAATACAACCATCAACATCATACAAAAAATAAAATATTATTTGTTAAAGACTCATTTATTAAAGAGAAACAATATTATAATTATCAATTCATGTAATATATTTCAAAATCTACCCATAAATAAAAAATGAACAACCAAAAACTTGTTTCTAGAATCAACTTGGAAATTTAAACTTGTACCAATCCATGTAAACCATATCTAATAAAAAAACCTAAAAATAAAATTTAAAAAATCCTACGGCAATCAGCTAGAAAACCTGTCCAAGTAAAATTTTTGATTAAAAATCAACAAGAAAAAGTAAGTAATTGTTTTCATAGGATCAAACGAAAAGCTTTAATTAGAAGCTTACCATAGGAATACATTTATGACATAATCATCATTTCTTTTCTTTTTTTGCTGGATGAACCTAAACGTGTACAAGCTATCCAAAATCAATTAGTTAATAATAATAACAAAAAGGGTCCAACCTGTAAGGGTAAAATAGGCATAGCCTATTTTATCTTGTTTTCACCTTTCTTGGTCAAAGAAGGATCTTAATTTAGTCAAAGGTTATTTAGGTGTTAGATTTTGGTTAGAATATGTTTGGTAATTTAGTTGGTTTTTGATAAGAAAATCTTTCAAAAGATTTTGGAGATTTTGGCTATACATGTTTAGTAACTAAATCTCGGTAAGTAATCTAGTTATTCGAAGAATCATGTTTTTATTAGGAGAGATATCTTGCAATTTTATAGCTAATTTTTTTCCTAGTAGGAATGGTTCTCTCTTGCCGTGGCTTTGTAGGTTGTGTATATATATCGAAGGCTGTTTCTCGAGCAGTGATGATCTTGACAGAGAGAAGATAAAATGCTATAAACTGTGAGCAATCTTACTGAAGATCTGAAGCAGTATTTCTTCCGTTTTTCACACCAGCCGATTGTAGCATCTGATGTTCCAACATCAGCAGCTACATTGAGTTCTAAAAGACTGTTTTTCGTCTTTGTTCTTCCTGATTCGGTTTAAGGAAGCTGAAGTTCTTTCTTCCCACTTTTGGTTTAGTAGTTTATGTGGGATTTTTGGTTCTCCAAGATACTTTATCTTGAGAGAATTTTTGCTAGGTTATTCATTGTAAAACATTATTGATTTTAGTATAATTTGTGTGGCCTTGAGGCTTGATCTACAAGTGTTAAACTTGTAGATTGTTTTTGATTAAAATTTGTCTTCAAAATTCTGTTAGAAACTGAGTTTCTATACAATCTTCGCTGCATCGTTTTTGCTATTAGTTATCAAGTTTCATTGTGATCGCCATTGTTGCAACAATCATCGCAACATTGGTACTCACATTGACTCATATCGAGAACTGTGGTATCACGCTCTTTCAATTGGTATCAGAGCCTTCTCTTGACATCACTAAGAGTCGATTCTGTTTAAAGTCGTGATGGATTCCCAGTATGAGAACGTGGTTCGCCCTCCTACTCTTACAAATGCTAATTATTCTATTTGGAAAGTCAAGATGCGTATCTTCATCAAATCCATTGATGAAAGAGCGTGGCTTGCAGTTTTAAATGGTTGGAATCCTCCCAAAACTGTAGATTCAGATGGTGATGTCAAGATCACCAAAGAATCTGAATGGACCAATGATGATAGGAACACTGCTTCCTTTAACTCGAAAGCCTTGTCTGCCATTTATAAGGCCTTAGATGCCAATACTTTTAGGGTGATAGCAAATTATGAATCTGCCAAAGATGTGTGGGAGGCCCTTCAAACCTTATGTGAAGGACCTGCCAGTGTTCGTGCTTCTAAGCTAAGAATGCTCACAACTCAATTTGAAAACACTAGGATGCATGAGTCTGAGGATATAATGACATATTATGGAAGACTTCTTGACTTATCCAATTCTGCTCTTGCGTTAGGAGATCCTATTACTAATGAGCGTCTTGTCAGCAAAATGATGAGAACTTTGCCTGAAAGGTTCAATGTCAAAATATGTGCAATTGAAGAAGCACATGATATTGACAAGATGAGTTTTGAAAGACTGGCTGGAATTCTTCAAAACTTTGAACTGAACCTAAATGATCAAATAAAACATAAAGGCAAAGGAACTTCATCACCTTCCACACCCATTGTGAAAAATATTGCTATGCCTGCCCCAATTGATCTCTCATGTGATTTGCTTGATATTCAAAAGGATATTGATGAGTCCGATTTTGGAGAAGAATCTATTGCTCTATTGACTACTAAATTCAAAATTTTTTTGAAAAATAAGAGTCAAAATAGAACTCCATCATCAAGCTCGAAAAACAATTTCAAACCTGATTCTGGAAAATTTGTTCCCAAAGAAAATTCTTTTCAAACTCCAGAAAAACCCTTCACAAATCCATTTGCATCAAAATCATCCTACAATGGTAAGAACATTGATTCTATACAATGTAGAGAATGTCAAGGTTATGGCCACTATGCAAACCAATGTGCAAACACTTTAAGAAAAAAGGCTTGAATTTCTCAGCAACCTTGAGTGATAGTGATGGAGAAGATCCAGGTGATCTTATCACCTTGAATGCTGTTTATGATTCTGATTCTGAAAATGCAGATGTTTCAGCCAATGTGTCACCCAATGCTGCAACATCAGGAGTAACATTGGGAGATACATTGAGCAGAAACAGGAACGATTTCTTCTGTTTTAATTCCACAATTGCAGAAGATGATGGAGACACAGAGTCAGACCTGCTGGAAGGGTACAAGGAGCTGTACAAGGATTGGGAGAAGAGAGCTCACCAAGTTACATTACTTGGTAAGGCAAATGAGTTTTTAAAAAAGGCAAATGAGGATCAAAAAGAATGCATTGTAAGGCTGGAGAGTTTGCTGAGCAGAAAGGATGTTGAGATTGAGCAGTTGAAGGAGTAGCTTACTCAAGCAAAAGAGACCATGACCAAGTGGAATTCTAGCAAACAAAAGGTTGATGATCTGCTGAATTCTGGTAATACATCCAGGTCAGGTATTGGTTTTGTCCCTAAGGTATTTGTGAAAGAAGGAGAAGGAACATCTGGAACCAAACAGACCGATGAAAGTTTTCCTGAAACTGTTTTATGTGAAAAACCGAGAGTAAGAAAGAAAAATTATGTTTGTCACTTCTGCCATAAGCCTGGTCACATACAACCCTTTTGTTTTCTGAAAAAGGCTATGTATGAGAATGAAATAAGGCAAGATTTCTTTGGAAAAGCTCATAGGCAGAACCGTATGAAGCAGCCAATGCGCCAGCCAATGCAGCAACATTGGCAGACACATTGGAAACCTCATTCGAAAACAAATCAGAAATTTTTTCAAAACCACCAACCCAAAACTGTTAAACAAATGTGGGTTCCCAAAACTTGTGATGATAAGTGTAGAGCCAAATATTGTGAGCCTTTTGATATATGTCCTGGTGCTACAATGTCACATGATGAAGTGTGCAATGTTACTTTCACTTCATTAAAATCTCATATTGCTGGATCTTGGTATTTTGACAGTGGTTGTTCTAGACATATGACAGGTTCAGCTGAGAATTTGAAAGAATATGTGAGTATTAATGGTGGATCAGTGACATATGGTGGTGGTGCCAAAGGGAAAATTGTTGGCAAAGGAACATTGAACGTTGAAGGCCTTCCAAATCTCACAAATGTTTACCATGTGGAAGGACTTAAGACAAACCTGATCAGTATAAGTCAGTTGTGTGATGATGATCTTCAGGTAAGGTTTGACAAAAATTCTTGTGAAGTTCTTGATCATAATAACAAATGTCTTCTGACAGGTATAAGATCGTCTGATAACTGTTACTTGTTCAACAATACCCATTCTTGTCAAAAAGCAAGTCTTGATGTAACAAAACTTTGGCTCAGAAACTTGGTCACATGAGTTTTCGTAAGCTCGATGAGCTTGTGAGACATGATGCTGTTAAAGGATTGCCAAATTTGGAAAGGAATTATTCAAAGGTATGTGGCTCTTGCCAAAAAGGTAAACAAACCAAGGCTTCACATCTTCCCATAACACAATGCACCACATCTAGATGCCTAGAGATGATACACACTGACCTAATGGGTCCCATTGAGGTAGAGAGCCTAGGTAGAAAAAAATATACCTTTGTTTGTGTGGATGACTTCTCTAGATACACTTGGGTGATATTTTTAAGAGAGAAGTCTGAAACTTTTGAGGCTTTCAAAATTTGGTACACCCGTGTAATGAACTTGTATGATCTAAAACTTATTAGAATTAGATCAGATCATGGCACGGAATATGAAAACACGTCCTTTTCTAATTATTGTGCTTCCAATGGTATTTCACATGAATTTTCTGCTCCCAAAACTCCACAACAAAATGGAGTGGCAGAGAGAAAGAACAGGACTTTACAAGAAATGGCTAGGGTAATGTTAAACTCAAAAAACTTGGCTAAAAGATTTTGGGCTGAAGCATTAAATACAGCCTGTCACATTGGAAATAGAGTCTTCTTAAGACCAAGTAGCACAATGACTCCTTACGAAATTTTTCTTGGTAAGAAACCAACCTTGAACTACTTTCATGTGTTTGGGTGCGTTTGCTACCTTCTCAATGATAGAGACCAACTTTCCAAATTTGACTCTAAGAGTGATAAGTGTGTGTTCATGGGATATTCCACAAATAGTCGAGCATATAGAGTTTTTAATCTGCGAACTAAGACTATTATGGAATCCATGAACATTGTTTTTGATGATCTAACTGATCTTGGTCACAAAACTTCTGAAGAAGATGTTTCAGGGATTTTAGATTTTGGAGATTTTGACCCGTAAACGGTTTAATCCAGAATCCAAATGAAAGGTGCGCATGCATACAACGGCATTCCGTGGTTCGGTGAAGAAATTCAGATGTGTCACCCAATGTGCTTCCGAATGCATCAACATCGAAGACACATTGAACAAAAGAACCGCGTAAGATGAAGCTGCTGAACCGATTCAAATCAGAAAATAGTCTGTGTCGATCGAACAGAAATTGACATTCCAAGCAAGATCCGTAAGAACCATCCTCTCACTCAAATTATAGGTAATGTACGGTGATGGTGTGTCAACAAGGAAGAAAGGTAAAGTGGATTACAAGAAACTTGCATGCATGTCCACTCTTGAATTTGATGAAATACATGCTTCATGTTTTGTTTCCTCTATTGAACCTAAAAATGTGCAAGAGGCTCTCAAGGATGAAAGCTGGATAAATGCCATGCAAGAGGAACTAGATCAATTCACAAAAAATGATGTTTGGTATCTAGTTCTGACCCACTTCAATAAATGTTATTGGAACAAAATGGATTTTCAAAAACAAAACAAATGAAGTGGAGAAATAATAAGAAATAAAGCTAGACTAGTAGCTCAAGGGTATACAGGTGGGGGTGGATTTTGATGAAACCCGCCAGAGCCCGCATTGAGTCTATTCGTCGCTTTTTGCAATTGCATGTTTTTTGACATAACTCTTCAACAAATGGATGTGAAGAGTGCATTCTTAAATGGAATTCTTGAAGAAGAAGTTTTCGTTGAACAACCAAAAGGGTTTGAGGACCCCCATAAACCCAATCATGTGTTTAAATTGAAAAAAGGCTCTGTATGGTCTCAAACAAGCTCCTAGAGCTTGGTATGGTAGGCTTACGCATCACCTTTACAAAGTGGGTTTAGAAGGGAGAGGTGGATAAAACACTGTTTATTCAAAAACAAGATAAACATATTTTGATTGCTCAAATTTATGTTGATGATATTGTGTTTGGATCCACCTCCAAATCCTTGGAAAAAGAGTTTGTAAATTGCATGACTTCCACATTTGAAATGAGCATGGTAGGGAGTTGACCTATTTTTTAGAATTCGATCAAACAATCACATGAAGGGATGTTCATATCTCAAGCCAAGTATTCTCTAAACTTGGTGAAGAAATTCGATCTTGAGAATGGAAAACATAAGAAAACCCCTATGGGTACATCCAATAAACTTAATAGAGATGAAAAATCGAAAGTGTCCCTACCTTATATAGAAGTATGATTGGAAGTTTGATGTATTTAACCGCCACCCGCCCGCATATCATGTAAGTGTGTTTGTGTGCTAGGTATCAAGCAAACCCCAAAGTTTCTCACCGAAAGCGTAAAAAGAATAATTCGATATGTTGGTGAGACTTTGTATGGGTTTGTGGTATACTAAACACACAAACACTAATCTTGTTGGATTTAGTGATGCTGACTGGGCAGGCAGTGTTGATGACATGAGAAGTACATCTGGTGGATGTTTTTATCTAGGAAACAATCTGATTTCATGGTTTAGCAAGAAACAAAATTGTGTAGCCCTATCAACAAATGACCGAGTATATAGCCGGTAGTGGATGTACACAACTTTTGTGGATGAAACAAATGATCAAAGATTATGGTTTGCACAGTGATATCTTAACCTTGTATTGTGACAACACAAGTGCGATAAGCATTGCTAAAAATCCTGTTCAACACTCAAGAACAAAGCACATAGATATAAGACACCATTTTATTAGAGACTTAGTTGAACAAGGCATTGTTTGCATTGAACATGTTGGAACAGAAAACCAATTGGTCGATATTTTTACTAAGAGTCTAGATTTTGAGAGATTCATAAATCTTAGGAAATCTCTGCATGTGTGCCATGTAATCCCTCACTTTAAAAAAAAAAAAAATTTAGGCATATTGCATTGTTACTTTAGGGGGCACACTAGTTTCACTCGTATGTTTTAGTACCTTGTTTGATTGTCTTGGTGATACATTCAAAGAATGTTTTGTGATCTTATTGCTCAAATTCTTTTCACCCTCTCCCAATGAAGTTGTACTAGATATTGAAAAATTTTCTTTCAAACCACAAAGGAAAGAGCTACCTTTTGAAATTTTTAGATGCCGCAATTTGTCAATGTACTATGAAGTTTAGACTTGCATGGGTTGATCTTGACTAAATTGACTCCTTTTAATTGACAAAGTGTGAAAGCTACCTAACGGAAAAGAGCTACCTATGAACAAGGTTGTGGCATCTTTCTTTTGGGACTATGTATTCTCGAATTTCATGGGTTGATCAATAAGTAAAGTTGCTACCCTTGGTAAATAGTGTGAAAGGTTCCTAGTGGTGTCTCACAAATTAGCTTGAAATAAAGTAAAGCTATTCTCATAGGGAAATAAAGTACATGTGATGTTTATGGGAGTAGTTGTGTTAATTTGGTGAAAGAAAATGAGAATTTGGACATAAAATCACATTTTTGGCGAATGTGTTTTCCATTGCAAAGAACATTGGGAACTACATTCGATGATCTAGACATATCACATGTGTGTGTTTGCATTCTTTCCTTTGATTATTTCTTTTTGCATAATTTAGGCATGTTTTCTAGGTCATATAGTTGTTGAATATCAGCCTCCTAAGTTTGCCTTCAAATTGGTGCGCTTTTTGTCATGTTTTTGCTTCTAGTTCACAAAGTCAATATTTTATGTGGCTGTCTAAACTGTTGTGTTCTTCATGAGAATCTGATCTGGTTTTATTGTCTGTGTTTGGCAATCTTGTGAGGTTTCAATCCTGGTTAAGTATGATTTGTGTATTCTTACAATACTTGATAAAATCAAAAAGTTTTGAAATCAGATTGTGATTTTATTCTCCACATATCTCTCATGTTCATAACAAACAGATTTTTATCTTATTTCTATTAGGCGCTTAGCATTTGATTTTTTATCCACATTTTGAAATTTGATTTTGTGATCTTGGGTCTCCTCACCTTCTCTCATTAATGACTCAACGGCTAATTTGAATTAGTGGAAGGATTAGTGTTAATCTTGCGTAAACAAGTCACCGCTCAAAGGCTTTTCTCTCATTCTCCGCGATCTACTCAAGCTCTTATCAATCATCATCCAAAATTCAATCTCTTCTTGTTCTCTTCATCCATATTCCACCTATCATCTTCAAATGGCTTCCTCTTCGTCTAACCCTAAATTCACAAGACCTTCTCCATCCGATGTAGCAACAAACGGCTACAATCATTCTAATTCATCACCGAAAATCCAACTACAAGAATGGTAGTTTTTCAATCTTTTCCCCGAACCTCTTACTGCTGATTCTTCCTGGCGAAAAGGGAATGAAATTGACGCCGATAATCCGTGGATTTATCTCGGTTACCTAAAATCTAACCCTAGCACACGCCGATCGAAAAGACAACGAGGAATTCCGCCAACTATGAGAATCCATCCGTATCGGATGTTCAAGCGGCAAAGAAAACAAGGTTGTGCCAGAATTTTTAAGGAATCTGAAATTGAAAGCGATCCGATGATGTGGATTTTGTTCCTCCCGCCGGCTCATTCCTCAGCATACAAGAGCCATCTTTCTCCACCAAAGATCTCCTACACCTACTCATGTTCGTGGATGACATTCAAGATGATGATTATCCTATTCCTCGCCTCAAAGTTGTGTTCCCCTGACTCATCTCCTCCACCGAGAAAACACCGGCCTGTGGAAGTAAGTTCCCTCTCGCCTCAAATGACATTACAATCTCTCGATGAAGATGTTGCCGTGATCGCGAATTTAGTCAAACCGAAGAAGGCATTTCTTTCTCCATCCGGTCCGCCTCATCGCCTACCTGCAGGGTATGCTGCCGCCCAGCCTTTCGAATTTGATGATAGTTCGATAAGAACTTCAAGGAAAAAGAGGGGTCTCCCGAAGATAGTGCGAAGACTCGTAAGAAATTCCCATGCGCTGTTCACAAGAAGCGCATTCTTGCCGGTTCCAATGTTGCACCCAATGCCGCAACATCCAAACACGCAAAATCATTGGGTACCCCTTCTTCAAAATTTATCTCCAAGGTCGCTTTTCGCTAGATATAATATTTCTAGAATATTATTGATGAAAGAAATGTTGTGTCCTCAATGTTGCAAACATATAATCTCACATCCTTTTTTATCGATAGAGGACTCATGGACACCATTTCATTAGCCGCACCATATTTTAGGAATTGATCCATGAATTCTATGCTAACATTGAGAAGAGAATTTGTGATCCCTCCGATGCTAGCTTTGAGAAAGTATTTGTGAGAGGGAAGTGGTATAAATTTTCTCCTCAATCATTAACTCAATCCTTCACACACCCGTCGGCAATTTTGATTTTCACCTAGACTGACTCTGTGTAGTTGAAATGACAGTGGAAAATTCTCTAAGTGGCCTGTTAAAGGAACTTCTTAGCACCTCACAGCCTCTCATCACTCTATGCATTTCTTCATAAAATTTGTTGTGCAAATTGGTCCCTCCACCAATTCCAATGTAATCACGTAAGAACATGCTAAGGTCCTTTATCTCATTGGGACTAAGGCCCCTTTGACTTTGGGTATTATGTGTTTAGAAAAATTTCTTCCATGGTCGAAACAGAGGAGACAAAAGGTCTTTGATCTTTCCCTCCCTCATTTATAAAGTACTTGTGTCTCGTGGCTACAAACCTTTCCCTTCCACACGCTTTGTCACCTCTCTTGAACCCCTTCATTTCTCTCGCCAAATTATTAAAAGGTGATAGAGTTGTTAATTTGCCCCTTCCTTCTCCACAAGTTCCCGCATCTTCGGACCTAGCACCTCACACCCAACCGCCTCACCTCTCAAGTTCCTCCCATTGTTTCATCACTCCGTTGGAACATCTAACCCGCTTGCACATCCCATCGCCCCTATCTTTGCCTTTGTCAAAGAACAGCACACATGGTTAAGGCCTCTCGCTTAGCCATTCTCACCGCCGCACTTCTTCTCTTCTTTGGTCGCATAACAAGACCGCTTATTGAACTTCATTCCTAGTCAAATAGGGGTGAAATCGGGTCAAGCTCTCTCGCAAGTGTTCCCGCAGTGTTCGAACCTCCCCGAAGCATCGTTGTTCCACCGAGTAATGATGGTCATAATGTCAAGCCGAAGCCGATCTTATGTAATCCTCGAAGATTGGTTGTTCTCATCCCGATGTTGGTGATGTTGGTGGTTCTCATGGTTTATTCTAACATCTGCTTTCATTATCAGATGTTTTAAAAGACTTGTGATGATTGGAAGTTCCGAATACTCATTGGTTTGTAATAAGTAGTTATAAACATGCTTCTTATGGTTATTCTCGATATCATAGTTAGGGTGCTTGTCATTTTAACTTTTTGCCGACATCCTTTTAATGCTTCTTATGGTTTATTCTCGATTCATGTTTAGGGGGTGCTTGTTTTTTAACTTTTTTGCCGACATCTTGATTTGATTTTTGTCACTCACATCACATTTGTTCAGATTTGACCGTAATGCTCAACAAAGGGGTGATTTAAGTGGTAAAATAGGCAAAGCCTATTTTATCTTGTTTTCACCTTTCTTGGTCAAAGAAGGATTCTTAATTTAGTCAATGGTTATTTAGGTGTTAGATTTTGTTTAGAATATGTTTGGTAATTTAGTTGGTTTTTGGTAGGAAAATCTTTCAAAAGATTTTGGCTATACATGTTTGGTAACTAAATCTCTAGTATTCTAGTTATTCAAGAATCATGTTTTTGTTAGGAGAGATATCTTGCGCTTTATACTAATCTTTTTCCTAGTAGAATGGTTCTCTTTGCCGTGGCTTTGTGTTTGTGTATATATATCGAAGGCCGCCGAGAGCAAAGGATGACCTTGACAGAGAAGATAAAATGCTATAAACCGAGAGCAATCTTATCAAGACTGGGCAAGATTTCTTCCGTTTTCACACTCAAATGATTGTAGCATTTGATGTTCCAACATCGCCAGCTTACATTGAGTTCTAAAAGACTGCTGCCTTTTGTTCTTCCCGATTCTTTAAGAAGTCAAGTTCTTTTCTTCCCACGCTTGGTTTAGTAGTT
>CM028380.1:8099221-8159923 GCA_013146195.2 Codonopsis lanceolata
TAGTATATCCTTACACCAGGTTGATATACTTCAACCGATTCGGGTCACCCACACCGAACAATGGCCATGCGGGTTGATAGTCGTCGGTGGGCCATGCCGCCAGGCAATCATCTGGCTTCGCCCGATAAGGGCCTTGCCCTTTCGAAGCCTTGGCTCGTGCCGAGCACTCAAACGAGATTACAACGTGTGCCGGAGAAAGCAGGACAGGAAGCGAGCCAAACTCCTATTCGTAAGCCATTAACCTAAGATATACGAAATATTTACTTTATGGTTTCTGGGTTAATCTTTTTGCACGACTACTTTATCAATTTGCCCGATATATTTTTTGGGGGACTACCCCGCATACAATTGTGTTGGTACTAATTAAATGCGGGGAAAAGCACAAAGAAAATATTATCTTCGAGGAAAAATACAACTCTCTTGAGGCATATACATCGAGCAAAATGACGATGAATAAGAGGTTAGTTACAGAGCAATTGTTCACAGAAGCCAAGTATTTCCAAGAGGTTACAAAGTCTGTTACAAAGGGCCCATCGGCCAAACAAAATACGGAATTCTTTAAATTACATCAAGAAGTGCTGGAGCTGCAGCGGCTGCTTCCTCGATAGCAGGGGCCTGTAATTCCATTTAAAGCTGAGATGCTGCCTCCCTAAGTCGTCCCTTCTTCTCGGCCTTCCGGGCGTCGATCAAACTGCACACATTTATCGCCAGCGGGGCAGGGGGATCCCAGGGTTCCAAGCCATCATCATTATCATCTCGGGCTAAGGCATCCAGTTCAGCTTGAGAGTAGGGTACCTAAGTGGTGCAGCTTCCGCGCCTCCGGGCAGTAAGGATCGAGCAGCGCCCATTCAACCATGGTCCCCATATCCACCGCTCCCGTGCCCACGAGCATCCGCAGGATATGGTTAGTGCCCACTGCATAGTAAGGCAATATGGCCCGACGGACTTGGGAAGCATAGATCGGGGAAGCTTCAAAATCCTTCACAGCTTGAACTTTGGCCACTGCCAGCTGATCAGAAAAGGAGTTTATGGCCGCTGCATCCTTGGCCGCTTGCTCTTTCAGTGCCTTCACCTCAGCCTGAAGCTGCCCCTGCTGCTCGATTAAGGCTCTCTCCGCAGCCTGGGATTTCTTCTGTTGAGCAACGAGGGCCGTCTTTTCCTCGGCCAGAGCTTTATTATCAGCCTCCAGATTCTTGCCCGCAGCTACGCTCTCTTTTAAAGACTTGTCCAGCGCGGCCACCTGATCACCCTTGCTCTTCACCAACCCCGCTAACTCTTCCCGCTCGGCTTCAACTTTCCGGCGAGCTTCAATTTCCTCAGCATATCGGTTGTATATGTTGGTGCATGAGGAAGCAATCTGTGACAAATAATCACGAGCAAAGTCAGAACAGTTCAATAAAGATAATCAGTTCGAAGCAAGTACGGGCATACCTCGCTCAAATTAAGCCCGATATGTCCGAGCAAAACATGTCCGGCCGTCTCCCGGTCGTTGGTGACACTCTCTTGAAGCAGCCGCTTCACTATTCCTTTCCCCATTGAAGCTAGGCGCGGGCCCTCGAGGCAACAAATCGATGTGCTCGATGTTGGGGCCCTTGATCCGGCCAAATTGTCAGGCTGACGGTTGTGGGCATCTCGAAGTCAGGAAGCAGCCATGGCTTGGAAGAATCGCGGGCAGCCTGCTCGGAGTAACAACACGTTGGGAGGGCGTCGGTGGCGGTAAGGATTCCTTCTTCTTTTACCCGCGCAGCCTCGGCTTCGGCCGCGTCGGGGGACATCAAGGCAACTACGAGGAGGTGGAGGAGGCGGTACTTCAAGCTGTTTTCTTGGGCCTGGGCCTTCTTTGCCCTGGAATAAAGGGGATGGGGATATCTTGTGGGGTTGGCTTGCCAAGGCGGCCACCCGCCGGCTCTCTTCGGCTTCGAGCCTTTGAATTTGCCTCAGGGACAACATAGCTGCAAAAAGAAAAGACAAATCAATTTCACAGTTCAAATTATAATAGCCGGACAAACGGTTAAAAGAAGATAAGAGAAGAGTAAAACTCAAACCAACCAGGAACTCCAGTATAAACAGGCGTACAGTCACGCCCGAGCCTACGACACATTTGACAGTCTATGCGAAAATTCTGCTCATGATAATCACCCCAGTATTCATGGGCCTCTTCAGCATCAAAGGAACACAATGGCTCCACTCCGGGGACGGCGGCCCGGAGCACCCCGGCCAGGCGTAAGTTGCGAGGATTGCACATCAATTCCTTCCAATCGAACAGGCGCTCTTGGCTAATTCTCTTCTCCCCATCCATCACCACGCCCAGTGCATCCCGGATAGCCGTCAGACGACGAGTGTCACCAGTGAGGAAGCTGCCACGGGGGAGTTTGGGAACACTTATACAATCTTGGCCCATAGGCATTATCGGCCAACCAGTGTGGGACTCGATCAAGACAACTCTCCAATCCCAAGCCTCAACTTTCCCCGGTACATCGGACAGGATCCTAAGAAAGCTGGAGTTGGACCGAGCATTCACCCGGCCATAGACATCAACACTCAGAATAAAAAGGCGTCGGAAAAGCTTGCTCGTGGGTTCTATTCGCAACAAACGACACGCCACAATATACGCCATTAAGGCCCTCACCGTATTCAGCATCAGGTCACCGGGCATCGGGCAGAATTCCTGAAGAAACAGGAGGATGAAAGGATCTAGGGGCAGGCGTAGCCCCACGCGGAAGAAGTCCGCGAAGAACAACAACTTCCCGTTTTGTTCGCGGGGATACTCACCATCTACCAACGTAGCCTTCTCTACTCGATAATCCTTGGGCTTTATGCCCATCAAAGTAAACCAGGCGGTTAGTTTGGCGGGTATCAGGAAGCCTGCTGATGCCGCCTCGTCATCGAAGATCCGAGTGTGAGCAGGGGCGTAACTCGCCTCGCGCTCTTCCCGTCTCGCGATAGGAATATTATCTGAATCCTCCTCAGCTGAAGGACAGGCCTCATTGACCTCCAAACGTTCCCGTGCCTCGGGCAATGCAACATCGTCAACCCTCATTTCGGGTAGAAGTCTTCCTTGTTCGGCCAATTGAGTGTGGCCTTGCCCGCCGGAAGCCAAGCGGCCCTGCTCCACTTCGCCCTCATACAAACTCGAGGCGGACAGAGTAATTACGGGCACATGGGCCTCGGGATCCATGGGCACGAGAGGTCGCGCAGCCACAACCTCACCGGCCACAGATGCGTCTCCCTCTTCGAACACTACGTCAATGGACGGGGACTTCTCACTGCTCAATGGGTCATTCTGCCCGCCGTAACTGAACTCTTCACGATCGTTCTCCGAAAACTCTCCGTCGGACATCTATAGAGATCGAGGAAAAAACACGGTCAGATCCTGCCCGTTACAGTCACAAAAAGGGAGAAAAACCCTAGCTCTAGGTAAATCCAAGGGACCCCGCCCGCCTAGCATACAGAACACAATAAAGGACTTTCCTCGATCTCAACCTAGGGGCCTTCCCAAACCTTATCAAGTCTACACAGAGGATTCAGAGAGAGAAGGGGACATTGTTTAAAAATGCAGAAACACTGGAAATGCAAACGCATCATCTGAGAGAAAGGGAAACGAGGTAAACAGAAAAATAAGAAGGAAATGGGACTTACTGTTGAAGTTTCTGGAGGGAAGTCTGCTTCGTGAACTCAAAATATCCAAACAGGCAACAACACCGGCGACTGGAACGACCTCAATAAACCGGCAGCAAGAAATTTTGCAGAGCTTCTCTCTCTTCAATTTCTCTCTCTAAAAGTCTCAAAGCACCAGAAAGTTTCAAATGAGCAAGGGCATGAGTTTAAATAGACGAGGGAGACGGGGTTTTTGGAGATCGTGCTGGAAGCTGAAAGGACAAGTACGTCGCCGTCAAGCCCACGCACGCGCATTAAAGGCGCCCCGGGACTAGCGCCCCCGTCGTCTCGGTCATCTCTCTGGCGGCTCACGCGCGCCCCGTCCCATCCTCTGCCAGAGCCACTCAGCGAGAGGCTTCCTTGATACGCCTCATCTGGCGATTACACAAAGTTCTAGAACCATCCTCAGCAAAGCTCAACCCGATCATGTGCATCACAGAAATCCATAAGTGTCCAAGCCCGGGCCACGAGCAACCTCATAACATCCTGTACGCTCCCCGCCTCGAGCATGAATACTCGCCAGGCACGGAGCTAGGGGCCACTGATATGCCCAGCCCAAATCCGGTCACGAACAGAGCACGAACTGCTACCACGTGCCGATCACGAGCATGAGCCTTAAAGGGCCCACAAGCCCAGCGAGCATAAGCAGAGCAACATCGAGCATCGAGCATGGAATTCCTGACCAAACCTGGTCGGACAAAGGCCATGCCTACCCGATCAGGGGCCTTGCCCGGGTGAATATGCCCGCTCACATACACCATCTATTATACAGGCGGGTATGGCCTTGCCCGCTCAGTCCAAATCGAGCAGAAGACACCAGTGGCTTGCCCGCCAAGCCACGACCAAAGGTTACCATATATAGGCAGGACACTTGTCTTATCCATTCCGGATGTCTCGCGGCCAGCCGCTCATCATCAGGAAATTCAGAGTTTCATTCCTTGTCAAACAAGATGACTAAAGAAACCAAATCCAACCCGGATTCAACCACACAAGGGCCAATAAATACCCCTCCATCAAACATCATAAAGGTACATGCTCTCATACACTCTGCCTCTTCCTTGAGTTCTGGTATTCTGTTCTTATACACGATACTTACTCTCACGCCGAAGGGGTTTCGCGAGGCCCTGCCTTGCACTTCCACTCAGGTTTTCTTTGCTCTCAGCCAGGTTCAAGGAAGCAGCTACAAGCCTAGATATCCTACCTACAAAACAGACGGCCCAAGCTGAGGATTTTGCCACATCACAAATCTTAAATTTAAAAAACCACTATAATTTTAAATTGAGAAAAGAAAGAAAAACCCACATGAAAAGATTGCGACCCCCTAAATCCCCATCGGTTCTGTAGCCACCCACTTGAATAAATAAATAAATAAATGAAGCGTGATGAGAAAATTTAATCCCACTTGCTTTCCAACCAATCTTCCAAGTTCCAATAATACAAGTTAACCCTTTCTAAAATAAATAATATTTTTTAATGATGACATTAAACTTTTAAAAACCACTCTAAAGCCTAAAGTCTAATGTCTAAACCCAACACGATTGAGTAATTGAGTTATATTAGAAACACATCTCATGTAGACTAATTATACAACTAATCACGGTCATATAGATTTGAATAACTACGTCACTAGATTTATTTATCCGTAAAATTTACGTGTATAATCAATTATGTAGACTTTTCTTGCCAAAAAAGATATCAAGTCTTATAAAGAAAATAAAAACCAATCCAGTAAGATGTGCATTTATAATGAATATGTAGACTTGTTATTTTCCCAACAGAGGACAAACTTACTTCCATCATCACACTTTAATCACTAATAACATATTTATCTAAACATCAAATTGGGTAATCAAATATATGATTTTGATGTTTTCATGGAGTTGAACCCATTTTCACAATTTGTTTACATTAAATGCATTAAAGATATTTATAAAGTTATTTGAATCTGAAGAGTTGTTGTCAACTTTATTAATTGATTTTCATTTCAATTTCCAAAAAAAAATATGAAAAATATGCAAATTATAAATGATTTTAAATTTGGAAAGTCACTTTTAGCAGGATATTTCTATTATTTGCTCCTCTCCTTTTATATATTAAAGTCATCATGAGGTAATGATAATATTCCATGAACAATACATTATTTAGTAAGCCCGTTAATGTAATTCGTTTTTTATTAAACGAAAAAAATATTATCATTATTTTGGACGTTTACATAAAATATTTCTTTAGTAAACCATTAACTAATTCATTAGTGATGAGAAGTAACTATGTTACTTTGATTTATGGTTTTAAACTGATTTGAATAAGACTATATTGTAATTATTTGTCAATACTATTATTAATAATGGTGGAAAATAATATATATTGAATCGACCGTTTCATCCTTTAATATTATTTTTTGGAATTTATATTACAGTGGTGAAGATTTAGAAGCCAATATACTAATTATAAATGTTAAAAAAATATTAAATTAAAAAAAAAGAAATGTGAAATCGGATATAAAATAAATTATTCAATATCTGATATTATTTTGATATTTTATTTTGTCATATCGTAAATCATATTGAACTATATTAAATGTTATACAATTTTTTTACATTAAATGCATTAAAGATATTTTTAAATTTATTTGAATCTGAAGAGTTGTTGTCAACTTCATTAATTGATTTTCAATTCAATTACCAAAAAAATATGACAAATATACAAATTATAATGTTTCTAAATTTTGAAAGTAACTTTTGGCGGAATATTTCCATTATTTGCTCCTCTCCTTTTATATATGTATAGATATTAAAGCCATCATGAGGTAATGATAATATTCCATGAACAATACATTATTTAGTAAGCCCGTTAATGTAATTTGTTTTTTCTAAATGAAAAAAAAATTATTATTATTTTGGACGTTTAACAAAAACATTTCTTTAGTAAACCATTAACTAATTCATTATTGGTAAGAAGTAACTATGTTACTTTGATTTATGGTTTTAAACTGATTTTAATAATACTACATTGTAATTATTTGTCAAGACTATTATTAATAATGGTGGTAGATAATTTATATTGAATCGACGGTTTTATCATTTAATATTATTTTTTGGAGTTTATATTACAATAGTGAAGATTTAGAAGCCAATATGCCAATTACAAATGTAAAAAAAATGTTAAATTGAAAAAAAGAAATGTGAAATCAGATATAAAATAAATTATTCAATATTTGATATTATTTTGATATTTTATGTTTGTCGTGTCATAAATGATATTGAACTGTATTAAATGTTATACAATTTGTTTAAATTAAATGCATTAAAGATATTTGTAAAGTTATTTTAATCTGAAGAATTGTTGTCAACTTCATTAATTTATTTTCATTTTAATTTCCAAAAAAAATATAACAAATATACAAATTTTAAGTGTTTCTAAATTTGGAAAGTCACTTTTGGTGGGATATTTCCATTATTTGCTCATCTCCTTTTATATATGTATATATATTAAAGCCATCATGAGGTAATGATAACATTCCATGAACAATGCATTATTTAGTAAGCACGTTAATGTAATTCGTTTTTTATTAAACAAAAAAAATATTATCATTATTTTGGACGTTTACCAAAAATATTTCTTTAATAAAACATTAACTAATTCATTAGTGATGAGAAGCAACTATGTTACTTTGATTTATGGTTTTGAACTGATTTGAATAATACTACATTGTAATTATTTTTCAATACTATTATTAATTATGGTGGAAAATAATATATATTGAATCGACCGTTTCATCATTTAATATTATTTTTTGGAATTTATATTACAGTGGTGAAGATTTAGAAGCCAATATGCTAATTCCAAATGTAAAAAAAATATTAAATTAAAAAAAGAAATTTGAAATCGGATATAAAATAAATTATTCAATATTTGATATTATTTTGATATTTTATTTTTGTCATGTCGTAAATCATATTGAACTATATTAAATGTTATACAATTTGTTTACATTAAATGCATTAAAGATAATTATAAAGTTATTTGTATTTGAAGAGCTGTTGTCAACTTCATTAATTGATTTTCATTTCAATTTCCAACAAATTATGAAAAATATACAACCTATAAATGTTTCTAAATTTAGAAATTCACTTTTGGCGGGATATTTATAATATTTGTTTCTCTCCTTTTATATATGTATATATAATACTCTATTAACTTTTTGAAATTTGAAATGATTGAAAATTTTCTGTTCAATCAAAATTTGAAATTTGTAACAAAGGAATAGCTAAGGAGTGGGTCCCATGCAACGAGTCTCATTAATTGATGAGTAAAAATTTAAAAGTAAAAATGGTAAAAAAAATGTTTTTCTTAGATTGAAAGATGGAAACAAATCAAATATTTTAAAACGAAAGAAAAATAAAAGCAGTACAATGATTTAAAACTGATGGGAGTACTATATATAGCTAGGATGAGAGTTTGTTATGACTACAAAATATGCTAAAGTATATATAATCAATTCGTTAATATCAAATGTGGAGGGTAATTACAGTTGAATTATTATGGATATTTTAAACATAACTTTTTTAAAATCAACTTTTTAAATGAAATATTTCAAAATAATATAATAGACTGTTTGACTGGAAATACTATTTTTATTATAAACATATTGTTTTATCCAAAAAGTTTATGTTTGAAAAATCTAATAATTAAGTGATATATTAATGTCAATGGAGCTGGTGATAACTATAACATTAGCACAACCGATATGCATACAACACAAATGGAGGATAAAGATAAAAGTTTATGAAATTTATTAAGAATAATTGTTAAAAGTGGAGTCTGAAACATCCCTTAATAAAATAATATATTTTTAAAAAAAATCTAAAACGGAGAGTATAATATATCGAATGAACCAAGTTTAGGTTTAAAAATACAAAATTTTATATAAAAATACAATTCTTAAATTTAAAAAACCACTATAATTTTAAATTGAGAAAAGAAAGAAAAACCCACATGAAAAGATTGCGACCCCCTAAACCCCCATCGGTTCTGTAGCCACCCACTTGAATAAATAAATAAATAAATGAAGTGTGATGAGAAAATTTAATCCCACTTGATTTCCAACCAATCTTCAAAGTTCCAATAATACAAGTTAACCCTTTCTAAAATAAATAATATTTTTTTAATGATGACGCTAAACTTTTAAAATCCACTCTAAAGCCTAAAGCCTAAAGTCTAATGTCTAAACCCAACACGATTGAGTAATTGAGTTATATCAGAAACACATCTCATGTAGACTAATTATACAACTAATCACGGTCATATAGATTTGAATAACTACGTCACTAGATTTATTTTCCCAAAAATGATATCAAGTCTTATAAAGACTTATCTTCTTTGATCAATTTTATCATCCATAAATTAAAGAAAATAGAAACCAATCCAGTAAGATGTGATGTGCATTTATAATGAATATGTAGACTTGTTATTTTCCCAACGGAGGACAAACCTACTTTCATCATCACACTTTAATCACTAATAAGTAATAACCTATTTATCTAAACATCAAATTGGGCAATCAAATATATGATTTTGATGTTTTCATGGAATTGAACACATTTTCACAATTATCCTTGTCATTAATTACACAAATGACTCTCAAAGAAGTTGTAGGCACTAGCTTGCACAATTTCATTGACAAATATAATTTTTCCAACACGATATATTATATATATATGAACTAATCAAGACATCAAAATCAAGTTGGCTTATTAGCCTTTTATCTAATAAATCATCATTCACTATTTATTTAAGGACAAACAAGTAAATTTATCATAATAAATGATAATGTTTGTAAAAAAATAACTTTAAGTTTAATAAATCACTCACCGTTGAATAAGGTCAAATAAGTAAATTTGTTATGAGCTAATTATATGAATAATTACAAAAAGAACCCTAAATTTAATAAATCGTTCATCATTATATAGAAAGAGATGTTGGTTTTAGATATTTTTTTAGGTAAAAAACTTCTACTACTATTACTAAATGATGAAATGTATTACACATTGGTTAGAGAGTGATGTAGGTTTTAAAAGTCTTTTTATAAGAAGTTAATAGCAATAGAAAAAATATGTATTTAACATTAGTTAAGAAAGTGATATTGGTTTAAAATGTTTTTAGATAATGTACATCGCATTGGTTACAAAGAGATCCACATTATTTAGAAATATATATTGGTTATAAAATTCTTAGATAAACGAATTTTTATGTTATTATCGATACAAAAGATGTATCACGCATTGTTTACAAAGAGATGTTGTTTTCAAAACTATTTAGATAAAATACCATTACTATTGTTATTTTTATGTTATAACCAATAGAAGATATGTGTCGCACATTGTTTAGAAAGAGACGTTGATTTCAAAAGTTTTTATATAAAAAACTATTATTATCACTATAGAAGAATGTATCTCACATTTGTTAGAAATTAATGTTGGTTTTAGAAATACTATTATTACCAATAAAAAATATGTATACCACATGGTTAGAAAAAGATATTTGTTTTAAAAGTGTTTAGATAAAAGTCTTAATTTTTATTACCAATAGAAATAGAAAAGAAGTATCTCACATTGTTAGATTATGAAAAATGTGTATTTTACATTGTTTTGAAAACGATGTTAGTTTTAAAAAGTCTTATAATAAATATTTTTACTCTTATTACCAATAAAAGATATGTATCTCACATTGTTTAAAAATAAATGTTGGTTTAAAAGTTTTTTAATTTAAGAATTTTTGTTACAAATAGAATAGATGCATGTATTTCACATTGGTTACAAAGTATTCTATTATTATTATTAATAGAAAATATATATCACATATTGGTTAGAAAATGATGTTGATTTTAATTTTAGATAAAAGACATTTATTATTATTACTAATAGGAGAGATATCATACATTTGTTAAAAAATGATGTTGTTTTTAAAAGTCTTTAGATTAAATACATTTACTTTTATCATCAATATAATAGAAGAGATGTATCCCACATTATTTAGGAAGAGATGTTGGTTATAAAATTTTTAAAATAAAAGACTTCTAATATTATAACCAAATAAGAATATGTATTACACATTGGTTAGAGAGTGCTACTGATTTTAAAAGTTTACATATATTAGCAATAGAAGGTAAATATTTCATATTGGTTATAAAAGTGATATTGGTTTAAATAATTTTTAGATGATATATCTCACATTGGTTACAAAGAAATGTATCTCATATTATTTAGAAATGAGTATTGGTTATAAAAATTATTAGATAAAGACATCTTTTGTTATTATCAATAGAAAATATGTATCCACATTGTTTATAAATGAATGTTGGTCAAAAAGTATTTTATCTACTATTATTATTACTAATAGAAAATATGTATACCACATGGTTAGAATGTGGTGTTGGTTTTAAAGTCTTTAGATAGAAGTCTTAAACTTTCATTACTAATAAAAATATAAAAAAGTATCTTATTTAAAAATAAATTATGATTTTAAATTTTTTTTAACAAAATGACTTCTAATATTATTATCATGTTAAATGTTAATTTTAAAATTCTTTAGATAAAAAAAATAACTATTATTATTAATACAAAATATGTATCTCATGTTAGCTAGAAACTTATATTAATTTTAAAAGTATTTAGGTAAAAAAATCATTTAATATTAGTAACAATAGAAAAATATATAATTATGTAAGAGATTAACAATCTAATTATAATGTCCAAAAGTTATATTATTATTACAAATATATATATATATATATATATATATATATATATATATATATATATTATATTCATGCGGAGTACATGTTAATATCATTTTTATATAAAAACTCTTAAAGGCTTACCATTAAGAGGGTAAGGTGTGCTCGCTATGTCCTTCCGGGAGAGGGAGTCTTTTGCTGATGTTGCGATTCGGGCAGAGTAACTGCTTTCGAAAGTTGCTTTCAGGTACCGTAAAACGGGCGAACCAATTGTTTGTGTTTTTGCTGTTGTTTGCTTGTTGCTGGCGGAAATCGGGTAGAGCAACTGCTTGCTTCTCGCGGATTTGGCCTCTGGATTCGGGTAGTGCAACTGCTCTTTTTGGGATTTTTGGACCAGGGAAATATGGTGGAATCTTAGCTGGAAGGATAAGATTCACTTTGACCGGTTGGATTTGAGTTTGGAGGAGATTTGGCTGAGTTTTGTGGCTTATAGGAGGAAGGGACTCTCTCTATTCTCACGATCGCTCGCTGCGTAAAACAAACGCGGTGTGTGAACTGTGTGCAAAGTGAAGAGTTGTTCACAAACTGAAGTCGGGCACTCTTATTTATAGTTGGGAGAGGGGACTCCGTTGTCATTTTGAGTTTTCTTCCTGTGCTTCATCGGCTTGTATTGCACGCTTGAGAGAGTGTACCAAAATCAAAGTGCTACAGTACTTGGGCACCTATTGGTTCTGGGCGCCGCACCTGATTGGTAGTGTGGTGGCGCCTGGATCCTTTTTTAGGTTGATTTTTGACACTTTGGCCCCTGCATTTCACTGTTTTACGTATCCTGTTTTTCCTTTTGCATTTTTAAACCCTGTAACTTGACATTTGTTAAGTTTTAACAGGTCTTGATATCACATGTTATGTCACATACCAGGGGTACAAAATTGGGGTGTCTACAGGGTGGTTTCAAAACTTAAAATGCGTGGAATACACCTGACCTCATTTGTGGATTAAAAAATATTTAAAAAGTCGTCACCTATATTTTAAGGATTAAACAGAGATAAACCAAATATAGCATAATGTAGGGGTTCGGAGGCTAAGTTATGAGTTCGAAAGAAGTTAGGCACCTAACTCGCCATTTCTGTCTCGAAATGGGGTTTTAAGCTAAATATGTTCTTTATATATACATATACATATACATATATATACATATACATATATAATAATAATAATAATAATAATAATAATAATAATAATAATAATAATAATAATAATAATAATAATAATAATAATAATAATAATAATAATAATAATAATAATAATAATAATAATAATAAAAGAAAACTTGTAACATCTACATTTTAAAATTGCAATAATAGCATATATAAATTAGACTATAGTAACGATTTATTTTGTAGCTAGTTAAGAAAAATATTTTACCAGCATAACGACTTATTTTATATTATTTAGATTGAATAAAAGTAACTTTGGTACCTATCTCTTGAAACGTGAGGATTTATACTTGGGAAAACTTTGCTAAGGTAGGCTTTTAGGTGTGCTTCCCCTGTCCTTCCGAGAAAGGAAATCTTGTTGAAATTTGGAGACCGTAACTGCTTGTTTTTGTTCCTTTTCACGCCAAAATTTGGGCGACGTGGCTGCTATGTTTGTTACTTTCCACTCTCTATAAGGGTGGAATAACTGATGTGTTTGTTTGTTTTTGACTAATGTTGTGTCTGAATTTTGGCGGTGTGACATCTGCGTGGATGGCTTTTTGGAACGGAGTTTAGGGCGAGAACCTAATCGGCTAACTAGGTTTTCATTCACACGGTGGGTATAAGTGTATAGGCAGGGATTACTCAGCCTATAGGGGAGATTCAATTTTGGCAGGTTAACAGCTCTTTGTGATTGCTCTCTACTCTCTGTATATTTTCTCCGTAAAATTTCTCTCCCAATATCTCTGTTGTTTGTGGACTGGGTGAGCCTTGTATTTATAGGCAGTGAAGGCAAACTTAGCCACGAAGAAAAAACATAGATATTTTCCATTTGTGCTTAAAATGGTTGTACATTGCGATGAAAAGATTGTACATTAGATGGAAATCAACAGGGCTTGAAGTAGTTTTGGCGACCCCTAATACAATTTTGGGCGTAATGCCCAAAAGTGCTATAGGCGGTGCCCAAAACTGTATTGCGCTGCACCATTTTGTGTTTTATGCCTTGGGAAGTTTCACTTTCCCCCCTGCTATTCATTGTTTGTCTTTTTTCTTTTCGGTTTCTTCCTTTAACACTTTGAACCCATTGAAAGTTTAACCTTCGTTAGTCCTTTCGACTGGATTTAACATTTATAGAATGTTACAAATATAGATACGAAATTAAGGTGTCTACTGGATCAGACAATTAAATCGGACCAAACCACTAAAAATTGGACTGAACCAATTTTTAGGTTTGGTTCTGGCCCTGAGTTTTAGTAAACTCGGATAATTGATTTAGATTGGTTTTAAAATCGAACTGGACCAAATATAAGTATAAATAATAAATTTATAATTGTATTATATATATTACTCCCTCCGTCCCTAAATTATCGTCATTCTTTCCTTTTTTGTCTATCCCAAAATAATTGTCCAGTTTGAAACTTATCTTTTTAGAATATCACTTTTACCACTTTACCCTTACTTTTTCACCCTACTTTAATTATGAACCACATACACATGAGTTTTAAAGGAAACCACACATTAAACCAATATAATATTTGAGAGTGTGTACTTTTTAAGGATACCTATGTGACAATGAGACCCTTCAATTAAAGTGAGAATCATATCAAAGGTAAAATGATCGCTATGAAAAAGCTTTGGATTAGCAAGGATAATTTTCTAAGGAAATATAAATCTATAGTAATTCCAAAGGAATTTACCTATGAATTTGAAAAAAAGTAGTTTGAACATTATTTTTCACCATATCTAATAACGTTGACGTGTCTATTATGTATTTTTTTTCCTAATACTTTTCACTTTTTTTTATTTAAAATTGTTCATTTTTCTCTAAAACCATTACTGTTGGCTTTAAAAATGTCATTTTGCATTTTAAATTGAAATTATACTTCCTTGTTGCTGTAAAAACGTCACTTTTGCGCATTACAATTTGTCAGATGGTTTCACAGGGTTTCTACTCTAATAAATTTTCATGAATCAATACACTTGTTGGGCATATTTCAAAATTAAATAAATATTTTAATTATGCACAGATCGAAGAAAAAGAAAAGCATGGATGGGTGTGCAATCAGGTATAGTGATCAGTGTCTCAGTGGAACTAATCAATAAGAAATGTAAACTACAGATCTTGTATTTCGAGTATTTTCAATGGTAAGATTTATCACTATTTTTTGGGAGTATGATCTGATAATAAATTTTTTTTATCATTTTGAAAGGTTGATAGGGACAGGCCGTCCCAAGGGGGAGGATGAGTAAGCTAGGGCTTTAGACCTCACCTAATAAGAGGCCTAAAAAAAAAAATTTATTGTTACATACTAGATAAAGCAATCTCTTCATTTCAAAGTAGATTTAAACAATTTAAAATGTATCAAGATATTTTTGGTTTTTTATTTAGCATTGAGAAATTAAGGTGATTGAATAATAAAAATTTAAAAGAAAATTGTCTTAACCTTGAAAATTCATTAAAACATAATGACAACTCTGATATTGAGGGATTAAATCTATTTATGAAACTAAAAAATTTTAAAAGAAATTATACAAGTGAAGAATGATACACCAAATGACATACTTAATTATATATTAAGGGTTGATTATTTTCCAAATGCGGAGATCGCTTATAGAATAATGCTAACAATTATCGTAACAGTTGCTTCAGCAGAAAGAAGTTTTGCTAAGCTAAAATTAATAAAATCTTATCTAAGATCGACAATGTCTCAACAAAGATTAAGTGGACTAGCTTTATTATCTATTGAAAAAGAATTGTTAAGTGAAATCGATTACAATAATTTAATAGATGATTTTGTATCTCAAAAAGCACAAAGATAAACTTTAAATAAAAATATAACAATTTTAATAATAAATTATTATTTACTTTAAAAAGATCTCATTCTATAATTTGTTTTAGGCCTCCATAACAATTGTGCCGACCCTGAATAGAGAATGAATGATTCATAAAACAAATGAGTGGTTCATACAGAAAAATAAAAGGGCCGCGCATTAAATATCTTTGTAAAGAAGCAGTGGTTCATAAAAATATCTTTGCAAATAGTTTAGCCGGCCATAAAATCTTTTTAGCCGGCCATGAATCCATTTTAATTAGTAGAATATTAATGGTAATTGGAGTGAAACTTAAGCTTTCCGTAACAATCCTGTCCAGATGTGGGAAGAAAGCTCAGAACGGAGATCAGTAATGTTGTTGGAGAATCATATAAAAGAAACTCTACGTTTACAAAATGAGTGTTATGGATAAATTGATAATAAACTATTCTCATTTTGCCACTCCTAAGTTTACACCACTAGCTCTTCAGAAATGCATGGAGGATTGTAAGATTAGTGGTTTTGACAGTACACAAGCGGATTCTTGTCGATCTCTATGCCATCATGCGAGACAAGACGAAGGTTCCGTTTGTTTCATGGAAAATGTGTCTCGGAAAATGATTTTTAGAAAATGAAAAGACTTCGTTTTCAGGTGTTTTATAAATTTTTTGAAAATATGTCGTAATTTTTTTGGGGGGTTTTGGTAAATGCACGAAAAATATTATGAAAAACATTATGTGAATAAATACAAAATATATATTATAATATTAATGTCAATATTAAATATATAATAGTATTGGACTAAGTAATTTTTCTGTAGTAACCCTTAATTTATCGTTATTGGTGTCAAATCAATAAGGTCTATTTTTAAATCTCACAAATACGAATAAAAATTTGATAATTGATATGAAAAAGGAAACGTTTTAAAAAAGAAAATTGATTATGTTTGCGACGTCCCTAAATAATATAGTGAATATTAATTTTAGGACATATAGTGAACATTTATTAAAATTTTAATTTATGAATAGTGTGCACATTATATTTCTAAAAAAAATCATTTGTTGAGTGTAATATTGTGCGTGTATGTAAATATGTGTAGTTGTATAAGGATGGATGGTGCTCGAATATTTAGAAAATGAATATGTAAGTCATTTTAATGAAAAGAATGTTTTATTTTTCGTTTACTTGCAAAAACTTTACGTTGATTACATTTTTCGAAGGTTACCAAACACCAAAAAATGAGGAAAACGTTTTCCGAATGTCATTTTCCGAGAAAAAAACGAAGCTGAAGATTCTTGGGAAATGGCTACAGATTTTTTATCGGAGATATTTTTTTCATTAATGGAAAAAATTATGGATAGAAGATAAACGGTTACTGATTATTAATGAATCAAATCAATTTGAGCTAAAATGTTTTGAACAAAAAGTCATCGTTTGAAAATCAAACTTTTAAAAAAAAATAACATTTTCAGTAGTCCATTAAAATAAAAGGTACTTTAATGCCTTAATTTTTGATAATAAACTATTTAAGTAAAACATGACAAAATAAAATAGTAGACTCTTGGCTGATCTGTTGCTACCCCACCAATGCCCGACCTTTTCGGGAATACCTTCAATCAATATTAATTTCGATATTCTTGGATGGAAAAAACTTGTGTAAGACGACCTTACGAAAAACGAGTTCTTTTTACCCTACTCACCATGTGTTGGTGGATTAAGCTGTGAGAGACTAGGGCTCCATCTTACACAAGTTTTTGCCATCCAGAGTAGGTCTCTTGTAAGACCGTCCCACGGATCTTAATTAGTAAGACATAGCTTCACTCTCTCACATCTTAACCCACCAACATATGGTGAGGCTCCGTCTTACTAATTAAGATTCGTATGACGGTATTAAGACTTACTTTTTCTGGATTTTGAGGTAGCCAGCTATCAAGTACAAACTGGTATACATAATCTACAATATAAAACAAATTAGACAGTTGCGAAAAGCTAACTACTGGCTATGATTAGCTTTTACAAAATACAATTATTGGCATGATTAATTCTCACATATCTCAATCGTTTGTAAACACGTTTTATTTCCATTGATTCCCTCTTTTCTCTCGACAATTTGTTTTCTCTTTCTCTCTCTCTCTCGCGTATTCTTCCCAGCCTATTCCTCTTCCTACGATTTTTTTTATCTAACCATCATTCTGGTCCCCTAACCTTTTTTTTTATTTGTGGAATCCCAAGCTTTCTCATCACATAACTATTATGACGAAGGAGGCCAATCGGCGGCAACACCAGTAACCACGGATTTGCGGTGAGGATGCACCAGAGAATATCCTTCAAGAAACTCAAGCGAGGTTAAGATTTGTGTAATTTGCTGGATTCTTGGGAATTCTTATGATTTTATGTGTTTTTTGTTACTTTTTTAATTTTTTAATCTCGGGACTGAATCACCAGAGAAGAGGAACTCTTCGTTGAAGGAAATGGACATTGATGCAGAGAGATAATGCCCACCAGTGAAACCCAAGATAATGGATCAAATCAATTTGAGCTAAAATGTTCTAGACAAAAAGTCCTCGTTTGAAAATCAAACTTTAAAAAAAAAATAACACTTTTAGTAGTACATTAGAAATAAAATGGTACTTTAATGCCTTAATTTTTTTATAATAAACTATTTAAGTAAAACATGACAAAATAAAATAGTAGACTCTTGGCTGATCTGTTGCTACTCCACCAATGCCCGACCTTTTCTGGAATACCTTCAATCAATATTAATTTCGATATTCTTGTATGGAAAAAACTTGTGTAAGACAACCTTACGGAAAACGAGTTCTCTTTACCCTACTCACCGTGTACGTGTTGGTGGATTAAGCTGTGAGAGAGTAGGGCTCTATCTTACACAAGTTTTTGCCATCCAGAGTAGGTCTCTTGTAAGACCGTCCTACGGATCTTAATTAGTAAGACGGAGCTTCACTCTCTCACATTTAACCCACCAACATACAGTGGGGCTCCGTCTTACTAATTAAGATTTGTATGATAAAACAGATAAGACAGTTGTGAAAAGCTAATTACAGGCTATGATTGGTTTTTATCAAATATAATTACTGGTCAGGATTAATTCTCACAAATCTCAATCATTTGTAAGCATGTTTTATTTCCACTGATTATCTCTTTTCTCTCTCTTCCTCTCTCGCGTATTCTTCCCAGCCTATTCCTCTTCCTACGATTTTTGATCTGACCATCATCTGGATCCCTTGGCCTTTTTTTTTTTTTTTATTTGTGGAATTCCAAGCTTTCTCATCACATAACTATTATGCCGGAGGAGGCCAACCGGCGGCAACGCCAGTAACCACGGATTTGCGGTGAGGATGTGTTGGAACACAAGTAGCTAGGATTCTCCAAAATTACCAATGCAGTTTCCAATGTTAGCTTCTGATGAAGCTGCAATGGAAGTCACAATGGTCAGAAAAATACAAAAAAATAGCGGAAGACTAAATTATAAAGCAGGAATTTAAACACAAAGGTTTACCAAACAATCTAAAAGCCTATGCTTGTAGGTTTAGCCTCATGGCCAAAAATATTTCACTAAAAAAGTTGAATTTTTTTACAAAAAGAATGTGAAATCACCAAACAAAATACTCTCACAAGACAACAAGTCTTGGAGAACAAAAAGCACACAGAAAAACAGGTACAACAAACGTGGGAAGAAACAAACAGCTTACTAAAATCAACTAGGAAGACAAAATAGTTCCAACATTTTTCAATGTAGTTTCTGATGTAGCTGCATTGGAAGCTACATTCAAATCCGCACAATTAAAACAAACCGCTTCAAACTCGAATAATCGCTCTGTACGCCTCGCTCTCTGAGTTAGGAAGAAGTCCTACAAAAAAAGGAAGCAAACTCCAACAAGGAATAAGATTAGAGTTAGGAAGTAAATACACTTACCATAAATCATAGATTTTATTACCATATGGAGAAGGATTCTAGAGACACGGTTTAGGAAGGATTTTTGCATAGATTTTGTTTCCAAAATAACTCCTAAACTTTAGGACCAAGAAAACCAAATATCTTTAGGAATATTTTGTTTCCAAAAATGCAACAAAAAATCTTTAGGAATATTTTGTTTCCAAAAATGACTCCCTAAACTTTAGGACCAAGAAAACTAAAATCTAATTAAAGATTTTTTTTCCAAAATTGCCTAAACTTAGGAACCAAAAAAAGGAGAAACAAAACTAATTACCCTTACAGAATGTACCAGAGAATCTCTTTCAAGAAACTCAAGCGGGGTTAAGATCTGTGTAATTTGTTGGATTTTTGGGAATTCTTTTGATTTTATGTGCTTTTGGTTATTTTTTTTAATTTTTTAATCTCAGTACTGAATCACCAGAGAAAAGCAACTCTTCGTTAAAGGAAATGGGCGTTGATGTAGAGAGATAATGCCCACCAGTGAAACCCAAGATATCGAGAGGGTAAGAAAAAACAAAGAAGAACGAAAGATATCCCTTTGTATTAAGCTCTAACTGATATCAAGAAGAATTAAAGAAAGATATCCAAAGGTAAGAAAAGATCGTACACATGTCTCCCTGCTGAGCACTTTCGTCATAGTCCAGTAGTCTGCGAAGAGTAAGAGTCAAAAGACACAATCAAGCAGATGAGCCATTGAAATAAAAATCTTTAATGAAGAAATTGATATAAAATGAGAAATGACCACTAGGATACCTACATTTAAGTGACCCACGATTGCTTTTGCATTACCACGTAATAATTTTGGGTGAGATTTTTTTAATCCCTCGGGAATATATATATATATATATATATATATATATATATATATATATCTCTTTTTATATTGGTTATGTGGAGTGGCACTTAACAAAGGAAAGGCCCCCTTTTCTCTATAAATACATCTTCGTTTCAAGGGTTTTTATCAAGTAAGCTACAATGACCAGTCTCATAGATGCCCAGTTTTTCTACTTCCTCTTGTTTCTGGCTTCCATTACCACTCTATTAGTTCAATTATTCCTAAAGAATCTCTTCAAACCAAATGCTACTATGAGGAAACACCCGCCGAGCCCTTGGGGGTTACCGATTATCGGCCATCTCCATCTTCTAAGCTCCAACATACACAAGTCGTTCCAAACTTTAGCTTTTCGCTACGGCCCGATCATGAAAATCCGTGTTGGCGCATCTACATCATATGTTGTTTCCAACGCGAGTGTTGCCAAAGACATCCTTAAAACTCACGACTTAATTTTCTCGTCTAGACCAACTTTTGGTTCCACGGAGCACAACATCTATGAAGGGCCCTCTCTTGTTACTGCAGACTATGGGAAGTACTGGCGTTTCTTGAAAAAAATATGCATGGAGGAGATGCTCTCGGCTCCTCAGCTGAATCAGTTTGCTTGTATACGGAATGAAGAACAGTTGAAGATGATGGAAGTTCTTGTTAAGTGCTCTGTAAATGGAGAGTCGTGTAATTTAGGGAGCGAGCTAATGACTTTCACGAATAATATCATATGCAGGATGGCATTGAGCACTCGATGCTCGGGAAGCATAGACGAAAGTAGAGAGATAATGGAGTTCTTAAGTGGGATGACGGAAATTGGGGGTAAGTTAGTATTAGGAGAAATATTAGGCCCCCTTGAAAAGTTTGATTTACTTGGTGTTGGAAAAAGGCTTAAAGCATTAATGTTGCGGTATGATAGGTTGGTCGATAGGCTATTGACGGAGCGGGAGACGGAGAGAGATGGTGGTTTTAGAGAAAGGAAGGATATGATGGACATTCTACTCGACAATTTGCACCATGAAAATGCTGAAATTAAACTAACAAGGGACAATGTCAAGGCTTTTCTTCTGGTTAGTCTCTCTCTCCATTTGTTAACCTTTTTTGTCTCATTTACACGATAATTATTTGTGCATTGATCAAATTTGGAAACCTCAAAATAAAAATATGTAGTACTATGGTTATAAAAGGTGTTTTTCCTACTTAAATATTTTTTCGGCAAACTAATATAGTAATTAATTGATGAAATAGGATCTGTTCTTTGGGGGCACCGAGACAACAAGTAAAACGATCCAATGGATACTAGCTGAGATCATTAACAATCCAGATGTGGGGAGAAAGCTTAGGAGGGAGATCAATACAGTTGTTGGCAAAGGTAGGCTAGTTGGAGAATCCGATGTTCCAAATCTCCCTTACTTGAAGGCTGTTATTAAAGAAACCCTACGTTTACACCCAACGCTGCCATTATTTACTCGTAAATGCAGGGAGGATTGTAAGATTAGTGGCTATGACATACCAGCTGATTCTAGGATTATCATTAATGTCTTTGCCATCATGCGAGACGAAGATTCTTGGGAAATGCCAACGAAATTTTGGCCGGAGAGATTTTTGGAGAACCAAATTGATATGAAGGGCCATGATTTCAATTTTTTGCCGTTTGGGAGTGGAAAGAGAAGATGTCTCGGACTTGGGCTTGCCCATATTGTAATGCATGTGACAGTCGCGACGTTGGTCCAGTGCTTTGACTGGAAAACTGATGGAGGTGGAAAGGTTGAAATGGAAGAAGGGTTAGGAATGACTTTGAGCATGTCTCGTCCTCTTGTATGTTTCCCCACTTTACTCATTAATCCCATGGAGACTACGAACGGTGCGCCAACTAATTATTTCGGAGAATCCAATACATTCTGATTCCACGTTGTTTTAATGTTTGGAAATACTATCAACTTTCTTAAGTGAAGTATGTCTCCTAATTAAATTTTTTTGAATCTATTTTCTCTCCATTTTTGAACTATAGAATAGTGTTGCATAATGCAATATTTTAAGTGAAACCGAAGGAGTGTAATACTTTAAGGTAGTTGAAGTCAACTTACGCTATCATAATTTAAGTCAAGTGGCAGTATCACTTGCTCTATCTATGTGACATGTACATATCATTTTCTGTTATGCAAGTGAGATATTTTGTAAGTTGGGGTGCAATATGAGATTTGATGTGTAATTTTAGGAGTTAATCATATTTTGACTCTATCAAAATTAGTCCAAAATACAAATTTCTTCCTAAAGTATCCACTAAATCCACTTTGGCCCACAATGTAATTTTTTTAGCATTTCTATATTTTATATCAAATTTGGTGATGAGATGTCATATCTGGTTATCGTAGTGATAAACATGGTATGACGAATAATGTTTAAAATCAAGAATTTGTTCTAATCAAACCATAAATAATATCAACGGTGTCAGTGAAAAATTTATTGAAGTTGAAGCTATGGAAAATGAAAACGGATTAAACTATGGTTTGTCTCATCATTGTCGTGTACGTATGTGATGGATTCAATTATGAGATTTGAAATTCTTGGTGTATGCTTATGTATTATGTTGTACGATGTGAGAAAAAGAAATTCTCGGTGTATGCTTGGTGTATCCTTGTATGTTATGTTGTATGTATTTAATTTTTTGGTGGGTTCTTATTTGTGGCGGTTTTGATACCTAAGTGTGATTATCTGATCTTCAGTTCAATATCTCTGATATGATTCCGCTCTATTTTTATTTATTTTTCTATATAATAATTTGAATAAAACATTAATACACTTTTGAGTTTTATCTCACATAAAATTTACATACGAGGTCATTGCCAGAGAAGATGCAGAGAAATCATTGCCGGAAAAGAAGAAAATAAAGTTTCTCTTTGGGTAATAAAAACAGAGAAAACATTGCAAAAAATGACTAAAATGCCCTACATGTGAAATATCATGTTCACATTAACGTCAGATTGGTAATGTTCGTCGTGGCTAGGGGAAAACTAGAAAAGAATTATAAAATGAGATATGAAAATGATGCAAAACTTAGGTTGGGTGGTAAAATGGGGCTTTATATATATTTTGAGGGAATTTCATATTTTTAGTATAAGTATTGAAAGGATGAAACCGTGGAAATCATCATCGGCATAATTACGGGTCCACCGTGGAAATCATCCTCGGCATAATACGGGTCCCACCATGGAAATCGCTAGTAGATTCAACCAGGCAGCCGAGCCTGTACAAGCTCGCCGAAGACACCTCATAAAACCATTAGACCAAAGCAAGGAGCAAATAAAACCCGTAGCTTCCAATCCCCTCGGCCTCGGCAACAAGAGCCTACTGCCCTTAGACCGCTCGGCCTCGGCATAAGGTCAATGATCACCAGGCCTGACTAAGAAGCTTCCCAAGACCCGGTAAAGCCGCTACACACAACCACCTACCCTCTAACAGCGGTCCGCACACTTATTTCTGATAAAGCCTCCAGTGCATTTAATACCCGCTGCAACCTGTTCTCCAACGAGAAGCCGCCACGTCATCAGGAAAATCAGGTATAAATAGGGGACATTCATTATTTGTAAAGGACAAGTCAACATTGAGATATCTGCACTCTCTTATCAAAACCTCTTATCGGATCGTTTATTACTAGGGCATATTTATTACCCATTTCCACTGGAAACCTGACTCTCACGCCGGAGGGTACTAATCGGGCTGCCCCGACTCCTTAACGGCGTTTATTATTTATCTTGTACAGGTAACCAGGAGACGGGACGAGGACGAGCGGGCAAAAACCGTGCCACTCCTGTTTTATACGTGGACAACAAGATAAGATCACCACCGAAATTGCGTGATCAATTTGGTTTCGTTGCCGGGAACGACTAATTTTCTCAGTCACGCCGTGTCCACAAACGAGCAGGGATGGTGAAATCCAATAAGCAAGCCTCCAAGAACATCACCCCCGCCACATCTAACCACCCCGAAAAAGAGCCTGCGGAACACAACGAGGGAAGAGGCGCGAAGGGCCCCGTTCTCTCAATAAGACAGGACTCTGGCGCCTCGGTACCCGAAGTGTCAGCGAGAGCCCAGATAAGACTCGCAATGGCAAGGCGGCTCTCTAGCGACAAGAAAAAGGAGCCAAATAACGACCCCTCCGGGACGGTCGCTTCACTGAAATCGAGTCCTCAAGAGCCCATGAGGAGGAACAACCTCAAGCCAAAACGAAGAAGCCTACTGCCCAGAAACAAATAGACCGAGGATATGCATATTGGGAGCACCAGCGAACCCTGTACACCAAAATACAGGAGGCCGAGGCCAGGATGCACGAACTACGACAAGTGGCACGGGTTCCCGAGCCCGTAATCAACGTGCATAGTACACCAGCTCGCTTCAACTCAATCTGGCAAAGGATGGGAACAGTAAAACCCAAAAGGGCGAAGTTCACCACTAACGTAAAATCAAGGCTCGGCAAAAGAGTGGCAGCCGAGGGATCTAGGACGAGCATCCACTCTCACCTAAGGTTCCCCCCTGATACGGAAAACCGCCCGGCTCACAGCGAGGAAGGAGAATCTTAACCCTGTGCTCAGGCCTCAACCAACAAAGATCTCTCTAGATCCCGACATCCATCCCGCCAGCTCGCAAAAGAAGCTCGCTTGGGATCCCCAACAAGAAACGCAGACGAAGAAGGGCTCGAGGAACCACATGCAGACAGGGGAGCCAACGGCATCCCCACACAGGCAGTAGGCTCGGCACAAGGTGACAAACCAATGACGGATGCCGAGATAAGAGCATGGATGGAAAAGCTAGAAGCTCGGCAGAGCACTGGAACGAACGCGGGCATCAAAAAAATAGGAGGGCCTTTCATAAAGCAAATCAGGGAGGTAGTTGTGCCTTCTAAAGTAAAGATCCCGTACTTTGAAGACTACAATGGTACCACAACGGCCCTGGATCATGTGTCAGGGTTCGAGTTAAAGATGATCATCGCGACCAGGCTCGATGACATGTGGTGCCTAGTGTTCGAAGGAACCTTAAAAAAGCAGGCCCAACAGTGGTATAATGGGTTGGCCCATGACTCTATCACCTGTTGGGATGACTTCAAAGGGGCCTTTCTGAAAAAGTTTACCTCGGCGGGTGCCCTCCCAAAAAGCGAGACGGACCTGTGCAGCGTCAAACAAGAAAATGGAGAAACGGTGCTCTCGTACATGGCCCGCTTTAAAGAAGTCCTAGACCAGATCCTTGACATCCCTGATACCTCGGTAAGAATGTGCTTCGGAGCGGGACTGCTACGACGGAACTGCGGAACCGAGCTCCTCATGAGGCCTTGGGACACAATTGGAGAGATGTTCCTAACAGCCCAAAGAGTGGCCTTACTAGATGGTGAGCAGCCTCCTACCATAACAAGCTCAAGGACAACCGCGCCCCCTCCGGGCACAACTAACACCGCCGACCAGCCACTCACCACTGACAAAAGTCACAAGGGAAAGGACCAGGGAAGGGCTCGGCAGGACGAGGTTCACCCTGCAAGGAAGAGAGAGGAAGAACATGATTCAAAGTTCACCAGTGAGATCAAGGGCCCAAGGCGAGACAATGAGCTAGAGGACTTTACTCCCCTCAATGCATTAAGGGAACATATCATGGATGTCCTCCTAACAAAAAACAAGATATGACCACCCTTCCCCATGAAGTCACCCCTCGATACCCGAAATCTAAGGAAAAGGTGCAGTTTCCACAACGAGATCGGCCACGTAACAGAGGAATGTATACATCTCAAGAGAGCTATACAACAGGTTATAAACGAGGGTGATCAGAGGTTCGTAGCAAAAGAGCCAAATCATCGCGCCCCTGGACCGAGGGCTCCGGGGGGCGACAACAGACAGCCAGATAACAGACCAGTGGTCAACACCATCCGAAAGGAGGCTCAGAGTATCACACAATTGAAAAAATGCAATCAACTACTTGAGCAACTCGGCCGATAGCGTGATGGAGGGAATAGTCGAACATGAAATGGTTTTCAGAGACGTCGAGCTAGCCGTTAACACATACGCTCGGCAAAATCCTTTGACTCTACAAATCGGGATAAACAACAGCCTCGTCAAACGAGTACTGATAGACATAGACGCCGGGAGGGATGTAATGTACCACAAATGCTTTCTGGCATTAGGACTCGACGATTCCCACCTCACACCAAGACGAGTCCAGCTGGAGGGGTTCATGGGCCACAAAGTAACGGCGAAGGGAATCGTGGCCCTCAAAGTCGACCTGGGAGAAGGAGACACCGCCAGAAGTGAGCATATCACTTTCCTAGTCCTTGATCTCCCATCTCCATACAATGCCATCCTCGGCGCACCGTCACAAGCGAAGTTCCGAATGGTTGCCTCAATGGCACACTAGATGGTCAAGTACATGACCTCATATGGGGTAGGAGTCCTCAAGAATGACGCTCGGACTACCCTGGAATACCTCATAAACGAGAGGAGAGAAGGCGCAGAAAAAATTGAAAAGGCCGAAGGAAGCCGAGGAAAAGGAAGAGGAACATGCGGTCAAGCGAGCCCGAGGACTCGATGGAGAAAGCCTCGCCCCATAGTAATCAAAACAGGGCGGGGTAGCTAGCCCGCGTCAGGACGAGGGGACTTCAACTGGCGAGGCTGAAAAAATGGGAATCAACAGCCTCGACATACGGGACCACCCAGTAATACAGCCCATTAAGGACGTAGAGGAGGTTATCATCAACTTCAACTACCCCGACCAAAAAATCAAAGTGGGGATGGAAATAGCCGGTGAGGAAAGGACAAGTTATCATTGAGTTCTTAAGAAATAACACATACGTCTTCGCGTGGAAGGCCGAGGATATGGAGGGTGTTGATTCTTATGTTAGATTTATATCTGTTCAGTACATTACATTAGTTTTATACTTCAGTGGCTAATCAGGCTGAGTATCGATTAGCGTGGCAACTGTGTATAGAACTTTGCCAAGTATAGTTTTTGTAGGACTTTACAGGTTCAGCGGAAGACCTCTCCACAAGCTTCACCGGAAGATCTACTCAAAGCTTACAAACGGCAGACCTTGTGTCCACCTGGTCTCTCATGACGTGTCCTATCCAGTAATGACTCATTGGATTAATTCAAACTTCCTGATAAATGTTTGAATTTATCTAAGACATTCCCTGACACATCAAGCCAGCCGAAAGCAACTTTCCGAAAATCAGGAAGACTTTTCGCTCTGAACAGTGAAAGCAGGAAAAGCAGACTGTCTCCTACTTTCTGCAACAACTCTCAGATCTGACATCTAGATTGCCCACTTTTCGAAGATCTCAGAAATCATTCCTTGCTCTAGATATCTGTGAAGACGAATTTCTTGACTGATAGCCCCATGCATTTAATGCATACATAAAAGAGCTGTTGAAGCCTTCGTCTTCTCCAACGGATCCTTTTCTCTGCACCTACTATAAATACTGCCATTGAAGACTGGAGACAATAATACTGTACAGAATCGATCGAACACTTAAAAGATTGCTCTGAAACTCCATAACTCCAAGTCTTACAGCTCAGTACATTAAAGAGATCCTCAACAGATCTAGAAGTCCTCGTCAACAACAAGAAGACAAGCATCAACTTTTATTTCAATACTTCTTGTTGTTATTCATTCATTAACTATACTTCTGCACGAATTAAATATCCTGTATTTACAGATATTTAATTCCCTAGACCCCAAACACTAGTCAATATTTTGTACATGATCCATTAGGAATATTCTTTAAATAGATCTAGTGGAAAACATAGTGCACTATTTAAATCCAAGGTTGACTGCCTTGGTGGTGGACGTAGCACTCTTTATAGTGTGAACCATCTCAAAATACTTGTGTTATTTCTTTACTGTTTGTCTGCTATTTGAACTGTTTAGTACTTTGATTATCTTTATCCATTTTATAGCAGAACTTAAGTAACTTGTAAAAGGTCTACCGGTAGTCCTTATCGGCAGACCTGGAACAACTACCTTGAAGGTCTTCCGCTACTTCTATCTTTTCAATAGATTGCAAGTACCCTTCAAAGAATTTACTAAAAAGTTTTAAGTGTATAATAAGCTATTCAAACCCCCCTTCTAGGTTATTATTGTGCCCGTTGGGACCCACAGAGGGCATAGCCGAAGAAGTAGCGGTCCACCGGCTAAGCAACGACCCAGCATTTTCGCCCATCCAGCAAAGGCTGAGGTATTTCTCCCCCGAAAAACAAGAAGTAATCAAAGAGGAGATAGTTAAGCTACTACGGGCCGAAATCATAAAAGAAATCCACTACCCCACATGGATCGCAAATGTGGTGATGGTGAAAAAGAACAATGGAAAGTGGAGAATGTACGTCAATTTTACCGATTTAAACGAGGCATGCCCAAAAGATTGGTACCCACTGCCGAGGATAGACCAACTGGTCGACTCCATCTCGGGCTACAAAATCTTAAACTTCGTAGACGCCTATTCGGGATATCACCAGATCAGAATGTGGAAGGAGGATCAAAAGAACACGGCCTTTCGAGCAGCAGGAGCCCTGTACTGCTACAACATGATGTCATTCGACCTAAAAAATACAGGCGCTACCTATCAGTGAATGGTGAACAAGGTTTTCGGGGACCAATTGGGAAGGAACGTCGAGGCATACATAGACGACATAGTGATTAAAACCAGGGAGGCCAGCCACATCGACGACCTCAGAGAAACGTTTGCAAACCTCAGAAAAAACAGGATGAAGCTCAACCCCGCCAAATGTGCCTTCGGCGTAACAGTTAAACGGCAGATTCGTGGCCCTAGGAAAATTCATCTCGAAATCAGCAGAAAAAAACCTCCCTTTTTTCAAAATCTTGAAAGGGGCGAAGAAATTCATGTGGGACAATTAAAGAATGCGACCTCGCTTTCGCCGAACTCAAAGAGTACCTCGACAGCTTACCCTTGCTCAGCTGCCCCATACCAGGAGATAGACTCTACGTCTATCTCTCGGTTACGGACACAACCATAACATCGATCCTATTGCGAGAAGAAGGGGGACATCAAAGACCCATCTACTACTTATCCCACACACTCATTGGGGTCGAGACGAGGTACATGCAGATAGAAAAGGTGATACTCGCATTAATGATAACGGTGAGGAAGCTGAAGCCATACTTCAAGGTACACGAGATCGGGGTGTACACTGACTTGCCCCTGCGAAGGATCCTACATAGACCTGACGTCGCTGGAAGGATGATGAGATGGGCAGTTGAATTGACAGAGTATGCAATCGTCTACCTTATGAGAAAATCCATTAGAGCTCAAGTCCTAGCAGACTTCATTGCCGAAACCTTATTCAACTCGGTAGAAGGAAGAAGCGACACGCCAGACTTGGAACCTTCCACAAGCGAACAAGTGCCCAGGCAAGAGTTGCCTCGTAAAAAGCGACCAGCTCAGCCCTGGACATTGTTCGTAGACGGGTCATCCAGCAAAAACGAGAATGGAGCAGGCATCCTACTCGTAACACCAGAAGGAACAGAGATCAGTAAAGCTCTTAAACTAAACTTCCCAGTGTCGAATAATGTTGTCGAGTATGAAGCACTAATAGCAGGGACCGAACTGGCTGTTGAAATGGGAGCAGCTCAAATCTTAATCTTCAGCGACTCCCAGCTCGTCGTGAAGCAGATTTCGGGGGAATATGGGGTCAACCACCCAACACTGGACAAGTACAAAGAGCTCGCCCTGGGCATCCTCACCCGATTCAAATATAAGGAACTGGAGCAAATAGGAAGGGCCGAAAACACAAAGGCTGATCACCTCTCCAAAATGGCCACCAGCGAGCTCGGCAAACTCACTCCAGAAACATGGATCGAAATCCTCGATACCCTGGCCATTGATAAAGAAAAAATAATGGTGCTAGAGCAGGCCACAGAGTGTTGGATCGACGACATCAAGAAATACATCGACCAGGGGGTACTACCCAGCGACAAAGAGCAATGATGGGTAATAGCAAGGTCGGTCAGATACACCGTAGTCAGAGACATACTGTACAGACGATCTTTCACCAAGCCTCTCCTAAGGTGTGTTCGACCAGAATTCACATAAGGATTGCTGGCCGAAGTACACGGGGGGGGGTATGTGGAAGCCACCCGGGGACTCGAACATTGGCCGACAGGATCATTTTCCACGGATACTACTGGCCCACATTGAGGAAAGACGCCAAGATATATGCTCGAAAATGTGACAAATGTCAAAAATTTGCAAACATCCCAAGACTGCCTTCGGCGCCTCAAATCCCGGTAATAGCAACATGGCCATTCGAAATGTGGGAACTCGATCTGATTGGGCCATTCCTTCTGGCCAAGGGCAAAAACAAATTTATGATAGTTGCAGTGGACTATTTTACAAAATAGATCGAGGCCAGGCCCCTAGCAATCATCACCGAACAAAGGGCCATCGATTTTGTTCGAGACAGCATCTGGTGCAGATACGGGTTGTCGAGGGCTATCGTGTCGGATCATGGCACGCAGTTCTCCAACCGATTTACAACGAGCTGCATGGAAAGAGGGATCCGCCACTGGAAGTCTTCGGTAGCACACCCTCAAGGAAACGTCCAAGCAGAGGCAGGAAACAAACAAATTCTTTATGCATTAAAAAGAAGACTAGATGAAAAGAAAGGCACTTGGCTCGAGGAGCTTCCTGCCATCTTATGGGCCATCAGAACGTCCCGCCGAGGTTCAACAGAAGAAACACCTTTCTCCCTGACCTATGGGACCGAGGCCATGGCCCGAGTAGAGATGGCCCTACCCACAACAAGGGTCATCCACTTCAATGAGGAAGCAAACACCGACTCAAGGACACTGGACCTCGATTACCTTGAGGAAAAAAGGCTCGAGGCCAAGCTAAAAGCCATAAACTATAAAAAGCTCACAAAGGTTCATCACGACAAACGATTGAATCCTCACACATTCTCGGTTGGTGACCTGGTGCTAAGGAAAATCGAGGTGACGGGAAACAAGTCAGGAAGAATGTGACGACACGACCCGAACCCCGAGGAAGAATCGCGAGTCAAGCCGTCCAAATAGGACAACAATTCAAGCAAGGACTCAATTATAGAAAATGACGTGACGCAACATTGTAGATGAAGCGCGACTCGGCACTAAAAGGCCGGAAAAATTTAAAACTTTTTAAATCTGATATAACAATTAAAGACAAGTATACCAATTCATTGGTGACTTTACAACCGGAACCCAACACTAAATAGTTCATGCTAATATACCTCGACGGCTATAACATGCCGGGGAAACAACATAAATAAATAAGAGCTAAAGTAATGCCCAGCGGAAGACTTAAAACATGTGAACCAACTACATTTATACAAGGCTCGGCATACAAGCGCCGACACTCAAAATAGGATACATGTTACTACAAGTATAGACATAAATACAATAAAACCAAGTTCCCAAAGCGATGTCTAAATGACTTTCTGATGCAGGCAGTCTCGCACTTGATTATCTCGACTGTTTGGACCGGGTGCGCGGAAAAGGGCATAACTTTTGACTCGGGTGGAGTTACGGGGTCCACAGCATATCAAATCGAAGCTCTCGGAAAGGCGGACAAAATGAACTCAGCTAAGCTCAGTTACGAGCTGTTTTTAAGGCCAAAAAAACGTCATTTAAATAGGGTTACGGGCCTTTGAAGTTTTTTTATTAGTTTCGGGTTTTTTTGTAATTTCGACAATTTATTGCTTTTAGGGTTTTGAGCATATTTAAACACTTTTAGGGTTGTCTGAGAGGCAGTTTTTGCCGTTTACGAATAATACACTTTTCTCCCAATTCCGGTATTCATTGAATCAACGCGAATTGATGCCTAGATCGTGGTAGGTTTGCGAACCTCAACAGGATTTAGAAGATCATTGCTGGTAGTCGTGCGCGATCTCAACAGTTTTGATTTCTATCGGTTACTTTTAATTACCTTCCGCTACATCACTTTCTAATCCCAACGTCCTTACAAAAGAGTTCCAAAAGAAGGACATCTAAAGAGAACAACCTCGTCACGAGTGATCTCGGACAAGCACGAACCCTGCAACGCCTCAACGAGAAGTACCTGGGCAGCTCGGATCTAAAGCAGTAAAAGGGAGGGGGTAAGTCATAAAGACTTTGTGAGTTAACAATTATGCATGTCATGGCATCATGCAACATACATAGCAAGATATTATCTTTAATATCAAGTCAATCAAAGCATTCATTTAATAAACACTTAAATCACATATCCATGGTAGCACATTGTTTCACATAGGTGCTATAAAGTAAATCACATATTAAGAGGATATGTTATGAAACCGGTGCCGCTACGTAGCTCCTGCAATACACAGCGTTAACTTATCGTGCCAGTGATACTCGTGATGGATGTATCAAAGTATCGAGCTCTCTACTCGGGTACCAAGCTCTCTACTTGGTAATTAGACTTGCCAATGTGCTATGTTGGTTACAGCAAAGGGGCTACTTCCCCACTGTGTCCAACAGTGGAGGGGTGTGTGATAAAAACCCGGTATAACAACCCATCATTATCACAAGTCCCATAACTCGTGACGGCGATGCATTGTCACACCATCGACTCAACCAAATATGCCAGCTGGACTAATGCAATGCCAAGTAGATGTTTACTCGTCATATAATCTCAAATAAGGAACAAGTTCGACAAGAGCGAACTTATTCAACAAGTAGGTGTTTACTCATTAAGGAATCAAATAGGAATTCGACAAGAGCGAATTCAACATGTCAAATAGATATATCATTCTACAACATGCTCTAATTATGCATTTACTTCACACAATCATATAAACCGCATAAGAACTCGATTAAGTCTTATAAGCACACATATCAAACATGCCCTTCAATTCATCCCAAAGTCACGTAAGCTAATACATTAGTCTAACGAACTACAATCGTCGTAGGGATTGAATGTGGAGTCGGTATTGTTCAATAACTCCCTAATCTCAACTCCGATGAGTCTTTGCTAAAATGCAACCAAATAGAGCATATATACTATATGCATCACATTGCTCTTTTCTATGTTCTCTGTTCATTTAGAACTTAATAACTAAGTCGTTCATGACATTAAACTAGCCATAAACACATTCCCGAGTTTCAAACCCTAGAATCGGTGATTTTGTTAAACCTACAATTGAAACATATTCTTTCACAAGAGTTGTTCCTAGGCACATAATAAACAACATTCATGCTTTACACAAAGTCAAAATCATAACTTCATATAGAAATCATAAAATCCTACACACATTTCATAGGTTGAATTGGAGGATTCTACTTCACAAAAAGTGTTTCTAAGCATGATTAGAACAACATTAATGAAGGGAACATGTCATAATATTTAACATGAAAATTCTGGGAATTGTCAACTCACCTTAAGCCTATGAATAATGGATGGAAGGAAGATTAAACCAAGGATTATTGTAGAGGAGAGCAAGGCCTTCGATTCGGCGGTCTCAGATCGCCGGAACTCCGGCAAATGGTCACTCAAGCTAGGGTTCTTCCTATGGACGAAAATGGAGACTTACTCTCTGTAAATCTGAAGCTTGGTGATCACTAATGGCTGCCAAGGCTGAAAATTGGTTTATATACTTCCCAAGAAAACCATAATCCAAGTGATGGAGGTTATATGGCTTCCTATTGGCCAAGGGATGCAAGCCCTTGATAAGGACTCATCCAAGGGTTTAGAGAGGTTTGACTAAGGTCAACAAGGGAAGTCACTTTGGACGTCCAAAGGCCAAGGGTAGGAGGGTCATCAACCAAAACTTACCAAAAAACCCGTATGTGTGAATTTCTGACCAATTTCCAGATTGTTGTTACTGGACAGTCGATCTTGTAAAATCGACCATAAATAGCTCACAACTCCAAATGAGGTGATGTTTTATTTTTATGAAAGTAGACTCATTAAAATATATTTTAGAATTTTAAATTACTCAATTTGGAGTTATATTCATCAAAATAAAGTTACAACAAAATCAAGTACAGAAGCTGATTTCCTGAAAATAGAATTCTGGCACAGCAGTAAGTCAAGACCTAAATGAGGTACTTAGACACCTTGGAAAATTACCAAATTTTACAGGGAGTAACCTAACATATGAAGGTAAAACATACTAAATTTTTAGAAAATTAACTTTAGTATATTGGTACCAGAATTTTCCCGAAGTTCTCCCAAAAACAGGACTGAATCTGTGAAGTGATATGTTGGTCATCTTATTTCCAAATGCAACAAATCTATGAACATTGGTTGTGCAAGCATGATAAATACTAGTACACTTGGTATAGAACTTAAATGAACTTATCGCAAGTTTAAAGCACAAACAATACAAGCAACGAAGGCAAACACGAGAAACCCTAAGACTCAAACGAAGCAACAATGCTTCTAAACTTTCAACCAAGTATACTATGATCAAACGAACATTATAAATCTTATATACAAGGTACTAAGACTCCAATGAGACTTATTTAGGTGCTAACATTCTAAGATGAACACTCGAAACATCAACAACAAAGCATGCAACGCATGGAAGACAATCACTCTATTATGATCTTAAACAACTCAATGCAAACATGATATGAATGAAATGAAGTCTTTAATATGTCAAGACCTACTATAAACATGTTATAATGATGACAAACATGAAATGGGTTTGGGTTCTCACAAAGAAACAAGCTTTCCCCCAACTGGCAAAGACCATTCCAGGTCACAGACACCATCCGGGTTGGAAACTACAGGCTCGCAAAACCAGATGGAACCCCACTAAAAAACCTCTGGCATTCAGACCACTTGAAAATGTATTACCAGTGATTTGCTATTTCAGTAATAAAGAAAAATCTTGAGAAAAAATGTATCCCTATGAGCACTACACCTAAAAACCACTCAGTTTTGTCAAAAAACCTCCTCGCCTAGTCGAGGAGAGGCCAGGTTCTAAAGCCCTTCAAACCTCCTCGCCTAGTCGAGGAGAGGCCAGACTCTAATGCCTTCAAAACCTCCTCGCCTAGTCGAGGAGAGGCCAGGCTCTAATGCCTTCAAAACCTCCTTGCCTAGTCGAGGAGAGGTCATGCTCTAATGCCTTAGGGTAATCACAGGAAATACAAACGAAAACAAGAGAAAATACCCATGTTGAAACCACATCACAAAAATAATTACAGACAACATTGTACCATTGAAAAACATTGTTTCACTATTCAAAACCTACTCTACCCTCTCTTCCCTCTCACGGGCTTCTTCTTCGCTAGCTGTCACCTGCTCAGACTCGTACTGATGCTTGGACAGCTCCTCTCGACTGGTCTTCTGACCCTCAAGCTCCACCATAAGCCGATCGCCGACATACTCGGCCTGGAGAGGAGAAACAGCCCTTGGCACCACAAAGTGACGGTAGCTCTCCTTAACCCAAACTTTCTCCTGGTCCATCAAAGTAAAAAGATTCCCCTCCTCAACAAGGGCTGGCAACCACTCAGGAGCCTGGTCCAAAACATCCACGGCTTTGATTTCGCCAAGCTCTCCCTCATCAAAAGGAACCAGGGAGGAGACCATTCGGCATTCCGAACCATAGGAAACAAGACTCGCCATCCTCACCACCTCCGGCAGTGGCACACCGACCGCAACCGCCGCCCGGAAAGTTTGAATCCGGCTGGTCTCCATATAGTTTAGGGCTTCTTTCTCGTATTCCTGCTAGCTTCTGTGCTTCGCCAGAACCACATCTTTATCAGGCTTCGCGGCCAGCTCAGCCCGCAAACGGTCGTTGTCACCTGAAAGACCCTTCAACTTGGCCTCGAGGTCAGCCACCTTCCCCTCCAGACGATCCCTCTCGTCAGCCCGATCCTGCAGCATCTTCTCCCTTGCCAGCCAAGCGGTCTTCTCAGGACCAAGTTTTGAGAGCTCGTCATTCTTCAGCAACAAATCTCCCTCCAGGGACGCTATCTTCTCGGCCGAAGACGAGATCTCCCCCTTCGCTTTCGCCAACGCCTGCTCTAGGCCCTTCACGGACTCGGCAGCCTGGCCTAGCTTGGCATTATAAGTCGCGAGACCAATGCCGAGCTGCATAAACAAAAAGTAGGCAATGAGCAAACGAACCAAATTAAGGAGAAAGAGAAAAATAGAACAACAGGATCCACCTACCTCACTCATGGCCAAAGCGCATAGGTCGATCAATTAAAACTCCCTGACAGGGAGCAGCGTCTTCACAAACTCAGCCGGAACACTTTCGCCCATTAATCTTTGCCCATAACCAACGAAGGAGGCAGGAAAGTTGTTGACGGTCTTACAGATGTGACCGATAATGTAGTCATCGTCGGTCACTTCCTCGGTCGCCGGAGTAGGGGCCGGAGCCGAAGCCAGTTGAAGCTTGGCAGAAATCGATGAAGGCGGGAGCTGACCTTGAGTAGGGCCCAACCTTTGCCTCTTGGACTTTGGGGCGTCAGAAACGGGCTTTTTGCCCTTCGCCTTAGGGGCCGATACAGTTGGAGCGGGGACCACCTTCGAAGGATCCTCCAACACGCCGACCATAGGCAACGACCCAGGATTTTCACCAACCGCCTCTTGTAAATGAGAAGCCTTCAGCTCGGCCTCCCTCCGCTCAGTCTCGACCTTCTTCCGGGCCATAATAGCATCGCGAGTCAAACCCATATCTACAAATCAGAAAGCTCGCATCAGAAACCAAGAGACAAATACAGCAAGATGACTAAAAAGTAAACAAGGCAAAAATAACAGTATTAACCTAGTGTCGAGCACCCAGACCCGTCTATACCCTTACACTCCTGACATTCCGAGCCAAACACCCATCCTCGGTGCAGGGCCCAGCCATCTCGGCTCACATATTCAAAATCCGAGTAGGCCCTCTCTACCCCCTTGACCCTGGTCGCCGAAACCCGGAACTTGGACAACAGGCCCTCGTCCCCAACTATGGCCTTCCAGTTATAGGAGCGAGCCTCCTCCCCTTCAGCGTTGAACAAGGGGGCCAAAATAGCGCTTTTCACAGCTTCATCGGCAGCACTCAGACTCTTCGTCTTCAAAAGGCCATGGGGTTTTCCCCTCAGGAGCCTCAAAATTCCACCCTTGGCTTGACTCCACCAGAAAGACCTTCTCCGACCATCTATGATCCTTGTTACCAAAGCTAGCCAGCAAGGGAAACCCTTGCACATACCTCAAAATAGTTAGTCAATTCATCGAAATACTGACTTTGCAGTAGTAGTAGAAGAGCGAGAGTGTCGGCTCGAACCCCTTCGATCGGGTACATATTATGAAGCTGACTAGAGCTCGGGTAAGGTTGGGAGTAAGATACAAGGGGACGGAGCTCATCTGGGTCAGAAATTCGCAGATAAAGGGTTCGAGAGGTAGACGCAGCCCCGACGACTCGAAAAGACTCGAATAAAAGCCCACCTAGCTGCGAAGACTGCGCAACTCGGAAATACCCAAGCCAGAATCGGGGACCAAACCCCGAAAAAAGTTGGAACCATACACTCGAGACCATTCCACTACGTCTGGTGAGCTTATCTTATTCTCAAAAGACTCAGGAAACGAGGTACCCTCTCACCATCATTACCGGCTCGCCCAAACAGCCTCAGCACCGCTCGCCATTCTCCCAAGTTGCCGATGGTGCAGGTTCCTTTCAATCTGACGGAAGTGCAGGACTCTCTCCCTGGTGAAAAATTGAGCAATCAGACTTAGCGCAATACAATCTCTGCTCGAGAACACCCTCATAGGGGTACTAGAAGGATAATCCAGAGCAAAAAAAACTTCATCATCAAATTTCCAATGTATGCTAACCTTCACTCCAAAGCTCGCAAGGAGAAACCTCGCTTGCCGAGGAGTAACCGCTACCCACCTAGCCTGACACTGCCTGTACATAGGACCCCCACGCAAAGATTTCCCAAAAACTGACTCAAGAAACGGGCCCTCTTCATCAAAGTCTACAAAGGAAATCGAGCACGATGAAGAGGTACCCGAGCTAAAAGGGCCCACAGTCTTTTCAACATGAACAGTGGTGTCTACCACTCTCTCCTCGGCTAAACAAACACTCACCTCGATACCTCTCCAGGCTAGGCCGCGAGGGACAGACTCGGCCTCGTCATCACTTAGTGTATCCCCCCTAGACTCGGCAAAATTAGGCTCCTCGGCATCAGGACTAGCCGAGACCTGTGAAGGAACCTTGGTGTGAGGGTTGTTTATGCTATGAAAGGGTACCAGGGCACGAGAGAGATCCTCGGCATGATGAGACACACCAAAGACATCCTCGGCCAAGGACGAAGCCTCGGCCACGTTACTAGGGAGGGGAAGAAGAGGACTCCTAATTGACACGGGTATACGAATTACCATATTCCAGTAATCTATCAGCTCCATGGAGGAACTACTGGAAGAAGAAGAGGAAGAAAAAACTGGAAAGGGGAATCTACGAGACATACTCCAAACAAGAAAAGGAAAGAAATACCGTACCAAGAGATGAAGCTGGAAAGGACGCCGGAGAAATCAACAAACAAGCAAAAGCACGCTTGAAAAAACCAAAGAGAAGCCGGAAAAATTAAGCAAACATTAGAAAAGGCCCCTCGGACAGAGCAACAAACCAAAGAATAAAAACTGGTGATAAAGAAAGCCACCAGAAAAAAGAGAAACAGAAAAAAGGTGAGCAAACCTACGGATGCAGACAACATGAATCACGGGAAGGATGGCCGGAAATATCGCCGGAAATCGTCAAATCTTAGGGCAAAGGAACAGTGAGAAAGTGAAAGTGAAAACGGTGAAAAGTAAAAAATGGAAAAAAGGTCTTTATACCGCCCTGCAACGACGTCGCATCATGTCGGGGCGCTCTTGCCTACGGGGTCAACCCGTGTATTTTTTCTTAAAAACATCCGAAACGACACCGTACACCCTAGAATTTTCTGAATTTGGGAAAAAGAGCGACAATAAAGGCATTTCAAAATTTGAAAAGCTGCCCAAACAAAATTCGAAAAGCCGCCCAAACGAAATCCGAAAAGCCGCCAAAAACTTACATTTAATGTTGCGTCAGCCGGAAAAGACAACCGTCCTGATTGGACAGATACCCAAAAAGCCCCATTATCTTCTTCAGCCCTCGGCTTAAACCTTGAAACCAACCTCAGCATCGAGTTTTCATCACCAAGAATTCAAGAGAAAGTACTTCTTGGCCTTACGACAGCGAGCGACCAAAAAGTAAGGGGCCACTGAAAGGATGAAACCGTGGAAATCATCCTCGGCATAATTACGGGTCTCACCATGGAAATCGCTAGTAGATTCAGCCAGGTAGCCGAGCCTGTACGAGCTCTCCGAAGACACCTCTTAAAACCATTAGGCCAAAGCAGGGAGCAAATAAAACTCGTAGCTTCCAATCCCCCCGGCCTCGGCAAACAAGAGTGGTTTTCATTCCCCTCGGCCTCGGCAAACAAGAGTGGTTTTCCATTCCCTCGGCCTCGGTAACAAGAGCCTACTACCCTTAGACCGCTCGGCCTCGGCATAAGGTCAATGATCACCAGGCCTGACAAAGAAGCTTCCCAAGACCCGGTAAAGCCGCTACACGCAACCATCTACCCTCTAACAGCGGTCCATCCACTTATTTCTAATAAAGCCTCCAGTGCATTTAATACCCGCCGCAACCTGTTCTCCAACGAGAAGCCGCCACATCATCAGGAAAATCAGGTATAAATAGGGGACAATCATTATTTGTAAAGGACAAGTCAACATTGAGATATCTACACTCTCTTATCAAAACCTCTTATCGGACCATTTATTACTAGGGCATATTTATTACACATTTCCACCGAAAACCTGACTTTCACGCTGGAGGGTACTGGTCGGACTTCCCCGACTCCTTAACGACGTTTATTATTTATCTTGTGCAGGTAACCAGGAGACGGGACAAGGACGAGCGTGCAAAGACCGTGTCACTCTTGTTTCATACGTGGGCAACAAGACAAGATCACCACAAAAATTGCGTGATCAAGTATATATACTTTTTGGGGTTGAAAGTTTGATTTCTCTAATATAATATGTTATTTTCTATAGGGAGTCATAAATTTCAGAAACGACAGAAACAAAGTCGATCTCCAACAACAATTTGTTTATCTAAGATAGTAATTAGTTTGAATTATTTTCAATTCACACGCTAATAAAAGTGAATGAATTCATATTTGGTAATAAAAAAAGAGAATGGAAATAACTAACAAAAAAAAAAACAAATTTGTAGGATAAGTTGATATACAGTGACTAAAAGTATACATTATAAATAATCGGAAAACAAAGTATCAAAAAAGCTAAAAGCACAACAGCATAATTTATTAGTTTCAAAACTTGAAATTATTAAAATACAAAAAAACATCCAATAATTAAAAATAAATAGAAAAATGAAGAAACTATCAAATCATTTTTAAAAAATCAATCACACCACGCGGAACGCACGTAAACTTTGCTAATATTTCTAAATGGGGAATGCTTAATACAATATCTGTTTAATATTTAATACATAACTTTTTATTGTAAAAATACTATACTACCTTTAACAAAAATATTTTTTTTTTCAAGCATAGGGAACCGGTCCTAAAATTTTAAGGTAGTTGCAGTCAACTTACGCTATCATAATTTAAGTCAAGTGGGAGTTTTTCAACAATGCACATGCACTCGCACTCACTCCTCTATTGTAGAATGGAGAAGATTAATAATTTATTGGAAACAGAAATGGAAGAAGGGTTGAGAATTTGGATTCATAATGGGCATGTCACGTCCTCTTTACTATTTAACATCATCCAAAAAACGGGAAACTCTCCTCTCAAGAATCCCTACACTTCAGTTCTATGAAAATATAAAAGAAAAAATCACGGTAATTCAGTGATTAAGTAGCTAAGAGGACTCGTATATAAGACCTACAAGGAGCCACCCCCACAATGGAAACTTGATCTATGTTTTCATTTCTTAATTATTCTCTCCCCTTAAGTAAATGTAGTGTTGGTAGAAATTTACAATTGATATGAATAAAGACATAACTTTTTTATTGATAGAATCACGTATGTGTATATATATATATATATATATATATATATATATATATGGTAATAATAATATAATTTTTGGACATTATAATTAGATTGTTAATTTCTTACATGGTTATAATTTTTTTTCTATTGTTACTAATTAATATTAAACGATTTTTTTACCTAAATACTTTTAAAATTAATATTAGTTTCTAACTAATGTGAGATACATATTTTGTATTAGTATTTAGTAATAATAGTAAAAATCTTTGATCTAAACACTTTTAAAATTAACATCTAACTTGATAATAATATTATAAGTATTTTTGTTAAAAACTTTTAAAATCATAAATTCTTTTTAAATAATGTGAGATACTTATTTTCTATTTTTATTGGTAATGAAAGTTTCTGTCTTTTATCTAAAGACTTTTAAAACTAACACCACATTCTAACCATGTAATATACACATTTTCTATTAGTAATAATAATAGTAGAGAAAATGTTTTTTAACAAACATTAATTTCTAAATAATGTGGACACATATTTTCTATTGGTAGTAACATAAAAATGTCTTTTTCTAATAACTTCTATAACTGATACTCATTTCTAAATAATGTGAGATACATTTCTCTTTAACCAATGTGAGATACATCATCTAAAAACTTTTTAAACCAATATTACTTTTCTAACCAATGTGAAATATTTTTCTTCTATTGTTAATAATTGTAAACTTTTAAAATTAGTATCACTCTCTAACCAATGTGGAATACATATCCTCATTTGGTAATAATAGTAGAAGTCTTTTATTTTAAAAATTTTATAACTAACATCTCTTCCTAAATAATGTGGGATATATCTCTTCTATTATATTGGTGATAAAAGTAAAAGTCTTTTATCTAAAGACTTTAAAAACCAACATCATTTTTTAGCCAATGCAGGATATCTCTTCTATTAGTAATAATAGTAAAAGTCTTTTATCTAAAATTAAAATTAACATCACTTTCTAACCATCTTTTATTGGTAATAAGAGAAACTTTTAAAACTAACATATTTTTTCTAAACAATGTATGATACATCTATTCTATGGTGATAAAAGTAGAAATCTTTTATCAAAATACTTTCAAAACGAACATCAATTTATAACCAATGTAAAATACATATTTTTTATTGGTAATATTAGTAAAGATGTATTTTATATTTGTTATAAATTGATTTTGATTTTAAAAGTCATTAGATTAAAAATCTAACATTTTATTAAAATATAACATTTTTTATAGTCTCTTGGAAATAGTAATGACACTAATATTAATATCTAATAGCAATATTAATAATAAAATTTAGCTTACCTAGTAAATAATTATAAATTACTTAACAAGTAAATAAATACTAATATCTAAATATTAATATCTAAATAGTGATTAAAAATCAAATTTAAAGAAATGGAAGAGAGAAAATGGGCTAGAAACTTGGAAAAAACCGTAGAAATTTTTTCAGAAACCCAAATCAAACAAACCAAATGTCTATTTATAGGTAAAATTATGTACGTTAATTCTGGGAAGAAAAAAACGTTTTTTACGATTGAAAATTAATCAAGAAAGGTTATGGTGGAAAAATAATTTGGTCCATCAGAATTTTGACCTTTGTAAAGTGGAAATGACAAAGTGCTTGTCGGAAGCCCAAACTCAAAAAAACACCGTTCCCTTGCTTTCAATCTCAAAACTACACCGTTTTTAAACCAAAAAAAAAAAAAAAAACTCAGGCATGTGAGCTTTTTTGGCTCTTCATTTTACTTTTGCTTGGCCAAGCAATTACCAAGCTCCCTTGTTATTTTCAAAAATCCCTTAAGCACACTGATGGATGTCATACCATCAAAAATAATTTTTTATTTCTCAATAATAAGTATAGGGTAGTAGGGATCGTATCCACAGGAAACGTCGAATTTACTTCTTTAAAAAAAAATAACAAAACAATTTAAAACAATGATTGAGTTTTTTAATCTAACTAATTAGCAACAATGAAATAATTAAAAACTGAATTTAAAATATTTAATGTAAACAAAACAATAAATAATGTTTGAATTCAATAAGAGAAAAATTCAGTCAATGAACTTAATGTAATTCCGAAAGTTACTAGAGATCATAGATGCAAAAATGACTTAATGAGTTTCAAGTAAACCGTTATAGTTGTCGACAACCGCCAAACACTCAATCTCTCTTTACTGTCTCGATAGTTAAGAGAAGCTCATTAACTATTTCCCTAATCAAAAGACAACCCCCGAAACACTCGTAGGATTTAATGTTTTGAAAGTGTTAAGAGAGAGAGACCCGATTCTAAACAGTGCATATTGAAGCAATATCATTTAACTTAGATTAATCATTCTCGCAACTCGGACCGAATATGCTTTTGTGATGCTTAAACGGTGCGTCACTTACTACTTTGTTAGAATCCGATATTAATTACGGATCAACGGTACTAACTAGCCATGAACTATTAGGTTAATTAAGGTTTTGATAACAAACATTAACTAAGCATAATAATTATACGTTACAATTCCTTTGCAATAAGAAAACAGAGAATGAATAAATATTCGAGTTTAATTGAGAATGAAAGCAATTAGATCTCACAGTAGTAATGTATTAGGGAATTACTTGTTCATTAACTGGAATAAAGAAAACTACCAACTTAACATAATTAAAGATTACTTACAAAAAAAATCTCAAGAGAAAATATAAACCTAAAACCTAGCAAGTGTTGTTGATCAAGAAAAGAACAAGCTGCTGCTACAGAGATTTTCGAGTGTATATGTGTGTGTATGATTATATATGTATCAGCCATGTTGTTTGTGATTGGCCCCAACTTCTAAAACTGACTTCTCCTTATATAGCTGAGCCCCTCCTTGCTTTCCAAGTCTTTCCTCCTTTATAAAGTCATAGAGGCTATGATCTCCACTCCTAACCACACTCTTAGGTAATTGTTGACAAAGTCCACAACATGACTTTCCCAATATTTTCAACAAAAAGAATTAAAGAAAAGAAAAGATTTCGAATGTTCAATGTCTTATATGCCCCCAAGTAACAATATTCAGCATTATAGTTTCCCTTTGCACATACCAATGTTTTTTTTTTGTCCAGCACATTTTTCTGAGTAGAAAATGCTCATTCGGTAACATGATATCTGAATTTCTTCTTTGAACTTGATATTCTTTTCACTTTTTCACCATCAATCTCTCATAGACATGTAATCACCAAACATACAAAATACCCATAAAAAGTGCAACATTTACAACAAGTTAAAGCACAAAAGCAATATTAAATATCACACTTATTTGAGTTCATCAAAATTCCCCCACACTTAAATGATGCTTGTCCTCAAGCATTTTTAAACTTCATGAACATGATCATTGCTGCTCGAACCAACCCAAGAAAAATAGACATTGTTCCCGACTTGACATCAAATGTGCATTCTCATATTGAAAATCAAAATTCAATCAACAAGATGGACATTCACTAATTTTTCAATTTAAATTGATTTGCATGTCTCTAAAATTATCCTTCAACTTCTCATATGCAAGATTCAACTATTCTCACGGTATCTCTCAAATCACACAAAAGTGTTTAAAGAGGGATGTATATCATGAAGCACTCAAATCACACAACAGAATGACATTACCATATGTTTGCAAATTGATCAAATCTTCATCACTAAATATGAATTCATAATGAACCAATCAAAAGGTCTTTAAAAAGGATTGTAATGGGGCTAGGGGTGAAAATGGTAGGATATAAGGGATTAATATGACTTAGTTGTCAAAGCAAAATGCCAAAATAACCACATGAGTCATTTCCAACTCGTCCATCAGTATTAGTCACAAAATGAAGCATATCAATGACTTTAGTCACCATAAAACTGAATTGCATATTTTACATGACTCAAGTTCTCTTCTCTTTGAAGTGCTGCTACATACTTCTCTTTTTTTTTCATTTCTTTTTCAGCAGAATAACTAGAACATACTTATATAATTTTTTTTTGCTTGTACAAAACATGACCCAAGAACAATTCACTCAATTAAACAACTATCATTTGCAGCTTCACATCTATATAAGAATAAGACTTTATAATTCACATGGTCATACGCAACTCCTTTGACATCAGGTGAATCAAAAAGAAGGTCAACAAAGAAAGGCTAAATGTTTATTATGTCTGGGTTAAAACAAAGAAACAGATAAGGCTCAAAATGGTTAACTAAGGGGAAACATTTATGGTTAGGATAGAAAAAGATAGACAAAAGTGGTAATACCTAAGTGCCTTAATCATATTCGTGCAAAGAACTTATTGATGTGATCTCAATATATATACAAAATGCAAGTTCTAAAATAATCATCCGTGCATGATAATCACACAAGGAAAAAAGAAAAGAGCATCTATAATGAAATGCTCTGTAATTGGCCCAAAATTTTACCAAAGTGGCTAATGAGTTAAGACTTGCATACACTAGTTGAAAACATCAGTTTAAAGACATTTTTGTTTACAATTTCATTCAAAAAAAATTCAAAATGCCCATTATTTATCATTAATTCCTCAATTTAATCTTATAATACACATCTATCAACATAGCAACAATGTCTCTTTTTTCATTTCAACATATCAACCCAAATCATGTCATGAAAGTTCAACAATCCTTGGATAAAGATATATACAACAACCAACATAATAACAAAAAGGGACCCCCGATTACCCCATATACACATGCTCAAATCCCCCCACACTTATGTTATACATTGTCCTCAATGTAGTACATAATCAAGGTGTGTAAAGCAAGAAAAAAAAATTAAGCAGAAAAGAGCAAAGTGGAGGGAAAAGAGCTACTCCCTGTCATGCTGAACAGAGGCAAAGGGAAATCATAATTTGGTTCTGCCGCTTGGTTGCTCTTGGAAAGAAACGGGAAGAATGACAATACCACATGTGTATGTGCTAAGCTCTCACAAGCCCTGCTACCAGTAGTTCATTATTCTTTGCTTCTTTAAATCACACACCTGCTGCTACAAAAAAAAAAAAAAACTAAAACAGAATGAAAATAACAAGAAAATAAATTTAACCTAGAAAAACACGAAATTAAAACATTAAAATTGTTGGGTTGCCTCCCAATTAGCATCGCTATTTAACGTCTGTAGCTACACCCAATACCCATTCTTCCTACAACTCGGTCAAATTATTACCAATGATAACTGGGAATGGAGGAAGAATTTTTTCACTTGAAATCAGTAATTGAAAAGAAGGAAAATCAAACCTTGGTGTTACCTCCGGTATGGAATAGAGTGCCATAATATTTTCATGCACCTCCTCACTTCTTTGGAAAGATACATCTTTTTATGTCAAACTTTTCACAAACACCAATTTCAGCTTCATTTTCTTTGCACACAATTCTTCAGCATGTTGAGGCACTTCCTTTATGGTATCCATGACAGGAATGTTAATCTCAACCTTACAGAAGGTCTCTAAGATTTCCTTCTCATCCTTTTCTTTCTTAGTGAATTTGCCCGGAAAAGGTGGGAGAATAACAATTTTCTCACTTTGTTTAATGAATTCTCCATTACTTGGCAACCCCACATTTTGCACAACTTCTTCCTTGCTGCATTCAACATGCCTCTTTTTCTGTTCAACTTGATTCGTTTCCAACTTGCTCACGGACACGGCTAGTTGAGAAATATGATTTTCAAGAGATTTAATGCTAGCATTGGTTTCTTGTCTATCTTGTTGTTGAGTTTGTCTATCTTGCTGAACTGATTCAGCTAAACTTTTGATTAGACCCTCCAATGATGTGCTTGAACTGGTAGTGGGCTGAATTGATGAAAGAGGTGAGAACGGATAATTCTGTTGCGAAAATATCGGTTGCCCTTCTTGATTTTCGCAACTGAAATTTGGTTGATCCCACCATCTTGGATTGTAGCTATTGGAATAAGAATCATGGTCATCATCAGTTTGTCTTGGAAATCCTCTCATTGCCATGACGTGTTGCACATAAGCATATTACCTTGTCATGAAGGATAATCATTTACAACATATCTAACAACCAACGGATTTCTACAAACTTGAGTCTTTGATACCTGATTTACAAGAAACCTATCCAACAGAGAATTGAAGTCAATGCATTCAATCTTTGATTGTCGTGGAAAGTTATCGTGTCTACTTCCAAATTGTTGTGCATAGAAAGACATAACAAAATAAAATTCTTAAAATGAAATAAATAGCAAAACCATTCTTCGGCAACGGTGCCAAAATTTGACGGGTGTCAAACCGTCAAAAATAATTTCATATTTCCCAATAACGAGTATAGGGTAGTAGGGATTGTATCCACAGGGAACGTCAAATTTACTTTTTTAAAAAAATTTAACAAAGCAATTTAAAACAATGATTGATGCTTTTAATCTAAACTAATTAACAAACAATGAATTAACTAAAAGCTGAAATTAAGTGTCTATATGTAAACAAAACAGAAAATGAATTTTTAATTCAATAAGGGAAAATTCCAGTCAATGAACTTAACCTGAAAGTTACTACTGATCATAGATGCAAAAATGACTCAATCAGCTTCAAGTAAATCTGTTATAGTTGTCAACAACCGCCAAACACTCAATCTCTCCTTACCGTCTTGATAGTTAAGAGAAGGTCATTAGCTATTTCCTTAATAAAAAGACAACCCCCGAATTTGACGGGTGTCAAACCGTCAAAATTAATTTCTTATTTCCCAATAATGAGTATAAGGTAGTAGGGATCGTATCCACATGGAACGTCGAATTTACTTCTTTAAAGAATTTTAACAAAACATTTTTAAACAATGATTGAGATTTTTAATCTAACTAATTAGCAATAATGAAATAATTAAAAACTGAATTTAAAATATTTAATGTAAACAAAAAAGTAAATGATGTTTGAATTCAATAAGAGAAAAATTTAGTCAATGAACTTAATGTAATTCAGAAAGTTACAATCGATCATGGATGGAAAAATGACTAAATGAGGTTGAAATAAACCGGCTATAGTTGTCGACAACCGTCAAACACCAAATCTTTCCTTACTGTCTCGATAGTTAAGAGAAGTTCATTAACTATTTCCCTTATCAAAAGACAACCCCCGAGACGCTCGTAGGATTTAATGTTTTGAAAGCATTAAGAGTGAGTGACCCGATTCTAAACAGTGCATATTGAAGTAATATCATTTAACTTAGATTAATTATTCTCGCAACACGGACCGAATATGCTTTTGATGCCTAAACGGTACGTCACTTGCTACTTTGTTAGAATCCGATGACAATTATGGAACAACGGTACTAACTAGCTATGAACTATTTTGTTAATTAATGTTTTGACCACAAACATTAACTAAGCATAATAATTCTACGTTACACTTCCTTTGCAGCAAGAAAACAAAGAATGAATAAATACTCGAGCTTAATTGAGAATGAAAGCAATTAGATCTCATAGTAGTAATGTGTTGGGAAATACTTGTTCATTAACTAGAATAAAGAAAACTAGCCACTAAACATAATTAAAGATTACTTACAAAAAAATCCCAAGAGAAAATATAAACCCAGCAAGTGTTGTTGATCAAGAAAAGAACAAGATGTTGCTACAGAGATCTTCGAGTATATATGTGTGTGTATGATTATGTGTATCAGCCGTGTGGCTTGTGATTGGCCCCAACTTCTAAAATTGACTTCTTCTTATATAGCTGAGCCCCTCCTTGCTTTCCAAGTCTTTCATCCTTTACAACCCAAACAACATGTAGCCCTTCACAAGTGCAACCTTCTTCATCGAATGTTGTTCAAATTGACCTCACAGAAAGTAACCGGTCCCCAATTCAAACATCTCCATCTCATAGTCATAAAAATATTTCTTCCTACCTGAGCCCCAACTCCCTCCCTTTCAGTCCTTGTATAAATACCCAAGCCACTATGCAGACCAATTCTCCTCATCAGCCCTGTCATCCTATGAACATTGTCTCCCCTAATAAATTTGTCGTTCTACAAACTATTGAAGAGGAAGATTCTGATAACGATCACGCCCAATTTGATGCCCTTGATCTTGACACCCCAAGTCTCGGAAGGTCGAAGCGTCGTACGAAGAGTCGTTATCGTAATTATTAGATTTCTTTCTTTGTATTATCTAGGTTTAATTTCTTTTGTCAGTTTTTCTCCAAGGTAAGGCTCCTTTGTCCTCCCGGCCTTTTTAAGGGTAAGGTTGGTTGTCCCCCTTTTAGCTTGTTTTCCTTTTTTCTCCCATTTATAAAAATCTAGCCTTTTATTAAAAAAAAAAATCTCCACTCCTAACCACACTCTTAGGTAGTTGTTGAAAAAGTCCACAACATGACTTTCCCAATATTTTCAACAAAAGGAATTAAAGAAAAGAAAAGATGGATGTCCAATGTCTTATATGCCCCAGAGTAACAATATTCAGCTTTACAGTTTCCCTTTACACGTAACAATGTATTATTTTGTCCAGCCCATTTTTCTGAGTATAAAATGCCCATTCAGTAACTTGTTATCCGAATTTCTTCTTTGAACTTGGTTTTTTTTTTTTCACTTTTTCACCATCAATCTTTCATAGACCTGTAATCACCAAACAAACAAAATACCCATAAAAAGTGCAACATTTACAACAAGTTAAAGAACAAAATCAATATTAAATATCACACTTATTTGAGTTCATCACACTCCAAGCTCCCACCTGGGGAACCCTTGTTGTAAGTGCTCTTATTCCCCATTTACAGTGTCGTGTGATTATGGTCCAAGAGTTAATTCTTGTTTAAATACCCATTAGTAGAGTAACATAACCCCTACTATTAGTACCTCGACCAACTATATGATTTTGATGATACTCCGACCAACAGATTAATGGAAGATTGTTTCAGTTGGTGAATAAACCTTTTATATTCTTTGAAACCATATAGAGAGAGGGGGGGGGAGAAGGAGATAGTGAGAGATGTAAACATATGCATCCGAGAGGTATATATAGATATATAAATGGAAATGATTCTAATCTGCCCAAGAAATGTTTCAACTTCCATTCTCAAAGTTTAATGTATCTAGAAACATATGCAGTCAATACAAAGTCTCTTCATATTTCAAGATTTTCAGCCAACAGAATAGCATCTATTTTTGGCAAGTGCATTTTTGCCGGATCTTGCTAAATTTGATTGTGCTAATTGCTTCTGCATATATATATATATATATATATATATATATATATATATATATATATATATATATATATATATATATATATATATATAGTAGGTCTCATATAAGACGAAACTCTATTCTTTCAAAGCTCAACCCACCAACATATGGTGAGTCGGGTAAAGAAAATTCATTTTACAAAAAATATCTGTAAGACCGTCTTACCCAAAATTTTACCTATATTGATTAGTTTAGTGTAAAACTCCACACCCACACCCACGCATATTGTGTGGTAACACGGGTACTTTAGCAAAATGAAGGATCTAATGGGGCAAATGGGTAGGTAAGTAAATGCTAATTAGGCTCCGTTTGTTTCAGGGAAAATGAATTTCGAAAAGAGTTTTCCTCATTTTCGGTGTTTAGTACCTTTGGAAAATGTAGTCAATATAAAAGCTATTCTGAGTAAACAGAAAACGAAGTCTTATTTTTAAGAAAATGATTTACGAATTCATTTTCCGTAAGACATTTTCTAAATGTTCGAGCACCCTTCCGCCCCCTATCAACAAATAAATTGTGTTTGTGCACACTTTTTTATTATAATTGTAATAAATACTTACTACGTCATAAAATTAGTGAACACTATATTATATTTAGGGATGTCCTAAATATTATCCATTTTCTTTTTTAAAAAGTTTTTATCATATCAATTATCAAAAAAATTATTTGTATTTGTGAGATTGAAAAATGATCTTGTTGATTTGACAACATTAATGATAAATTGAGGGTTATAAAGGAAAATTACTTAAAGTTCAACACTATCTTATATTCAATATGAGCATTAATATTATAATATATATTTTTTGTATTTATTCATAAATTGGTTCTCGTAACATTTCCCGTACGTTTACTAAACATCCAAAAATATTTTCTGTCATATTTTCAAAAGATTAACCACGCCTGAAAATGCAATCTTTTTATTCTTCATAAACCATTTTTCGAAATTATTTTTCGTGAAATAAACAGAGACTAATAATACGTGTATAAATGGGCGGGCTATGAATGAGTTTTGTTGCCCATATAAGAATAAACAAACAAAATTTGTACAATACAAACATTAAAAAATATATATATACCAATTTCGACACGCCAATTTTGTCAAAGCAAAAAACTTAGGAAAAACGATAACACAATTTTTTAACCCGACGCACTGTATATTGGTGGGTTAAGATACGAGAGTAGGATTTCATCTTACAAATTATAATCTCTAAACGTATCAGATGAGACCTCCTCTTGCGGCAATTAGAAAATTGGAAATCAATTTCCAATTTCTTAAGAATCCTTGGGAAAGTATGAAAAAGAATAGGAAAGATGCTAACTTTGCGAGTCAACAACGACATAGCAGTCGCAAGTGTTCAAATGGCAAGTTCCCCGGGAATGGGGAATATCTTGCAATTCTTTTCCAAATCCTTGTCCATGTCATGTTTGAGCGATAGTTTGTGGGAAAGATCATAATCGTCGGCGAACACGCTGTTGTCCATGCATATGTTGCCGTCGTTACCTCCATCGATCCCAACACTTAAGCCTCGATCCCTTTGATTGCCCACTCCTATGATATAATTTCTCCCTTTTTTGTCCATGGATCGGGTAAAACCCCGATCAAACATAGTTCATTTTTCACCGTGTAGTTTAGTGACATAATTTGTATAGATATGGAGAACAAGTGACCAAGTTTGGCAGATACTGCCAGATAGTTGGGTGTTCCAATAAGGCCATACTTGCATCAGAATTGGAAAAATATGCTCATAAAAACAATTGAAGATGAAATTTATGTTAGCCAATAATCATTGACAGTTCATTGTGGCTTCCTATCAAATTACCCATGTGATTATTTGTAATGTAAGAAAGCTTTATTCATGTACATAATTACAGCAAATGGTCAAAACCTTTCCTTTTGCTATTCACTGTAATATGTTATAAATATATAGAAAATATACCACCAAGTTAATGTGGGTCTTTCTCTCATTCTTGTGTCTTGCAGTGTACTTCTTCTCTCTTTCTGCCTCTTTTCTTTCTCTTTTGTTTCTAGTTTTTCATGGTATCAGAGCTACCAATGGCCATGGATGATGCTAGCTCCTCCAAAACCGTAAGAACCACTAACCATTCCCTTCCTCTTTTCCTTAATATCCAGTCCTATATGTCCCATTGCCACCTCACCAGTGAAAACTTCCTGAACGGGAGTTCTCTATTCACTTCTATTCTTCAAACCCACAAAATCACCGATACCGTAACCCAAACCATCTTTCCCCCAGAATTCTTAGAAGACAAAGTCACACCAAACCCAGCGTATGACCGATTTCATCAAGCCTCTGGACTCGTCCTTGGTTGGATTAAGGCAACCGTGTCCGCAGATATTCAACCTTATGTTAACCCTTGTAAAACCGCACCGGAAGCTTGGACGTTGCTCTCTAAAGAATTTGGAGTGTCCTCCCAAATTCACATTAGAAACTTCAGGATGAACTCCATGACTTCAAACATTCTCCAGAAACATCCATCAAAGCCTACATTCTTAAAGCCAAAACCATCCAAACCTCTCTTGCCACCGCGGGTGTTATCGTCACCAATGAGGATTTACAACGTCGTATTCTTGGTGGTCTCGGTGCACCATTCAAGGAGTTCATTACCGTTCAGAACTATCGTCTTGCAATGTCTATCAATGATCTTCAAGACCTTCTTTTACAAGAAGAGACTCTCCAACAAAAGTTCTCTACCCTTACACTTAATCCTACCACTGCCCTTGTCGCCAATTCTGTGATTTCTGACACTTCACCTAGACCTTCGTAGCCTTCTGTAAGGGTAAAATAGGCATAGCCTATTTTATCTTGTAAGGGTAAAATAGGCATAGCCTATTTTATCTTGTTTTCACCTTTCTTGGTCAAAGAAGGATCTTAATTTAGTCAAAGGTTATTTAGGTGTTAGATTTTGTTTAGAATATGTTTGGTAATTTAGTTGGTTTTTGGTAGGAAAATCTTTCAAAAGATTTTGGAGATTTTGGCTATACATGTTTGGTAACTAAATCTCGGTAAGTAATCTAGTTATTCGAAGAATCATGTTTTTATTAGGAGAGATATCTTGCAATTTTATAGCTAATCTTTTTCCTAGTAGGAATGGTTTTCTCTTGCCGTGGCTTTGTAGGTTTGTGTTTATATATCGAAGGCTGTTTCTCGAGCAGAATGTGACCTTGACAGAGAGAAGATAAAAAGCTATAAACTGAGAGCAATCTTACTGAAGATCTGAAGCAGTATTTCTCCCGTTTTTACACCAGCCGATTGTAGCATCTGATGTTCCAACATCAGCAGCTACATTGAGTTCTAAAAGACTGTTTTCGTCTTTGTTCTTCCTGATTCTGTTTAAGGAAGCTGAAGTTCTTTCTTCCCACGTTTGGTTTAGTAGTTTATGTGGGATTTTTGGTTCTCCAAGATACTTTATCTTGAGAGAATTTTTGCCAGGTTATTCATTGTAAAACATTATTGATTTTAGTATAATTTGTGTGGCCTTGAGGCTTGATCTACAAGTGTTAAACTTGTAGATTGTTTTTGATTAAAATTTGTCTTCAAAATTACATTTAGAAGCGAGTTTCTATACAATCTTCCGCTGCTACTGTTTTTGCTATTAGTTACTGTTTTCATTGTGACTGCCATTGTTGCAACAATCACTGCAACATTGGTACTCACATTGACTCATATCGAGAATCCGTGGTATCACGTTCTTTCAATTGGTATCAGAGCCTTCTCTTGATATCACTAAGAGTCGATTATGTTTAAAGTCGTGATGGATTCCCAGTATGAGAACGTGGTTCGCCCTCCTACTCTTACAAATGCTAATTATTCTATTTGGAAAGTCAAGATGCGTATCTTCATTAAATCCATTGATGAAAGAGCGTGGCTTGCAGTTTTAAATGGTTGGAATCCTCCCAAAACTGTAGATTCAGATGGTGATGTCAAGATCACCAAAGAATCTGAATGGACCAATGATGATAGGAACACTGCTTCCTTTAACTCGAAAGCCTTATCTGCCATTTATAAGGCCTTAGATGCCAATACTTTTAGGGTGATAGCAAATTATGAATCTGCCAAAGATGTGTGGGAGGCCCTTCAAACCTTATGTGAAGGACCTTCCAGTGTTTGTGCTTCTAAGCTAAGAATGCTCACAACTCAATTTGAAAACACTAGGATGCATGAGTCTGAGGATATAATGACATATTATGGAAGACTTCTTGACTTATCCAATTATGCTCTTGCGTTAGGAGATCCTATTACTAATGAGCGTCTTGTCAGCAAAATGATGAGAACTTTGCCTGAAAGGTTCAATGTCAAAATATGTGCAATTGAAGAAGCACATGATATTGACAAGATGAGTTTTGAAAGATTGGCTGGAATTCTTCAAAACTTTGAACTGAACCTAAATGATAAAATAAAACATAAAGGCAAAGGAACTTCATCACCTTCCACACCCATTCTGAAAAATATTGCTATGCCTGCCCCAATTGATCTCTCATGTGATTTGCTTGATATTCAAAAGGATATTGATGAGTCCGATTTTGGAGAAGAATCTATTGCTCTATTGACTACTAAATTCAAAAAAAAATTGAAAAATAAGAGTCAAAATAGAACTCCATCATCAAGCTCGAAAAATAATTTCAAACTTGATTCTGGAAAATTTGTTCCCAAAGAAAATTCTTTTCAAACTCCAGAAAAACCCTTCACAAATCCATTTGCATCAAAATCATCCTACAATGGTAAGAACATTGATTCTATACAATGTAGAGAATGTCAAGGTTATGGCCACTATGCAAACCAATGTGCAAACACTTTAAGAAAAAAAGGCTTGAATTTCTCGGCAACCTTGAGTGATAGTGATGGAGAAGATCCAGGTGATCTTATCACCTTGAATGTTGTTTATGATTCTGATTCTGAAAATGCAGATGTTTCAACCAATGTGTCACCCAATGTTGCAACATCAAGAGTAACATTGGGAGATACATTGAGCAGAAACAGGAACGATTTCTTCTGTTTTAATTCCACAATTGCAGAAGATGATGGAGACACAGAGTCAGACCTGCTGGAAGGGTACAAGGAGCTGTACAAGGATTGGGAAAAGAGAGCTCACCAAGTTACATTACTTGGTAAGGCAAATGAACTGTTAAAAAAGGCAAATGAGGATAAAAAAGAATGCATAGTAAGGATGGAGAGTTTGCTAAGCAGAAAGGATGTGGAGATTGAGCAGTTAAAGGAGCAACTTACTCAAGCAAGAGAAACCATGACCAAGTGGAATTCTAGCAAACAAAAGGTTGATGATCTGCTGAATTCTGGTAATACATCCAGGTCAGGTATTGGTTTCATCCCTAAGGTATTTGTGAAAGAAGGAGAAGGAACATCTGGAACTAAACAAACTGATGAAAGTTTTGATGAAACTGTGTTCTTTGAAAAACCAAGAGTAAGAAAGAAAAATTATGTTTGCCATTTCTGCCATAAGCCTGGTCACATACAACCCTTTTGTTTTCTGAAAAAGGCTATGTATGAGAATGAAATAAGGCAAGATTCCTTTGGAAAAGCTCATAGGCAGAACCGTATGAAGCAGCCAATGCGCCAATCAATGCAGCAACCTTGGCAGTCACATTGGAAGCCTCATTCGAAGACAAATCAGAAATTTTTTCAAAAACAACAACCCAAAACTGTTAAACAAATGTGGGTTCCCAAAACTTGTAATGATGAGTGTAGAGCCAAATATTGTGAGCCTTTTGATATATGTCCTGGTGCTACAATGTCACATGATGAAGTGTGTAATGTTACTTTCACTTCGTTAAAATCTCATGTTGCTGGATCTTGGTATTTTGACAGTGGGTGTTCTAGACATATGACAGGTTCAGCTGAGAATTTGAAAGAATATGTGAGTATCAATGGTGGATCAGTGACATATGGTGGTGGTGCCAAAGGGAAAATTGTTGGCAAAGGAACATTGAACGTTGAGGGCCTTCCAAATCTCACAAATGTTTACCATGTGGAAGGACTTAAGACAAACTTGATCAATATAAGCCAGTTGTGTGATGATGATCTTCAGGTAAGATTTGACAAACATTCTTGTGAAGTATTAGATCACACTAACAAGTGTCTTCTAACAGGGACAAGATCATCTGATAATTGTTACATGTTCACCAATAACCAATCATGTCAAAAGCTAAGTCTTGATGTAAATGATCTTTGGCATCAAAAACTTGGTCACATGAGTTTTCGTAAGCTCAATGAGCTTGTGAGACATGATGCTGTTAAAGGATTACCAAATTTGGAAAGGAATTATTCAAAGGTATGTGGCTCTTGTCAAAAAGGTAAACAAACCAAGGCTTCACATCTTCCCATAACACAATGCACCACATCTAGATGCCTAGAGATGATACACACTGACCTTATGGGTCCCATTGAGGTAGAGAGCCTAGGTAGAAAAAAATATACCTTTGTTTGTGTAGATGACTTCTCTAGATACACTTGGGTGATATTTTTGAGAGAGAAGTCTGAAACTTTTGAGGCTTTCAGAATTTGGTACACCCGTGTAATGAACTTGTATGATCTAAAACTTATTAGAATTAGATCAGATCATGGCACGGAATATGAAAACACATCATTTTCTAGTTATTGTGCTTCCAATGGTATTTCACATGAATTTTTTGCTCCCAAAACTCCACAACAAAATGGAGTGGCGGAGAGAAAGAACATGACTTTACAAGAAATGGCTAGGGTAATGTTAAACTCAAAAAATTTGGCTAAAAGATTTTGGGCTGAAGCATTAAATACAGCCTGTCATATTGGAAATAGGGTCTTCTTGAGACCAGGTAGCACAATGACACCTTACGAAATTTTTCTTGGAAAGAAACCTACCTTGAAATACTTTCATGTGTTTGGCTGCGTGTGTTATCTTCTCAATGATAGAGACCAACTTTCCAAATTTGACTCTAAGAGTGATAAGTGTGTGTTCATGGGATATTCCACAAATAGTCGAGCATATAGAGTCTTTAATCTTCGAACTAAGACTATTATGGAATCCATGAACATTGATTTTGATGATCTAACTGATCTTGGTCACAAAACTTCTGAAGAAAATGTTTCAGGGATTTTAGATTTTGGTGACTTTGACCCGAAGCAATGAATCCGATAATCCGGCAAGCGAGCGGATAGATCACGAGTTACGGTTGTTCGGTGAAGAAATTCGGGATGTGTCACCCAATGTTCTTAGAATGCGGCAACATCGGTAGACACATTGAGCAATGGCGAAGATGAAGTTCTTTAGGCTCGATTCAAATCGGGAAAACAATCGATCGAGGTTGGTGAGCAGAAATTGACATTCAAAGCAAGATCGGAAGAACCATCCTCTCACTCAAATTATAGGTAATGCGAGGATGGTGTGTCAACAAGGAAGAAAGGTAAAGTGGATTACAAGAAACTTGCATGCATGTCCACACTTGAATTTGATGAAATACATGCTTCATGTTTTGTTTCCATTGTTGAACCTAAAAATGTGCAAGAGGCTCTCAAGGATGAAAGCTGGATAAATGCCATGCAAGAGGAACTAGATCAATTCACAAAAAATGATGTTTGGTATCTAGTTCCCAGACCCACTTCAATAAATGTTATTGGAACAAAATGGATTTTCAAAAACAAATCAAATGAAGTGGGAGAAATAATAAGAAATAAAGCTAGACTTGTGGCTCAAGGGTATACACAGGTTGAGGGGGTGGATTTTGATGAAACCTTTGCGCCTGTAGCCCGTATTGAGTCTATTCGTCTACTTCTTGCAATTGCGTGTTTTCTTGACATAACTCTTCAACAAATGGATGTGAAGAGTGCATTCTTAAATGGAATTCTTGAAGAAGAAGTTTTCGTTGAACAACCAAAAGGGTTTGAGGATCCCCATAAACCCAATCATGTGTTTAAATTGAAAAAGGCTTTGTATGGACTCAAACAAGCTCCTAGAGCTTGGTATGGTAGGCTTACAGATCACCTTTTACAAAGTGGGTTTAGAAGGGGAGAGGTGGATAAAACACTGTTTATTCAAAACCAAGATAAACATATTTTGATTGCTCAAATCTATGTTGATGATATTGTGTTTGGATCCACCTCCAAATCCTTGGAAAAAGAGTTTGTAAATTGCATGACTTCCACATTTGAAATGAGCATGGTAGGGGAGTTGACCTATTTTTTAGGAATTCAAATTAAACAATCACATGAAGGGATGTTCATATCTCAAGCCAAGTATGCACTTAACTTGGTAAAGAAATTCGATCTTGAGAATGGAAAACATAAGAAAACCCCTATGGGTACATCCAATAAACTTAATAGAGATGAAAAATCTGAAAGTGTTGACCCTACCTTATATAGAAGTATGATTGGAAGTTTCTTTGTATTTAACTGCCACCCGTCCAGATATCATGTACAGTGTGTGTTTGTGTGCTAGGTATCAAGCAAACCCCAAAGTTTCTCACTTGAAAGCAGTAAAAAGAATAATTCGATATGTTGGTGAGACCTGTGGAATGGGTTTGTGGTATACTAAACACACGGACACCAATCTTGTTGGATTTAGTGATGCTGACTGGGCTGGCAGTGTTGATGATATGAGAAGTACATCTGGTGGATGTTTTTATCTAGGAAATAATCTGATTTCATGGTTTAGAAAAAAACAAAATTGTGTAGCTCTATCAACAGCTGAATCTGAGTATATAGCTGCTGGTAGTGGATGTACACAACTTTTGTGGATGAAACAAATGATCAAAGATTATGGTTTGCACAGTGATATCTTAACCATGTATTGTGACAACACAAGTGCGATTAGCATTGCTAAAAACCATGTTCAACACTCAAGAACAAAACACATAGATATAAGACACCATTTCATTAGAGACTTAGTTGAACAAGGCATTGTGTGCATTGAACATGTGGGAACAGAAAACCAATTGGCTGATATTTTTACAAAGAGTCTAGATTTTGAGAGATTCATAAATCTTAGGAAATCTCTCGGTATGTGTGCCATGTAATCCCTCACTTATATATAAAAATTATATATAATATAATATATATATATATATATATATGGGCATATTGCATTGTTGTTTAGGGGGCACACTAGTTTCACTACGTATGTTTAGTACCTTGTTTGATTGTCTTGGTGATATTTAAAAATATATTGTGATCTTATTGCTCAAATTCTTTTCACCATCTCCCAATGAAGTTGTACTAGAATTGAAAATTTTCTTTTAAACCACAAAGGAAAGAGCTACCTTTTGAAATTTTTAGGATCTTTTGCAATTTGTCAATGTACTATGAAGTTTAGACTTGCATGGGTTGATCTTGACTAAATTGACTCCTTTTAATTGACAAAGTGTGAAAGCTACCTAACGGAAAAGAGCTACCTATGAACAAGGTTGTGGCATCTTTCTTTTGGGACTATGAATTCTCAGCATGGGTTGATCAATAAGTAAAGTTGCTACCCTTGGTAAATAGTGTGAAAGGTTCCTAGTGGTGTCTATCAAATTAGCTTGAAATAAAATAAGCTATTCTCATAGGGAAATAAAGTACTATGTGTTGTTTATGGGAGTAGTTGTGTTAATTTGGTGAAAGTAAAGTGAGAATTTGGACATAAAATCACAATTTTTGTGATAATGTTTCCATTTAGCAACATTGGGAGCTGCAATCGAATGATCTAGACATATCACATGTGTGTGTTTGCATTCTTTCCTTTGATTATCTTTTCTGCATACTTTAGGCATGTTTTCTAGGTCATATAGTTTTTGAATATCAGCCTCCTAAGTTTATGTCTCTTATCTTGGTGCATGTTTTTGCTTCTAGTTCACAAAGTCAATATTTTATGTGGTTGTCTACAATGCTTTGTGTTCTTCATGAGAATCGTCGGTTTTTGTTGTGCATTGTTTGGCAATCTTGTGTGGTTTCAATCACGGTTAAGTATGATTTGTGTATTCTTAAAATACTTGATGAAATCAAAATTTTTGAAATCGGTTGTGATTTTATTCTCCACGTATCTCTCATATTCAAAAGCAATGATTTTTATCTTACTTCTATTAGGCAGTTAGCATTTGATTATTTTTTATCCCAATTTTGAAATTTGATTTTGTGATCTTGGGTCTTCTCACTTTCTCTCATTAATGACTCAATGGCTAATTTGAATTAGTGGAAGGATTAGTGTTCATTCTTGCGAGAAACACGGACCTTTGCTCAAAGAGCTTTCTCTCTCATCTCCGCGTCTACTAGGTCCTCATCATGTCAAAAATTCAATCTCGTCTTGTTCCC
>CM028380.1:8160023-8191562 GCA_013146195.2 Codonopsis lanceolata
ATTTTTTATCTTTTGGGTCCTTTTAAAATGACTCATTATTATATTTAATGTGTCTTTTTAATGGAATGCAACAGAAATAAGCAAAAGACATAGATTATTATTAAAAGCACATTGTCACGGGGTTTATTACATTATTGAGGACACAGGGGTTTGAGATCCTCAATTGTAGGGAGCGGATTGGTAGATGACCAAATCAGTAAGGCTAGAGAGAAAAGGAATAGGGGTACTCAATTTTAGGGAGGCGGTTGGTAGATGACCAAATCCGTAAGGCTAAGGAAAGGAATAGGGTAATATATATCAGTAGTCCACAGTCTGCGGGCGTCAAAAGTGGGCCGATCGTAGTATACTAGTTCTGAGAGGTTTATTAAGTAGACCAAACTCAGCTGGGAGCTTTTCTTTTCAGGTGTCCCCGTCTATCATACCCGGAAGGCTGTCCCCAAAATTTCATTAGAAACTCCACGGTTTAGAGCTTTAAGCAACATGGTTTCACATCTTCGATGTCGGCCTCAATTTGCGAGACGGGAAAGTTGGGTTTTGGTATATGTTAATTTGGATTTAGGAAAATTGGGTTATTTACGGTTGAAGGTAGGGATTACAGAATTTGGTGGATTTTGGCGGATATATGGGTTTTGGGTTAATGGAATTTGGGCATTATAAGGATTGAAGTGGATATGTATTGGGTTGGATAAAGGTCTTGGGTTATTGGGTTTTGGATAATATAGGGATTTTGGTTTGGATAAATTTTGGATTGGATAAGGATTTGGAGCGGGATAGGGATGTTGGGTTGGATAAGGATTACGGTAGGATAAGGAGGGTGTGATGAAAAAAGGGTTAAATTTTTGGTAATAATAGGCATTTGGGTGGGTTGGTGTTTGGTTGGGAAATTGGATTTGAACATGGAAGGTTGATGCTTCTTGAGGGACTATAGCGGGCCATTCATTTTTGTCAGCGCCATCTTGCTTGGATACGTATTTGTCTTGACTACGCCCTTATGCGATATGATATGATACCCTACATTCGATTTACGCACTTGTTTTCCTTATCAATCGGCCGATACTATTTTTGCCTTTCCAAATTTGGGCGGATTTGTGAGGAAAGTGGGTTTGGAGGTATCAGAAGGCTAGATAAGGCTTATCAGGCTTGAAATCAGCGTGCCTTTTATTAGTATTTTATTATTATTTATTATTTGTTTCCCTACAATGGCCAGGATAAGCACACCTTTATTTGGCAGTCTCGAGGACTTTTCTGGAATAGTGGATTCTTTCTCGAGTATAGGACCAACGTATTCCACACGCTTCGACTCCCAGGGGCTGGGTGGTCCCGAGGCGAAGGGCCTATACTCTTTCGAGGATCCACCATCGAAATGGTCTAGGTCGAGCATCGAGAATTATAAATCGACCTTGTTTGTTATTTATTGTCTATATATTTTTTTGTGCGCAATTATTATGTATATTTTTTTGAACTTAGCATTTTTTTTTGACATATATATTTTTTTTGATTTTTTTGGTGACCCACAATTCAAAAATGCAAAATCGGTCTGTGAGAAGTGTCTGAAAAACTATATGCATTCTAACGTTGGCTTATGCGGTAGAGGTGGCCATGGTGTAGGATAACAGCCTGAATATATTTACATGTGTGCTCGTGTGTGCGGTATCTAGAAAACAAGAAATTTATTAATTTCACGTGATATAGAAAATAAAATAAATTTGGCCCGTTTCTTGCTTGCTTGTGTGGATTTTCTCGCTTTTTTAGTTTGAGCGTAAGTAAGCAAGCACACCATTTTAAGAAATAGAAAGAAAAGTGGGAAACTATCTATCCCTATTAATTACAAATTTTGGTCCTATGTCCCCAAAATAAAATGACATAATGAATGCATGTATGTACAAATATACAAAGTTACGTATCAGTGAAAAAGAAAAATGAACTGAAGAGATAAATGAAAGAAAATAGAGTCGAAAATAAAGCCCCAAATTCTTTTGTCCGCCTCGAATTTATTTGTAAAATATAATATATATATATATTATATATATATTCCTTTTTTTGATTTTTCGAATTTTTTTTATTTATGTATATATATATATATATATATATATATAATAGTGTTTGAAGGCTTTTGATCGGCCAAGTACGCGGGCGTTGTATGCTCCGGCATACCACACCCTATTCGTAATGCTTTTGGGGTATCAATGGAGTTTCCAAATTCAATATACTTAGACCGCCACGCCTTATATATATATATATACATTTATTTTTTTTGAATTTTTGAATTTTTTTTTTTTTTTTATTTGATTTTTTTGATTTTTTTCAATACTCTCGAACATGCACATGTAATGTATCGGAGCGAGACCGCTGGCACGCGCGGATGGAGGATCATATCCACAAATATAGCCACCAGTGGTAATGGGGAACACTTTATTGAAATCGTAAATTAATATAACGAGCATATCACAAATTTTCGCGCGGCTTGAGAAACAAAGAAAAGCCAAAAAAGGTTTGTTTTATGAGTCTAGCCCTCCATTTTATTAAAAATAAAACAACTCCCCAGCCAGAAGTCGCCACCTTGACCATGAGGTTCAGGGTGCGCCCGCGCCCGCACGCCTCTTGTTTAGGGAGTGCGGCGTGCGTGCGCATGATGCGGGACACCACTTGCCTCGTTCCACCCTCCCTTGTTTAGGGAAGGCGAAATCCAAAGTGCGAGAGGAGTGCTGTCTATATTAGCACGTTGGAATGTGCCTCGGTTGCCTTGCCACGAGTGGATTTTCTATCCAAAATGGGAACTAAAGGTTTCCTCATGTCGTTATCCCTTATTTCTGGGATAACAGATATGGGAATGCATTACCTTTCCATTCTCATTCTCCCTTTATCCGTCGGGAAAATAGAGAAGTGCAAGAAAAGATATTGCGACGCCCCCCACTTATGGATTTATTAAAATGGCCTTATGGCCCGATCGGATCGCTATGGGAGCTATGGGTTTCCGCATCAAGTTATCCCTTGTTTAGGGATACCGGGATATGGGAATACATCACCCCTCCATTCCCGTATCTCCCTTTTTAGGGAGAAACGAAAAAGTGCAAAGAGGGAATGTTGCGAGGCCCCCGGATCTCGAAAGTTTTTAGAGTCGCCACCTTTATTTTAAGGCAAAAATAAAGGAAAACCGAAGAAAGAAAACCGAGAGATTTTAGAAAGCGGGTTCGGGGGCTAAGTTACGAGTTGGGAAGGTGCTAGGCACCCAACTCGCCTTCGGATCTCAAAGCGTTTTTTGGTGAAGTATGCTCATTGTTATATTAATCTAGCAAATAAATAAGGTCTTATTTTGACAAGGGAAAATTAAGATACATTCGTGGCTACATTATTTGCTACGCACCTGCCTCCTTCCAATAATTACAAACACATTTAAGAATATTTGGCCATTATAATGGCTCTTTACATATTTTCCATAATTTTTCCTAATCTAATCCGGGCAGCACAACGGCTTATATTGGCTACATTGTGCCGGATTTAAAATACAACTTTTTGAAAATAAATAAAAGAAAGAAAATACAAAATAAAATAAAATACGCTCTTAAAGGTATTACCTTTTAGAGCGGTGGTGTGCTCGCTCTGTCCTCCTCGGGAGAGGGAGTCTTTTTTTTTTGTTTTGAATTGAATTGAACTGGATTGCTGCTTGATTTGATTGATGTTTTGAGGCTTGGGCTGGTCAACTCGGGCAGAGTGACAGCTTTATTTGGGTAGGTTTTGGCCTTTTCAGTTGGGCGGAACCTAGACTTAAGTTTTGACTTTTAGCTCGTTACTCGAGGCGAGTAACGACTTATTTTGGGATTTTCGGATGGGGTTTTAAGGTGGATACCTAACAACTAGGCTAGGGATCACTTATAACCTATGGGCTTTTGATTTGGCAGAGTTTGGATGGGGTTTGGAGATTTTAGGGGCTTCCACTCACCTATCTCGCACCTCTCGTACTAAGTGTATCGAAAGAACGAAGCAGAGCTTCGCTGCGATCGAAAATCTCGGATGAAAATTGTGTCGAGAACTGGGAGCCGGGGGCCTCTATTTATACTGAAGGAGAGGGACGCGGCTGGAATTCTTGAATTTGTCTCCGTGCATTGGCCGCTTGTACCGCGTGCTTCAGAACTTGTACCCATTTGATTTCAGAGAGACGCATGAATGAAAGCTTGGTGCGGCCAAGCTTATGCTTGGAGCGGCACCAAGCCCTCCTTAGGTGGCACCAAGCTACTTTTGCGCTTCAAATTTTGACACTTTCCCCCCAGCTTCTTGCGCATCCTTTTCCTTTCGCATTTTTGACTTCTGCAACTTGACATTTGTTAAGTTTTAACAGTTCTTGATATTTTATGTCAGTTACATACCAGGGGTACGAAATTGGGGTGTCTACACTCATGCATTCTAGTGTTTTCAAATTGAGTGGTGAGCATTCTTAACTTAGAAGCACGAACACTGGAAGGTCCTTCACACAAGGTCTGAAGGGCCTCCCAAACATCTTTAGCAGATTCATAATTTGCTATCACCCTAAAAGTATTAGCATCTAAGGCTTTATAAATAGCAGACAAGGCTTTTGAATTAAAGGATGCAGTGTTCCTATCTTCATTAGTCCATTCAGATTCTTTGGTGACCTTGACATCACCATCCGAATATGTTGTTTTGGGAGGACTCCAACCATTTAAAATAGCAAGCCACGCTCTCTCATCAATTGATTTGATGAAGATGCACATCTTGACTTTCTAGATAGAGTAATTAGCATTAGTAAGAGTAGGAGGGCGAACCACGTTCTCATACTGAGAATCCATCACGACTTTAACCAGAATCGACTCTTAGTGATATCAAGAGAAGGCTCTAATACCAACTGAAAGAACGTGATAGTACGGATTCTCAAAGAATTCAATGTGGTTACCAATATAGCTGTGATTGTAGCTACAATGGCAAACACAATGAGACAACAAGTAATCACAGCGGAAGATTGAAAAAGTCACAGCTTCAGACAGAAGATAGAAATCAAGTTTTTTTTTACCAAAAACAATCTACAAGTTTAATACTTGTAGATCAAGCCTCAAGGCCACACAAATTTCACTAAAAGTAATAATGTTTTACACCGAAAAACTTAGTGAAATTACTAGCAAAAATTCTCACAAGATCAGGTATCTTGAGAACAAAAAATCCCACATAAACAATTGAACAAAACGTGGGGAATAAACAAACACAGCCTCCTTAAACACGAAACAGGAAGCACAAAAAGATTTTCCAGCAAACTGATGCTACTGTCAATGTTGCAATATTGACAGCCTTCAGCGAGTAAACAAACTTCAGTCCTGGAAAACTGTTTCTGTATCTTCTACCTTCAGCGAACATATCTCTTGTCTTGATTTTCTCTCACCAGCTCTGCACAAACCCGTCTTCTTTGTACATAATTATACACAGCAAGCCCTACAACAACCGGCAAAAGAGACACAATTCTACAAGGAAAGGGATTAGATATTCAATGGAAAAATCAACACCTTTCCAAAACTTGCAAGATTATCTTACCAAATATGATGAAAGTCAAGATTCTTGGTTTGACTAAGATACTTGCCAATATTTAGTTACCAAAATAATATAGCCGAAATCTTAGAAAGATTTTGGTACCAAAACTAGCTAAACAAAATCTAAAACAATATACTAAATTCTAAATTAATTACAAACAAATCTAATCTCCTATTTTGATAAGAGAGGTGAAAACAAGATAAAATAGGCCTTGCCTATTTTACCCTTACATTAATTCAATGAGGTCTTTATATTTTTGAATTGTAGAAGGTAGTTCAATGATTTAATTTGATTTTCTTGGAATGTAGATTTATCAAAATGTTGATAGTGTGTTTCTCATTATTGCTTGACACAACTACAATTTTCTTTTGAGATTAATTGATATATTTCAAGACTATTTTTTATTAAAAAATTATCATTATTAAATATATGTGTTCGTTAACTTGGTGTCCAACAAAAGTTTATTGTTGTCAATATATGTAAATAGGTGGTCTTTTCGAATGGAGTTATACTAATTAATTTATTTTTTACGGGAACGAGTAAATTATGGTCGTTTTGAGAATTAAGCCTAATAATATATCTCTCTCCAATAACACATATCATTCAAAGAACACCACCCAAAGGTTGTAATTAACGTCCCCAATGTGTCATTACACATTGAAGAACAATGACTACAGATGCTCTTATTAACTGTTAGAAATTGTTGGAGGCCCAATCAGTTTATTGTGGCAGCCCTTTCTTTTATCTCCCTAAGCCCAAATACAGCTCGGGCCCAACTCCTTGATGTAGCCTGCCCGCCTCTTTGGTCTAGCCTCTTTTGTAGCTTACGGTTATGCGGAGGGGTAGATTTGTCTTTGCATTATCCCTGTTAGTGATCACCTTGCAGCCGCCCTTCATTTATCATTTTTGCTCTTTCCATTTCGTTATTGCTGTGGCTGAGAGCGAGAAGGGTAGATTCAGTGAGCAGCGGTTACTGAGAGAAGAGTGAGTGCGTGAGCTGTGAGGGCTGCGAGTGCAGTGAGAGAGAGAAACAGTGTACCTGGGTAATTTGCAACCGTATATCCCCCTCCCTTTTATTCCTTCCTCCAAATTCGATACCTCAATGGATATCTATGGCAGATCCTCTTCCTTCATCTCTTGAGTTCTTGGTGAGCTAGTGAGTGTGAAGAGTGATATAGATAGGAGTTCTTGGTGAGCTTGGTTTGTTGAGTGTTCAGAGAGTGAAGAACGTGGGTTTGGGGTCTCGGGTTGCTGGGTATAGTGAGCGGTCTGTCCGTTCTGTTCTCATTCTCTGTTTGCTTCTGTGCTCGGTTGCCGGAGCCTAGTGGTCGAGTCTGTTATGTGGCTTTGACCTTGGTTTGCGGTGGGCTGGTTCATTTGGACTCGTTGGTGGATATGGCCGGTGAAAGGGTGTTTGAGCCGTTGAGAGTCTAGCCGAGGTCTTCGACCGATTACGGCGAGTCGTGTTTGGAACACGGCGACGTTGTACTCTCGTCTGTTGCTCCTTCATATTTTCTGTTGCTATTTCTTGTGTACTAACGTTTCTGTTTTGCAGCTCTGGTTCTTCCTTCGTTCTTGTTCTTGCTCACAGTGTATTTTTCCACTCTTTGTTCTTCCATAACAGATTAGTGAAAAGTACTTGTGACTGTGACTTTAAGATTATTTACTGTTAGACCCCTCGGTGATTAAATGTTATCCCCTCCCCGGTTTGTAATCGATAGGTGAGGTTGATTAGTTATTTTGTAATAACTAGGGTTATCCGCGTTATTTAATCTTGGGTCTGTATTTAATCTGGTTGCTCCGATTCTTGTACGGACGGTTCCTGGCTAAGTGATGGTGAAATTACACAACATTGGTAATTAGAGCCACCACTCGCGTTCTCGTACCGTGAGTCGGTAGAGTCCCCTTCGATCCAAACTTTTAGAAACTCTCTCCTAGAGTTTCTTGGTGAGCTTCGGTTACCCTTGCTTTATTTTACGATGTGCGTTATATCTGTCGATTGATATAGCTTCGTATTTTATGTGCTTGGTTTGTTGCTCTGTTTGGATGGTTTTGTTAATGTTATTTATGTGTCCTGTTATTAGTATTTTTCCTTAAATCCTGTTTAGTATTTTAGATCTCTTTACTACTTGTTTTCTTGAGTTTTAAAATATGTTTTTGAAACTTGGATATTCTGTGGCTGTTCTGTGGTGGTTTGGTTGTTATATTGTTTCTGTGATTATTTTTCAAAATGGCTTCATCGTCTTATGCTTTGGAACCCTTTAATGGCAAAAGAAACAATGATAGGGAAAACAATCAAAATCAGAACCGATGCATAAATCAGAATTCTGGAAATGGAAGAAATAGAAGCAAGAGTAGGTCTGAATGGAAAACTAAAGGTAGGAAATGTTATAACTGTGGAGAAATGGGACACGTTAGGAAAGATTGCCCTAATCCTAGAAAGAAAAACATGAATCAAAGTCAATATCAGAACCAGCATAATGACTGTAATGTGGCTTCTTGTTGTGATACTAGTGCCGATGTTTTTGTGGTAACAGAATTATGTGATGATGCTTTGAATTATGTGCATTCCATGTTTTCTTGCGAAAATGAATGGTTAGTGGATTCTGGTTGCTCATTTCACATGTCACCTTATAAAAACATTTTTTGCTCTTACAAGGAATTAGAAACTGGTTTTGTTTCTGTGGCCAATGAGAAAATATGTCCTATTGCTGGAATCAGTGATATTTGTTTGAAATTTGATTCGGGAAATGTTTTTACTTTGAAGAATGTGAGACATGTGTCTGCTTTGTGCAATAACTTGATGTCTTGTGCCGCATTAGAAGATGATGGGTTAGAGGGTAGATGGGGGTAAGGGTATGATGAAAATTACTAAGGGCAATTTGGTAATTTTGAAAGCTGAAAAACAAAAGAATTTGTATGTTTGCAATGCTGTTCCGGTGTCTTTTATTGGAAATCAAACAAATGCTTTTAAGAATGAAAATTCTGTTTTGTTGTATAAAAGACTTGGAAATTTGAGTAGTAAAGGCTTAGAAATTATTAACAAAAATGAATGTTTTGTTGATGATGAGATTTCTTGTGTGCCTTTGTGTGATACTTCTGTGACTTGCAAACATCATAGGGTTAGTTTTTCGCCTCCCCCTCTGGAAAAATTCTCTTTTAAAAATCATCTTGAGTTGATATATGCGGATGTGTGGGGTCCTATGTGTGCGCCCTCGCATGGTGGGAATAGATATTGGTTATCTATTGTCGATGACTTTTCAAGGAAAGTCTGGGTTTTTCCTATGCAAGATAAAAGTTGTGTTTTTGGTAAATTTAAAACATGGAAACTTTTGGTTGAAAATCAAACCGGAAAGAAAATCAAGAAACTTAGGACGGATAAGGGGTTAGAGTTCTGTAACGGTGAGTTCTGGAGATTCTGCGTGGAGAGTGGGATTGATCATAAAATATCTTTCCCTTGCAATTTGGCTGAGCGTATGAATAGAACTCTGTTAGAACGAGTGAGGGTTATGCTTGCTTCGACGGGTCTTCCCATAGGCTTTTGGGGAGAGGCGGTTGTGTCCGCCGCCTATGTGCACAATAGGTCCCCTTCTATCCCGCTTGGTAATCGGTGTCCTGAAGTTGTGTTTTTCGGTTGTGATATTGATTTTTCGAACTTGCATGTTTTCGGTTGTGTTGCATACATTCATCGAGAGAATAACAAACTTGAACCTCGGTCGGTTCGTTGTGTTTTCTTAGGGTACTCGGAGAGGGTGAGAGAGTATAGATTGTGGTTGAGAGATGAGAATGACGAGAGACTTGTCATGTGTAGGGATGTAGAGTTTGACGAAACTGAATTTCCTTACTTGTTACCTGCTCAGCCTGTTAATGCTATTGTTGCATCCCCTCCCCTGGTTCCAATTGTGGTGGAGCAACCCTTTGTGTTGGACTCTCTTGATGTGAACTTGTGTATGCTAACTGAAATTGTGGAAAAACGTGAAACTGTGCTTGCTAATCCGAAATTGTTGATAAAGAATTTGAACTAAATGAGGTGGATGAAAATGTGATGGAAATTCCTAGACTTGAAAATTTAGGTGTGTATCAATTTGCTAGTGGTAGGCCTAGACCTTTTGTTAGGAGGCCGTCTAGTTTTGATAGAAATTTTCACATTTCCTCATTTGTGTTTGGTATGCTAAATTCTTTTAACAATTTGAATGATCCCATGATTTACAACAATGGTGCTTTAAAATGTGGAAATCCTAGTGATTGGTTGAATGCTTTAATGGTTAATATTAATGATTTGCATGTGAACCATTCTTGGACTTTGGTGCCCCTTCGTGTGGGTGAACTTACTTATTTTAAAGCTAGGTTGGTTGTAAAAGGGTTTTTTCGTAAACAAGGGATTGTGATTAAGCTTGCTTTAGTTGCCCAATTTGATTGGGAGGTTAAACCTTTGGTGGTAAAAATAATTCAATCTAGTTTTGAAATGCTTGATTTTGATACTTGTGATTGATGGTTTGTTTTTTGGTTACCCGAAAATCCTTGACGTACTTTGTGTGTGTCGTGGTATCTTTCTTGTTCTTACTTTGTGTTTGAGAATAAGTTAGATTGGCTTACTTTGTGTGAGCGGTGGTGATTTCCTTAAAATCCATGGGCTATTCTTTGTGATTAGTTATGGTGTGTCTTGACTAATTTTACTTTGTGTTTTAATTAGTTAAGTGTTTTCCCTGCTTTGGTCCTCCTTTGTGTTGGATCAAGTGCAGGGTTAAGGCGATGATGAACCTTTTCTGTTTTAATATATCCTCGAGACCAATAGGTGTGAACCGACACTTGCTCCAAGGTGGAGATTGTTAGAAATTGTTGGAGGCCCAATCAGTTTATTGTGGCAGCCCTTTCTTTTATCTCCCTAAGCCTGAATACAGCTCAGGCCCAACTCCTTGATGCAGCCTGCCCGCCTCTTTGGTCCAGCCTCTTTTGTGGCTTGCGGTTATGCGGAGGGGAAGATTTGTCTTTGCATTATCCCTGTTAGTGATCAGCCTTGCAGCCGCCCTTCATTTATCATTTTTGCTCTTTCCATTTCGTCATTGCTGTGGCTGAGAGTGAGAAGGGTAGATTCAGTGAGTAGCAGTTAATGAGAGAAGAGTGAGCGCGTGAGCTGTGAGGGCTGAGAGTGCAGTGAGAGAGAGAAACAGTGTACCTGGGTAATTTGCAGCCGTATATTCCCCTCCCTTTTATTCCTTCCTCCGGATTCGATACCTCAATGGATATCTATGGCAGATCCTCTTCCTTCATCTCTTGAGTTCTTGGTGAGCTAGTGAGTGTGAAGAGTGATATAGATAGGAGTTCTTGGTGAGCTTGGTTTGTTGAGTGTTCAGAGAGTGAAGAGCGTGGGTTTGGGGTCTCGGGTTGCTAGGTATAGTGAGCGGCGTCTTCGTTCTCCTTCTCTGTTTGCTTCGGTTCTTGGGAGCCTAGTGGTCGAGTCTGTTCTGTGACTTTGACCTTGGTTTGCGGTGGGCTGGTTCAGTTGGACTCGTTCGTGGATATGGCAGGTGAAAGGGTGTCTGATTCGTCGAGAGTCTAGCCGAGGTCTTCGGCCGACAAGTCGTGTTTGGAACACTGGAACACCTTTGTCTCGTTGCTCCTTCATATTTTCTGTTGCTATTTCTTGTGTACTAACGTTTCTGTTTTGCAGCTCTGGTTCTTCCTTCGTTCTTGTTCTTGCTCACAGTGTATTTTTCCACTCTCTGTTCTTCCATAACAGATTAGTGAAAAATACTTGTGACTGTGACTTTAAGAATATTTACTGTTAGATCCCTCGTTGATTAAATGTTATCCCCTCCCCGGTTTGTAATCGATAGGTGAGGTTGATTAGTTATTTTGTAATAACTAGGGTTATCCGCGTTATTTAATCTTGGGTTTGTATTTAATCTGGTTGCTCCGATTCTTGTACTGGACGGTTCCTGGCTAAGTGTATTAGTGAAATTACACAACATTAACAAATAAAGGAAATGACATTGGCAATACTAGTGCGGAAAATTTAAAGGGTTGATATGAACTATAGGATAACACAACAGCGGATGAGCCATGGTAACGCCTCGTCCTTCTTTCATATTGACCGCTTCACCATCTTTAAGTTTCCAGTCGAAGCACTGAACCAACAACGCGGTTGCTGTTTGCAAAAGATTCCATGCAAGTGGTGCACCGGGGCATGATCTCCTTCCGTTCCCAAATGGCATAAACCGGTGGTCTTGTCCTAGAAGATTACCAACTTGATTGTTGTCCACCATAAATCTTTCTGGTAAAAATTTGGTTGGTTTTTCCCACGAGTTTGGATCTCGCATAATGGCATAAAGATTAATCATCATTCGGGTATCTTTTAGCACATCATAGCCATTGACTTTACAGTCTTCCTTAGATCTTCGCAATATTAATGACACAGAAGAGTGTAGTCTTAAGCTTTCTTTGATGACTGCCTGCAAGTAAGGTAGATCTGGGACATCGCTTTCCTCAACTAGCCTGTGTGGCCCAACAACATCGTTGATCTCTTCTCTGACCTTCTTGAATACTGTTGGATTGTTAATGAGCTCGGCTAGTACCCATAATAAAGCCTTACTGCTGGTCTCAGTACCCGCCAAGAAAAGTTCCTGCCAAAGCAATCTGAATTATCTACATAAACAATATAATTGTTTTTTACTGTAATTTAGGAAGTTATTCAATATCCTTAACATGAGAGAGAGAGAGAGAGAGAGAGAGAGAGGCTAACCAAGAAAAAGGCCTTGATGTTATTCCTAGTAAGCTTCACCTCGGAAGTTTCATCTTCATAAATTTCCAAGAGGAAGTCCATCATGTCTTTCCTTTTGATTTCACCTTCACATCTTTTTGTTAAGAATAATATTGCAATATCATGTCCAACCAATCACCCAAGTCACGGCTTCAATCAAGGAGATCAAATCTCCCATTCCAGTACATAATTAGCATAGTCTATTTACTGTTATTTGTTACCTTATACAACTCCTATTATTATGGAGTCTATTATTTTCATTCCTTATATTTAGCCCCATGTATATTCTCTTATGCATATATATACTCTATGTAATTGTCAGCATTAATCAATAATATATTCTACACAATTCATTTATACTTTACATGGTATCAGAGCCTTGCTCCTAACCCTTGCCATCCTTGTTGTACTTCACACTCTACCCATGGCCGGAACCAGCAGCACCCTCATCCCAAACGCCGCCGAACCCACCAAGCCACTCCTATCCGTCTCCTTCCCCAACTGCATCAAGCTAACACCATCCACATATCGATCGTGGCAATTCCAAATTACCCGACTACTTCAAGGCTATGGCCTTTACTCCTTCATTGACGGCACCAATCCTCCCCCACCACCACTGGTTACCCCTCCTACCACCGATGCAGACACAAAAACCGAGCCATCACCCAACCCAGCCTACATTACTTGGTTCAAACAAGATAACCTCATCCTCGGAGCCCTAGCCGGAACGCTTCATGAATCCATCTCCACCATTATTCTAGATGCTAACACGTCCCGTGAAGCGTGGCAAACCCTAGCCCGGACCTATGCCAACCCTTCCAGAGGTCACATTCTTCAATTGAAGGATCGATTTCGAAACGTAACTCTCGGTGACAACTCCATTACCGAGTACATGCTCTCCATTAAAACCATCACTGCTCAATTAGCCCATCTTGGCAAGCCTGTGGACGACGAGGATATCACCTCCCAAATCATCCAAGGCCTCCCTGAAACCACCTACAAATCAGTCATCGATGCTGTAAGAGCACGAGATACTCCGATCTCGTTCGATGACTTTCATGAAAAGCTAATACAGCATGAGCTTCTCATCAAACGAGAACCCACCACCACCACCTTCTCTCCCTCGGCTCATGTGGCCACAACCCGTTATCACCAACCTCACCCTAATCAACGCTACACCAATCAATCCAATCAGCGTCATCACTCCAACAACCAACCCCCAACCTCAAACAATTATCAAAACCGGCACCAACCCAATACTCCATCTACCCCTAACCCATTTCGTGGTAAGTGCCAGTTCTGCCGAACCACGGGACATGTCATACGTGACTGTCCGGATTTTAAGAGGGATTATCCGACTGTCGTCTTCCCTCCACCACCATCCAGACAAAACAAACCCTATGCTCACACTGCCACCATTCCCTCCACTTCGAGTGCCTCCTATCTAATCGACAGTGGTGCCTCTCACCACATCACTAAGGACCTCGAAACCCTCTCCCTTCACGCCCCCTATGATGGTCCCGACGACCTCATCATTGGCGACGGGTCTGCTCTACCCATCACTCATCATGGTTCATTCACTATCCCTCTTTCCTCTCGATCTATTTCTTTTCATAATGTTCTTGTTGTACCCTCCATCTCACGTAACCTTTTATCTGTGTCCCAGTTTTGTCATGATAATAACGCCATTGCTTGTTTCTCGTCTTCCTCCTTTTGTTTCAAGGATCGCACCACGGATGAAATCATTCTCCAAGGGCCGTTTGTCGATGGCGTCTACACATGGCACCCTCCACCCTCACGCTCTCAAGCCTACCTATCCACCACCTCGTCGAACAGCAGTTTATGGCATGCTAGATTGGGTCATCCCTCCAATGCAACTTTAAAACACTTAAATTCTATTTATAATTTTCATATTTCTACATTTAATCATTGTAATTCATGCCTTATCAATAAAAGTCATAAACTTCCATTCACTACGTCGACACTTCACTCCACTGCTCCTCTCGACCTAATCTATTCCGATGTTTGGACCGCTCCAATTTTGTCAAATGAGTCGTACAAATACTATATCCTATTTGTTGATCATTATACTCACTACTTTTGGCTCTATCCAATTAAAAACAAGTCGGATACCTCCACTATTTTTCACCGGTTCAAAGCAATTGTCGAAAAGTATTTTCAAAAACCGATTCGGCAATTCTATTCGGACAATGGTGGGGAATATGTCAAATTAAACCCCCAACTTCTTGATGACGGGATAACTCACCTCACTTCCCCACCTCACACCCCCGAGCACAATGGGTTTGCCGAAAGACGCCATCGCCATGTAGTAGAAACGGGCCTTGCCCTCCTTACTCACGCGAACATGCCCACTGCTTTCTGGCCCTATGCCTTTGCTACAGCCACTTACCTAATCAACCGACTACCCACACAAACACTTTCCAACAAAACCCCATATAATCTTCTATTTGGCCAAGATCCGAACTATCACAAACTCCGACCCTTTGGTTGCCTATGCTACCCTTGGCTCCGCCCCTACATTCGTCACAAGCTTGAACCCAAATCAATACCTTGTGTCTTTGTTGGTTATTCCACAACCCAAAGTGCCTATTTATGTTACGATCCATCCATGAAAAAGGTTTACACCTCGCGTCATGTCCGGTTCGTTGAACACGAATTTCCTTTTTCATCCCTCGCCAAAACTGCCTCACCCTCATCTCCCTCGCCTGATGAATGGTGCAACCTAACCATTCCGCTCCTCGACCCTGCCCCTCCTATCTCCCAGCTTGACCCTCCACCCACCACGCCTACTCCTGCCTCCCCCTCAACACCCAACACCACGCCTGATCCAGCCACATCAGCATCGGCCTCACCTATCCCATTCACCTTCACGCCTACCCCATCTCCCACATCGACGCCACCTCCACCACCCCCCCCACCACCACCACCACCACCTCGTGCTGTCACCCGCCTCTCAAACAACATCATTAAACCAAACCCAAAATATGCCAAGGCTGCCACTATTCCATCTCCTCACACAACACCAACTACCACAAAACAAGCCCTTATCGACCCTCGATGGCGCGCTGCGATGCTCGATGAACATCAAGCGCTCCTTCGCAACCAAACCTGGTCTCTCGTTCCCCGCACTGAAGCCCAAAACACAGTCGGCTGTAAGTGGGTCTACCGTGTGAAATACAACCCGGATGGCACTCTCAAACAACACAAAGCGAGACTCGTTGCCAAAGGCTTTCATCAACGCCCTGGCATCGACTACTCGGAAACCTACAGTCCGGTTATAAAACCCGCCACCATTCGTCTAGTTCTCTCTTTGGCCGTGGCTCAACAATGGCATCTACACCAAATTGATGTCAACAATGCATTCTTACAAGGCCGTCTTACTGATTCGGTATTCATGGAACAACCCCCAGGTTTCGTGGATACTGATAAACCCGATCATGTTTGTCACCTTCATAAGGCGATTTATGGCCTTAAACAAGCTCCCCGGGCTTGGTATACCGAGCTCAAGACATACCTTCTTTCTCTTGGGTTTCGAAATTCTGTCTCCGACCCTTCCTTGTTCATATTACGTTCCTCCGCTGTCACCATATATGTCCTTGTCTATGTTGACGACATTGTCGTCACTGGACCCAACCCTTCTCATATCTGCAACTTCATTGCCCAAATATCAAACAAATTTTCACTAAAGGATCTCGGTCCTCTTTCCTTCTTCCTAGGCATCGAAGTCACCCCAACCAAGCATGGTCTTCACCTCAATCAAACTAAGTACCTCTCCGACCTTCTCCATAAATTCCATATGCATGAATGCACGCCTGCCTCCACACCCATGCTTACCCACCCACCTCTAGTCAAGGAATCCCACAAACCGGTCGAAAATATTTCTGATTATAGAGCCATTGTCGGTAGCCTACAATACCTCTCACTCACTCGGCCCGACATCGCCTTTCCCGTTAACAAACTTGCCCAGTTCCTAACCCACCCTACTTCGTCTCACTGGACAGCCCTAAAGCGTCTACTTCGATACCTTAATGGCACACTACATCTTGGTGTGCATCTCAACAAATCCACCCCCCTTACCCTTCATGCCTATTGTGATGCGGACTGGGCTGGTGACCCAGAAGACTACGTCTCCACTACCGGTTACATCGTTTACCTTGGCACCAATCCCATCTCATGGTCCTCTAAAAAGCAACGAGCCCTCTCACAATCCTCTACGGCCGAATTCGAATTTCGCCACAACGTCTGAAGTTCTTTGGCTCCTTTCTATTCTCACTGAGCTTGGTTACACACAATCGACATGTCCAACTATCTACTGTGATAACCTCTCTGCCACTCACTACTCTGCCAATCCGGTGTTCCATTCACGAATGAAACACCTTGCCCTCTCCTTCCACTTCGTCAAAGAACAAGTTCGCAATGGTTCCATTCGTATTCAGCACATTAATGGCACTGATCAACTAGCTGATACGTTAACAAAGCCCTTACACAAACCCCGGTTTCTTGAGCTTTCATCCAAGATTGGTCTTCGTCTACGCCCGTCCATCTTGCGCGGGAATGTTAAGAATAATATTGCAATATCATGTCCAACCAATCACCCAAGTCACGGCTTCAATCAAGGAGATCAAATCTCCCATTCCAGTACATAATTAGCATAGTCTATTTACTGTTATTTGTTACCTTATACAACTCCTATTATTATGGAGTCTATTATTTTCATTCCTTATATTTAGCCCCATGTATATTCTCTTATGCATATATATACTCTATGTAATTGTCAGCATTAATCAATAATATATTCTACACAATTCATTTATACTTTACACTTTTCTTCTCATGCTCCCTCATGATCCCTTCGATTAAATCATCAAATTGCATAATCAGGGCTCTTACCCTTTTCCCATATCCGAACAAATCAAGCTTCCTTAAAGGACCCAACACTTCCCCTACAGCCAACTTGCTACCAAGAGCAGTAATCCCTCGTGTGAACTCCCTAACCTGCATAGCTTCGTTGAAAGTTCCCGAGCATCGTGTGCTCATTGTCATCCTGCACACAATATTATTTGTCATAGTCATGAGCTCGACCCCTAGCTCACATGCCTCACCTCTTTCTGAACATTTCACCAGACCTTCCATTAACTTCATCACCTCTTGCTTCCGAATATCAGCAGACCGGCTAAGCTGTTGAGCTGATAGAAGCTTTGCCATGCATGTTTTCTTCATGAATCTCCAGTACGGGCCATACTCTGACACGAAAAATCCATCACCATAGTACATGTTATACTCGGTGCCTGCAAACTTCGGCTTATAGACAAAATTAAGGTCGTGAGTTTTGAAGATTTCTCGGGCAACGTTGGCATTAGATATGACCAACATAGGTGATGCACCAATTGAGATTCTCATGAGAGGGCCATAGTGGGAAGCTAGTGTTTGGAAGGACCTGTGCAAAAGGTTACTTAGTAAATGGAGGTGGCCAATTAGTGGTATCGTGGGAGGACTTGGAGGGTGGTAGATTTTTTTGTTAGAACTCTTTGGTTTCAAGTATTTGGTTATGAAGAATTTAGCTAGGACAGTGGAAATGAACCAAATGGAGATGAGGAAACCCCAAGAGTAAACATCGATTGAAGTGAACATTCTATTGGTTTTCTAGTGAACTAAAACTGTATATTCAAGCTCATATCTGTTGGAAACTTTTTATATATAATTGAGTAGAGAAGACGTGATCATAGGTACGATCATGTCTAGTCTGATTCTGGCGGTTGCAGATGCCAAATCCAACTATGAAAGGTAAGATAGTCCGATGCTACTTCTTTGTGAACTCCATTTACAAGAGCTGATATAGACATGTATCATTTTTGGAAAGCTATGTTTAAAGATACTAATTATTATCCATCAAGATACCAATTGTTAGGCCTGGTATGGAGCCGGATCCTTTATTCCAAAATTGTATTCCATCTCCTATTCTACTGTTGGATTCTTGCCACGTGTCAATAAGAAATCTTTACAAAAGGAAATATTGAGCTAGATTTTACAGATTTTTATTGTTATGGAAACACAACCAACTTAGTAATTGATTTTGTTTATTTACGATTGATACGTGGCAAGAATCCGACGGTGAAACAGGAGATGGAATACAATTTTGGAATAGAGGATCCGGACTCGCCTGGTATGCTTGTCTTTTTTGCTGTAGTTTTCGTATTGTATTCTGTATACCTCTCACGTACATCTTTTTAATCAATAAAATTTGTTTCGCTGTTCAAAGAAAATACAAGAAAAAGAAAACAAGCGAGTACGATTCACTTGTAGCTTTCGATCCGTTGCTTCTTATAAACAACTTAAATATTATCTATACTACACATTTCAATATGATCTGCAGGTAGGGTGACAATTGGGTGTTACTGGATAATTTGGATAAAATTATTATCTACCCAATATAGTTAATTGGTGTTATTAATGGATGTTAATGGATAATATCCAATTCTATTCATTAATAAATAGATATTATCCGGATAATACCCAATAAGTAATATCATATTTTAATTTATTTTTGAGTATTACTTTCCTAGATATATTATTATTCACTAATCACAACATATAAAAAAACGCACAAAACTATACACACACACACACACACACACACACACACACATATATATATATATATGCGAGCACTCACACAATACTTGCTCAAAGAATAACACAACCATGACTTGTGTTAATTGCAATTGGCAGGCAAAACAACCATAGCTTTGGGACCTTTTTAGGAAACTCTATATCACAAAATGCTTCAATTGTCTCGGCACATGTTGACTATAAAATATTTTTGTCCTTTCAAATAAATTAGAGAAATTATAGTAGAATAAAAAAAGAACATATACAAAAATTTAAAAAGACAACAAGCAGTGGATATATAGTTATGATTCCGACTATACTAATTAACAAACACCCACGACTATCAGACCAATATACTTCATTCGTTCCAGGCAAAAAGTCCACTATTTCATTTCGAGATGTTTCACTTAAATAGTCAACTTTCAAAAATTGAGGCATAAAAATGTCATTTTATTACTAATGAGCTACTAAAAGTTAATGAAATGAAATGGATCATCAAATATTTAAAAAAATGTCATAATTTGTGGTCATGATTTTTATTTTTAAAAAATACATATTAAACTTGTGTAGACTTTGTTTTCTTTTTTGTCTTGCCAACTTTTAATTTCTAGCTAAATATTTTTTAAGCCAAATGAAATGGAGCAATAAATATTAAGCTAAATAAATGAAATGGAGCCAATTGCTAATTTAACAAAATGAAATAGACAAGTAAATGAAGAGTGTGCGGTACAATACGTTGCAATTTATGTGCAATTTTTACAAAATACAAAAAAAATTAAAATTTAAATACTTATATTCATTATAATTATAAATAATCCAAAACAAAATAATAAATAAGTTCATAATAATCAACAACTTTTATGATTACTTATTTATATTTATATTAAACTTTCAAATAAATTCAAAAAGGGGGCTAACCTAGTGGTAGCAAGCTTTTGTATAAAGTAACGTGATCAAAGTTTGAATCTTGTTAAAAGCAAGTTCCATTTCTATTTATTATCATTTTTAAGTAAAAAACATATAGTAGTGGTGGTGGCGGCGATGTGCAGCAAGCGGTGGCGGGGGTTGGGGGCAGATGGTGGTGGCGGTGGGCGAAGGTGCCGGCGGTGGCAGCAAGTGGTGGCCAGAGGCTGAGGTTGGCGGCATACGGTGGTGGCGACGGCAGTGGGCGGTGTTGGCAGGTGGTGGCCAGAGATTCGATGGCGATGGACGACAGATGGTGGTGGTGGTGGTGGTGGCGGTGGACAGTGGGTGGTGGTGATTGATAGCGGTTGCCGGAGTTGGGAAGTGGCAGCGATGGGAGGAGGCGGGTGGTGGTGGTGGCATTAGTTAATAAACCAAATGGTTGTAGTGACATTAATGGATAAACCCAATGGATAACCAGTTAATATCCATAAATTATCGATTTTGTTATTGGTTCCTAATTGGTGTTATCCATTAACACCCATTAACTTAATTGGGTGTTAATGGATAACACCCAATAAGTCTTTTATAATAGTTATATTGGATAACCCAATGAACTGGATAAAATTTTGCCACCCCTATCTGCTGGTAACTCAAATTCACTTTTGGCCTTTTTCTCTTTACTTGGATGACCCAAGAATTTCCACACCAAAAAGGTTCTTGCAGAAAATTATTTATATGGAAAAAGAGATGAAATTGAAAAACTAGAAAAAAAAAGAGAAAGAAAAGAGGCAAAGAGAGAAGAAGAAGTACACGGCAAGACACAAGAATGAGAGAAAGACCCACCTTAACTTGGTGATATATTTTCTATATATTTATAACATATTACAGTGAATAGCAAAAGGAAAGGTTTTGACCAATTTGCTGCAATTATGTACATAAATAAAGCTTTCTTAAATAACAAATAATCACATGGGTAATTTGACAGGAAACCACAATGAACTATCAATGATTATTGGCTAACAGCCTCCGGCAAATCAAGCGGAACATGCTGGAGCTGTAGTTTGGAAGCAAGTAAATTCAAGCGAGACTGAGCAAGAGCTTTAGTAAAGATGTCCGCCAACTGGTCTTTGGTAGAAACATAGGATAACCAAAGAAATCCGCGCTTTTGTAATTCCCAAATGAAGTGATAATCGATCTCTATATGATGGGTACGGGCATGGAAGACAGGATTCTTGGACATGTGGATGGCGGAGATATTATCACAGTATAGACGAAGTGTATGTAGGAAAATACCCAATCCTCGGTAAAGAAAGGAGAACCAACGAAGTTCCGAAGCCGTGATAGCGAGGGCGCGATATTCGGTCTCACTACTAGAACGAGCAATGGTGGATTGCTTCTTGACAGTCCATGTGACAATGTTGGGGCCAACAAACACACAAGCACTAGTAATTGAGCGACGACTTTCAAAGGTATCTCATATGGCATCTAGAATTTGGGAGACTTCCTACGAATTGGATCCTATGACAATAAAATCGTCGACATATACAAGAATAACAATAATGGAGGAAGGCGAATGCCGACTAAACAGTTGAACTATCAGCCTTGCTATTAAAGAAATCGAACGACAACAAAAAGTCGTGCAGCCGTTAGAACCAAGCTCGTGGAGATTGTTTCAAACCATAAAAAGCACGATCAAGCTTACAGAAATGATCGGGGAATTTAGGATCACAGAAACCGGGTGGTTAAGCCATGAAGACATCTTCATTGAGCATGCCATTTAGAAAGGCGTTACGAACGTCCAACTGTTGAATAGGCCAAGCACGAGCATGGGCAAGGGCAAGAACAGTCCGAATAGTTTGGGGCTTGACAACTGGACTAAATGTCTCGTCATAGTCAAGACCTTCTTGTTGTGTGTAGCCTTGAGTAACAAGCCTAGCTTTATATCGTTCTATAGTACCATCAACCATCCTTTTTAATTTTAAACACCCATTTGCTACCGATGATGTTTATGGATGGTGTGGGAGGAATGAGAGACCAAGTGTCGTTTTTATGAAGAGCACGAAGTTCCTCGTCCATAGCACGCTGCCACTGAGGGAGAGGCGCTGCTTGTTTGAAATTCTGGGGTTCAAAATTCTGAGAGTCCATGGTAGCAGCGGTGAGAGCCTCAGGGAGAGGATGACCATAGACGAGCTCATTGATGCTCCGAAACTTGCGTGGTGGCGTTGAAGGAGGACTGGCAAACGCCTGACTAGAAGAAGCTGAAGCTGGACTAAGAGAAGAGTCCAGATTGAAAGGAACTGGGCTGATGGGAGAAGTTGGGAATCAGAATGTGAACAGTGAGTAGGGGCCTCTTGTGGAGAAAGTCCTGGTGTGGACAGCCCTGGCGAGAAAGAAGAATGATGGGACCTTGGGCTGTTGTTAAGGCCCAAATCAAGAGGGACAGTAGCATGAACTGGGGCGACAGCCATAGGGCCTGAAGGAGAGTCCAACATGCAGGGATGAGCCGGACCGGTGAACAAGATAGGTTGGCTGCATACAGGAGGCGGACAGGGACTGGAGTACTGGCTTGGGTCAGGAGCAAGATCTGAAATTTTGTTAGGCCCAATAGGAAAGCAACTTTCATCAAATAACACATGCCAAGATATATAAAGATGGCCCGTTGATCTATCGAGACAATGATACCCTTTTCGTAATGGATCGTAACCCAAAAAGACACAAAGTGTGGACTTTGTCATCAACTTGTGACGATTATATGGAACGGCATGGGGAAAACAGAGACAACCAAAAGTTTTTAAATAGCGGTAATCAGGAACACGCTGTAGAAACTTTTGATAGGGAGAGATATAGTTGAGCCGACGCATGGGAAGACGGTTAATAAGAAACACAACGTTAGAGAAAGCTTCAAGCCAATATTTTTGAGGTACATTAGATTGCACAAGGAAGCACAATCCTATCTCAACAATATGGTGGTGCTTGAATTCCACAACTTCATTTTGTTATGGAGTGTAGGGGCAAGTCACTTGATGCTGAATACCTTGTTGGGCCAAAAACTGAGAAAACTTGTGATTTATAAATTCACCATCCCCATCAGTTTGTATTTTTTTAATTGTGTGGATATCCGAGATTTTGCGACTCAATTGATTTTCCACCTGTCTTGAATGTTGAGAAAACGGAAAGAACATCATATTTTTGTAAAAGGGGAAATAACCACACATAACGTGAAAAATCATCAACAATGGATAGGTAATACTTAAAACCAGACACATAAGTAACAGGAGAGGGTCCCCAAACATCCAAGCGTAACATGTCCAAGGGATTTAACGAATTAAAAGTACGGGGAATAAAAGGTTGACTACAAGACTTGCCCAAAGGGCATACATGACACAAATGACTAGACTTCACAGATCCACTCACTGGAATCCGATATTTATTCACTAAAGACTCAAAAATATGCTGAGACGGGTGACCCAAATGAGCGTGCCACGTCTGCGATGTTGCACGTTCGCCAATGAGAGCTAGATGATTAACGGCAGAAGAAGGCTGAAAATATAAGTTGTAGAGGCCACCGGTACTATTGCCAGAAAGAATAATATGTCTCGTACGATGATCCTTCCCACGAAAACCAGAATGGTCAATCTCAAAAAAACAATCATTATCACGAGAAAATTGACAAATAGACAACAAGTTTGTATTCATAGATGGCACACATAAGACGTTACGTAAAAGGAAAGATCTAGAACCATTGAAAAAACTAGACCGACCAATATGAGAAATAGGAAAATGCGAACCATTTGCGACAATGACAGTATCCTTACCCGAATACGGAGTGGAGTGAGAGAGAATATCTGAGGACGGAGTCATATGAGCAGTTGCGCCGGAGTCAAGAACGAAGGAGACCGGGGCCATAGATGATGTGGGCGAGGGGTGTGGGTAAGGAGAAGGTGGGTTTTGGGAATATGAGGGTGGAGAGATTGATTGTGGTGAGTAGTGGGCAATATAAGCTTGATTAAGTCCGTTGGGACAAGTGGGTGAGTGGTCGGTACGAAAACAGAGTTGGCATGGGGTAGATGGGTCGGTCATAATATAGGGATTAAAGGGAGAGTGGGGGGTTTGAGAAGGGGTAAAGCTGAAGGAGGACATGACTAGGGTAGGAGGGCCTGAGGGGTAATTATGTGTTGGAAGAATACCACGACCGTTGTTACCTCTGCGGCCACGATTTTTCCACCAATTCTTACCATGACCCCGACCGCGGTTGTACTGAGGGGAATAGGAAGTCGCACCGTATGGGGATAAGCAGGTGGTTGCAAGAAGGAAGGTGAAAGAACGTGATACCACGGATTCTCGATATGAGTCAATGTGAGTACCAATGTTGCAGTGATTGTTGCAACAATGTCAGTCACAATGAAAACAGTAACTAATAGCAAAAACAAGAGTGAAGATTGTATAGAAACTCGCCAATGTTTCTAACGAAATTTTGAAGACAAATTTTAATCAAAAACAATCTACAAGTTTAACACTTGTAGATCAAGCCTCAAGGCCACACAAATTATACTAAAATCAATAATGTTTTACAATGAATAACCTAGCAAAAATTCTCTCAAGATAAAGTATCTTGGAGAACCAAAAATCCCACATAAACTACTAAACCAAACGTGGGAAGAAAGAACTTCAGCTTCCTTAAACAGAATCAGGAAGAACAAAGACGAAAACAGTCTTTTAGAACTCAATGTAGCTGCTGATGTTGGAACATCAGATGCTACAATCGGCTGGTGTGAAAACGGGAGAAATACTGCTTCAGATCTTCAGTAAGATTGCTCTCAGTTTATAGCTTTTTATCTTCTCTCTGTCAAGGTCACATTCTCCCTGCTCGAGAAACAGCCTTCGATATATAAACACAAACCTACAAAGCCACGGACAAGAGAAAACCATTCCTACTAGGAAAAAGATTAGCTATAAAACTGCAAGATATCTCTCCTAATAAAAACATGATTCTTCGAATAACTAGATTACTTACCGAGATTTAGTTACCAAACATGTATAGCCAAAATCTCCAAAATCTTTTGAAAGATTTTCCTACCAAAAACCAACTAAATTACCAAACATATTCTAAACAAAATCTAACACCTAAATAACCTTTGACTAAATTAAGATCCTTCTTTGACCAAGAAAGGTGAAAACAAGATAAAATAGGCTATGCCTATTTTACCCTTACAATCACCCCCTTTGTTGAGCATTTCTGGTCAAATCCTGAATATCCAAAGATGACCTGCAAAGAGTTAAAAATGACAAGCACCCCCTAACTATGATATCAGAATGAACCATAAGAAGCATGTTTAGAACTACTTATTACAAACCAAAGAGTATTCAAAGCTTCCAATCATCACAAGTCTTTTAAAAAACATACAATGACAGAAACAGATGTTCAGAATAAACCATGAGAACCACCAACATCAGGATGAGAACAACCAATCTTCAGGATTACATAAGATCAGCTTCAGCTTCAGCATTATGACCATCATTAGGAGCAGCTTCAGGAACACTTGCAGAGGCAGCTTCAGTTTCACCCCCTATTTGACCAGAATGAAGTTCCGATAAGCGTGGCGACCAAAGAAGAAAGAACAGAAGTCTGGGCAGTGAGAATGGCTATCTGAGATTTAACCATGTGTAACTGTTCTTTGACAAAGGCAACAGAAATTGGGGCAGTGGGATGAGCAAGCAGGTTGGATGTTGCATCAGTTGATGAAACAATGGGAGGAACCTGAACTGAAGGTGAGGCAGGTGGGTGTGAGGTGCTAGGTCCAGAAGATGCAGGAACTTGTGGAGAAGGAAGGGGCAAATTAACAACTCTATCACCTTTTAATAATTTGGCAGAGAAATGGAGGGGTTCAAGAAGAGGTGACAAGCGAGTGGAAGGGAAAGGTTTGTAGCCCTGAGACACAAGTACTTTATAAATGAGGGAGGGAAAGATCAAAGACCTTTTGTCACCACCTGTTTCAGCCATGGAAGAAATTTTTCTAAACACATAAGACCCAAAGTCAAAAGAGGCCTTAGTCCCAATGAGATAAAGGACCTTAGCATGTTCTTCTGTGATTACATTGGAATTGGTGGAGGGGGACCAATTTGCACAACAAATTTTATGAAGAAATGCATAGAGTGATGAGAGCTGTGAGGTGCTAAGAGAAGTTCCTTTAACAGGCCACTTAGAGAATTTTCCACCTGTCATTTCAACTACACAAGAGTCCAGGTCTAGGTGAAAATCAAAATTGCCAGAAGCAGGTGTGTGAAGGATTGAGTTAATGATTGAGGGAGAAAATTTATACCACTTCCCTCTCACAAAAACTTTCTCGAAGCTAGCATCAGAGGAATCACAAATTCTCTTCTCAATGTTAGCATAGAATTCATGGATCAATTCCCTAAAATATGGTGCGGCTAATGAAATGGTATTCATGAGTCCTCTATCAGTAAAAAAGGATGTGAGATTATATGTTTGCAACATGGAGGACACAACATTTCTTTCATCAATAATATTCCTAGAAATATTATATCTAGCAGAAGCAGCCTTGGAGATAAATTTTGAAGAGAAGGGGGTACCCAATGATTTTGCGTGTTTGGATGTTGCAGCATTTGGTGCAACATTGGAACTGGCAAGTCTGCTTCTTGTGAAACGCACGGGAATTTCTTCTGAGTCTTCGCTATCTTCAGGAGACCCCTCTTTTCCCTCGAAGTTCTTATCAGAACTATCATCGAATTCTGAAGAACTGGGCTGGCTTGGCATACCCTCTGGCAGAGGCGATTGAGACGGACCAGATGGAGAAGAAAATGCCTTCTTCAGTTTGACTAAATTGCGATGCATCTTCATCAGAGATCGTAATGTCATTGCTTGAGGCAGAGGGGGAACTTACGTTCAGCCGGTGTTTTTCTCGGTGGAGGAGATAAGTGGGAACACAACTGAGGCGAGGAATAGGATAATCATCATCTTGAATGTCATCCTGAACATGAGTAGGTGTAGGAGAGACTGGTGGAGAAGATGGCTCTTGTACAGGAGGAATTGAGCCGGCGGGAGGAACAAAATCCACATCATCGGGATCGCTTTCAATTTCAACAGATTCCTTAAAAATTCCTGGCCCAACCTTGTTCTTCTTTGCCGCTTGAACATCCGATACAGATGGATTCTCATAGTTGGCCGGAATTCCTCGTTGTCTTTTCGATCGTCGTGTGCTAGGGTTACCGATTTTTGGTAACCCAGATAAATCCCCTGGATTATCGACGTCAATTTCATTCCCCTTTTCGCCCGGAAGAATCACTGTAAGAGGTTCGGGGAAAGATTGAAAAACTACCATTGCCGTAGTAGGATTTTCAGGTGATGAATTAGGGCTGATTGTAGCTTCGATTGTTGCTACATCAGGTCTTGAGAATTTGGGGTTCGACGAAGAGGAAGCCATTTGAGGATGATAGGTGGAGTATGGATGAAGGGAACAAGACGAGATTGAATTTTTGGATGATGATCGAGGACTGAGTAGATCGCCGGAGAATGAGAGAGAAAGCCTTTGAGCAGTGTCCTGTGTTTCTGCAAGAATGAACACTAATCCTTCCACTAATTCAAATTAGCCGTTGAGTCATTAATGAGAGAAGGTGAGAAGACCCAAGATCACAAAATCAAATTTCAAAATGTGGATAAAAAAATCAAATGCTAACTGCCTAATAGAAGTAAGATAAAAATCTGCTGTTATGAACATGAGAGATATGTGGAGAATAAAATCACAATCTGATTTCAAAAATTTTGATTTCATCAAGTATTTTAAGAATACACAAATCATACTTAACCAGGATTGAAACCACACAAGATTGCCAAACACAGACAACAAAAACCAGATCAGATTCTCATGAAGAACACAGCAGTTTAGACAACCACATAAAATATTGACTTTGTGAACTAGAAGCAAAAACATGCACCAATTTGAAGAGACAGAAACTTAGGAGGCTGATATTCAACAACTATATGACCTAGAAAACATGCCTAAAGTATGCAGAAAAGATAATCAAAGGAAAGAATGCAAACACACACATGTGATATGTCTAGATCATCTGATTGCAGTTCCCAATGTTGCTACAATGGAAAACACATTCGCCAAAAATTGTGATTTTATGTCCAAATTCTCACTTTACTTTCACCAAATTACCACAACTACTCCCATAAACAACATAGGTACTTTATTTCCCTATGAGAATAGCTTTACTTTATTTCAAGCTAATTTGATAGACACCACTAGGAACCTTTCACACTATTTACCAAGGGTAGCAACTTTACTTATTGATCAACCCATGAAATTCGAGAATTCATAGTCCCAAAAGAAAGATGCCACAACCTTGTTCATAGGTAGCTCTTTTCCGTTAGGTAGCTTTCACACTTTGTCAATTAAAAGGAGTCAATTTAGTCAAGATCAACCCATGCAAGTCTAAACTTCATAGTACATTGACAAATTGCAGCATCCTAAAAATTTCAAAAGGTAGCTCTTTCCTTTGTGGTTTAAAAGAAAATTTTCAATTCTAGTACAAATTCATTGGGAGATGGTGAGAAGAATTTGAGCAATAAGATCACAATATATTTTTGAATGTATCACCAAGACAATCAAACAAGGTACTAAAACATACAGAGTGAAACTAGTGTGCCCCCTAAACAACAATGCAATATGCCTAATATATATATATATATATATATATATATATATATATATATATTAATATAATTTATATATAAGTGAGGGATTACATGGCACACATGAGATTTCCTAAGATTTATGAATCTCTCAAAATCTAGACTCTTAGTAAAAATATCAGCCAATTGGTTTTCTGTTCCCACATGTTCAATGCAAACAATGCCTTGTTCAACTAAGTCTCTAATGAAATGGTGTCTTATATCTATGTGCTTTGTTCTTGAGTGTTGAACAGGATTTTTAGCAATGCTTATCGCACTTGTGTTGTCACAATACATGGTTAAGATATCACTGTGCAAACCATAATCTTTGATCATTTGTTTCATCCACAAAAGTTGTGTACATCCACTACCAGCAGCTATATACTCAGATTCAGCTGTTGATAGGGCTACACAATTTTGTTTCTTGCTAAACCATGAAATCAGATTATTTCCTAGATAAAAACATCCACCAGATGTACTTCTCATGTCATCAACACTGCCAGCCCAGTCAGCATCACTAAATCCAACAAGATTAGTGTTTGTGTGTTTAGTATACCACAAACCCATTCCAAAGGTCTCACCAACATATCGAATTATTCTTTTTACAACTTTCAAGTGAGAAACTTTGGGGTTTGCTTGATACCTAGCACACAAACACACACTGTACATGATATACGGGCCGGGTGGCGATTAAATACAAACTTCCAATCATACTTCTATATAAGGTAGGGTCAACACTTTCAGATTTTTCATCTCTATTAAGTTTATTGGATGTACCCATAGGGGTTTTCTTATGTTTTCCATTCTCAAGATCGAATTTCTTCACCAAGTTAAGAGCATACTTGGCTTGAGATATGAACATCCCTTCATGTGATTGTTTAATTTGAATTCCTAAAAAATAGGTCAACTCCCCTACCATGCTCATTTCAAATGTGGAAGTCATGCAATTTACAAACTCTTTTTCCAAGGATTTGGAGGTGGATCCAAACACAATATCATCAACATAGATTTGAGCAATCAAAATATGTTTATCTTGGTTTTGAATAAACAGTGTTTTATCCACCTCTCCCCTTCTAAACCCACTTTGTAAAAGGTGATCTGTAAGCCTACCATACCAAGCTCTAGGAGCTTGTTTGAGGCCATACAAAGCCTTTTTCAATTTAAACACATGATTGGGTTTATGGGGTCCTCAAAACCTTTTGGTTGTTCAACAAAAACTTCTTCTTCAAGAATTCCATTTAAGAATGCACTCTTCACATCCATTTGTTGAAGAGTTATGTCAAAGAAAACACGCAATCGCAAGAAGTAGACGAATAGACTCAATGCGGACTACGGCGAGGTTTCATCAAAATCCACCCCTCAACTTTGTGTATACCCTTGAGCCACAAGTCTAGCTTTATTTCTTATTATTTCTCCCACTTCATTTGTTTTGTTTTTGAAAATCCATTTTGTTCCAATAACATTTATTGAAGTGGAGTGCAGGAACTAGATACCAAACATCATTTTTTGTGAATTGATCTAGTTCCTCTTGCATGGCATTTATCCAACTTTCATCCTTGAGAGCCTCTTGCACATTTTTAGGTTCAACAGTGGAAACAAAACATGAAGCATGTATTTCATCAAATTCAAGTGTGGACATGCATGCAAGTTTCTTGTAATCCACTTTACCTTTCTTCCTTGTTGACACACCATCTGTACATTACCTATAATTTGAGTGAGAGGATGGTTCTTACGGATCTTGCTTGGAATGTCAATTTCTGTTCGATCAACTGGGACTGACTATTTTCTGATTTGAATCGGTTCGGCAACTTCATCTTACGCTTAGGTTCTACGTTCAATGTGTCTTAGATGTTCTTTGCATTCGGAAGAACATTGGGTGACACATCTGAATTTCTTCACACGAACAACAACTCCGCCAGAACTGCCTTTGTATCTGCCGATCTGCACTTCTTTGGATTCTGAATTCGCTTACGTTTGCAGGTCAAAATCTCCAAAATCTAAAATCCACAGAAACATCTTCTTGAAGTTTTTGACCAAGATGTGATCACGAAACATGTTCAGATTCCATAATAGTCTTAGGCGTTTAAAAGTCGCATACAAAGATCAGTGATATTATCAGAAAAAAGTTAACTTATTAATCCTCATGTTCTGGGGTAATTTTTGAGATTAAAAAATGTTAATCCTAATTTTTTAAAGTGAGGGCGCTTAATAATACCATCCCTCCTCCTCGTATTAATAAGGAGACAATAATGACTTAATCCCGATAACTCGTTTTAGCCGACCACCTTTTGTGATTTAACATTACAAGCCCCATTTATTAATCCCATGTACCTTTTCCCCCGACACCATTTTGCTAGTCTTAGTTCGCAGATTAAAGACTCTATAAAGCTCGACTATTTGTGAATATCCTATTTAACACACACTTATCACTCTTAAGTCAAATTCTAAGTCAAGTTCACTACCGGGTAAGATAACACACGCAATTTCATACACATGAAAGTATTTCAAGGCTTTGGTTTTTCCAAGAAAAATTCCAAGTGTCATTGTGCTACTCCAGTCTCAAGAAGACCCTATTTCCAATGTGACAGTCAGATGACTTGGCCCAAAATCTTTTAGCCAAATTTTTGAGTTTAACATTACCCTAGCCATTTCTTATAATGTCCTCGTTCTTTCTCTCCGCCACTCCATTTTGTTGTGGAGTTTTGGGAGCAGAAAAATTCATGTGAAATACCATTGGAAGCACAATAATTAGAAAATGATGTGTTTTCATATTCCGTGCCATGATCGATCTAATTCTAATAAGTTTTTAGATCATACAAGTTCATTACAGGTGTACCAAATTTTGAAAGCCTCAAAGGTTTCGGACTTCTCTCTCAAAAATATCACCCAAGTGTATCTAGAGAAGTCATCTACACAAACAAAGGTATATTTTTTTTCTACCTAGGCTCTCTACCTCATTGGGACCCATAAAAGGTCGGTGTGTATCATCTACAGGCATCTAGATGTGGTGCATTGG
>CM028380.1:8191662-8222306 GCA_013146195.2 Codonopsis lanceolata
CGATTCTGCTTTTGGTTTTTCTAGCCCCTCTCGACCTTTGAAGATAAGTCTGCTCATTAGCGTGAGGTTCATTAGGCTCATTAAAGGGTTCAACATTAGGTACAATCTGTGCATCAACATTCTCAATCGGATCTAAGATTTGATCCTCATAAGAAGGTACTGTGCTACAATATTTTGAGGAATGTGAATAGAAACATGTTTTTGAATTTCTCTCTATATTTATTTTTCTTGGTGTACTCCCACTATAACCGTACAGCTTAAAAATTATGCATACCTTGTTTCAACAATTCTAGTGGTATGAGATGGACAAGAAAACGAAAACCCTTTGATCGCTCAGTGGTAGCCTATAAAGTAACAACTTATGGTTTTAGGATCGAGCTTAATATGTGGGTTGAAAATTTTAGCCTCGCATTTGATAGCCCCATACATGCAAATAACCCAAACTAGGTTTCTTTTGTGTCCATAATTCTAAGGCTTAGGCACGGACTTACTTGGAACTCTATTGAGTATATGCACACTTTTTTGAGAACCTCAACCCATAGACTCGGGTAGAGTAGAAGCGACATATCATACTTCATACCATGTCCATGAGGGTATCGATACGTCTTTCTCGCAACACCATTTTGTTGGTAAAAATTCTTGCATATTCACCAACGATACCATTTTCTTTCAAAAACAAGGCAAAAGGTCCGTGGATGTTGACCCAAATCAAAGAATTTTCCATAATATTCTCCTCCTCTATCGGATCTTACAATTTTAATTTTAAGGTCAAGTTGATTTTCAACCTCGCCTTTATAGACCTTAAATACATCTAGGGCCTCGATTTATCATGAATGAGGTAGACATAACCATATCGTGAAAAGTCGTCAATAAAGGTAATGAAGTACTTATGTCCTCCAATACCCTGAGTAGTGAAAGGTCCACAAATATCGCTGAATAATTTTAAAAGTCCAAGATTCTGTAGCTCCACGCTTAATACCTTTTACAAATTTTCCTTTAATGCATTCAACACATGTGCCAAAATCTGAGAAATCTAAAGGATGAAGAACTCCTTCCTTTATGAGTTGTTCCATTCTTCTCTTAGATATGTGGCCTAAACGTTCATGCCACAATCTAGAGGAATTATCATCCTTTAGTTTTCTCTTAATACCAGTTTGAACAACTATATCATTTACATTCATCGATTCTAAGGATTCAGAAAACGAAGGATCTAAACATAATTTGTAAAGGTTTCCCTCTAACAAACCAGAACCGACAACTTCAGAGTAAAAAGAAAGAGAGAAGCCTTTATTCTCAAACTTAAACGAAAAACCATAAGCGCCAAGTTTAGAAACGTAAATAAGGTTTCTAGTCATACCGAACATAAACAAGATCAACTAAATCCAAATTGAAACCACTCTCCAAGACTAAACGAGAGTTCCAACAGCCTTCAACTTGAGCTTTCTCTCCATTTCCTACTATTACGTGTCGATCTCCTTTATTTAGTTTCTTCACGAAAAGGAATCCAGTAATGAATTAGTAACATGCACGCTTGTACCAAGATCAATCCACCATGTGTTTAAAGGAACATTAATCGTAAAAGATTCATAACAAACATTAATTAGTGAACTACCTTTCTTCTCGAGCCACTCACGAAACTTAGGGCAATCCCTCCTCATATGTCCTTTCTCTCTACAAAAGCGACACTTGATATTGCCAAGGCCTTTTGCAGTAGAAGAGTTTGCCTTGTCTGCTTTAGTGGTAGAAATACTCTTGTTCCATTTCTTGTTACTTTTGGCATAAGTCTTTCCTTTTCCCTTAGATGGTCCGATGTGATGATATGGGCACTTTCAATCCTCTCGGATTTAAGTCTTTCTTCTTCTTGAGCACACATGCTCATTAGCTCACTCATCTTCCATTTCACTTTCAAATCGAATTATAGTTGACCTTAAATTGGCCAAACCACGAAGAGAAGTCATAATGAAGTGAGTGAGAAAACCTTCAGAGATTTCCATGTCCATTGCTTTAAGTTGAGCAGCCATGTCACTCATCTTCATAATGTGCTCACGTACACCACTCACACCATCATACTTAAGCGTGACCATCTTTGTGATAAGAGTTGTAGCAGGCCTTTGAAGAACCCATAAATTGTTCTTCGATATGAGCAAGATACTCCTTAGCATTATTAGAATCGTGAATTGCTCGCGAATAGCGGTGCTAATGGAACCTTTCATAATCAATAGGATATGCGATTGAACGCCCCACGCCTCGCGCCTTTTAGCCTCAAAGATCGCCACTGTAATTGGTGGAGGAGCGTTCACACGCAAGGCATAATCCAAATCGAAACTCCAAGAATAATGCCAATCGCTTCTTTCCATGAGGCAAAGTTCGTACTCACCTGTGATTCAATAGAGGAAAGACAACTCGTAATAGTAGTCATGGATTAAATGCTAAAGGAAAACAAAAACAATCATCCAAATTACGACCTTAAGAAAATCCACAAAATACAATAACAAATCATTAATGTTAAAATAAACTGAAAATAAGCAGCTTTATCTATAAAAAGGTAAAATACACAAAAACCTTTTATTCAAATCTAAGGCATCATTAATAGCCTTCCGTTGGGCCGACTATCAACATACAAGTGATCTCTCATTAAATCATTAGGAAAATCATGAAAAGTTGAAGCCACTTAAAAATTATATCACCGTGGGCGTAAATAATTCAAGTCATGCAACTTTATATTTTTGCTTTCATTATATTCAATAACCAAAAATACGAATCTTCCGTTGGGCCGATTTATATTTTAAATTAATGAATATCTCATGAGGTGATTTTAGCGTTAGCTTAATTTGTCTAAAAAATGAACTTCCGTTGGTCGTCCAATTTTTTTAAACAAACAAGAATCACAAATATTGATAAAGTACTCAAAAGAATTCTTTAAACTAGTATTAATATGTCACAAAATATGCATATCGATTAATTGAATTAATCGAAACAAACGAGCACGATAGAGACATCAGTATGTAATTCATTTGAGTTGAGATAATAAACAATGAAATCATGAAGCCCATTAACAACTAATCAAATAGCCATATTAATTATGAATTCTTTATCAAACTATTAAAATATATTACCCAGTTGCGATTTCGAATAAAACGAACAATTTCGGCAAAAGAGGGCACAAGACTAAAAGAAACAGCACAATATTATCACATGACGAAACACAGTGAACGTGAACAGCACTATTTATTCTTTAAAGGAAGAAACAACATACAGTATTATGTTCAATATCAATTGAACTTTTAGATGATTGATTGATGACATCACGGTCAATCACCAAAGAATTGACAATGAAGAATTTACTGTTTATTGATAAAAACACAGTGATGTCATCAACCTGCCATAAATGAATTTACTGTTTATTGAACACATGGTAATCGGTTCACATGGTAATCGCAGTGTCGTTGATGTCGAATCGAACCAATTGAATAATGAAACCGTGAGAATTCATTGGTCAAAGGAAAAGCACTAAAAAAATTTCCTTAATTCATGCAACAGTACAATCTCTTTCATTATCAATTGACGATTTTTTTTTTTTGATAAAATAAGGGTTTTAATTTAACCTTATAATCATTATGTTTATGTAAAAATATTAATTAACAAGGCTCTGATACCACAATGTTAGAACATTAATTTACATAAGACTTGTACACATAATCAAGAATAGGATCATGTTTTTCACATAAACATAATGAACGTAAATTGAAGACATACCGGAACCAATTGAAGCCATTAGTACGAAGTAATTGAATCCGATAGACTGAAATGCGGAACGAGAGTCTTCAATTCAAGTGGGTTTAGGTTTTCACCCCCTTTTCTATTTCACATGCAATGGAACGTGTGTATTTTTTGTGGAGGCAACTGTTAGGGTAAAAGAACGTAAGAAACCCTAATCCCCAAAAGACTTTAAATAGATAGGAGGTGGAACCTAACCCTAAAGTGTAATCAATCTCCCACCGTCCATCAAGGTGTAGAGATTTATTGGGTCTATTAAGATTTAATATACTTTAAGTATATTAGATGACTAAATTATATAAGCCCATAATGTTATTTGGCTAATATAATTAATTAAGGTCCATAACCAATAATTAGTTTATTCTAAGTTAAACCCGTAGGTCACAAAACATGGGCTAGACCCCGTCGGGTCTAACAAGTTTTTCTTTTGGACTGCCTCAGCCACGTAAACTTACCAGTTCCCAATTAAATGAGGACACATTTCCTTATTGAACATAACAATATGATGCAGGTTCTTGGGCACATCTGTTACCATATTCTGGCAACAGGTCTGAATGGTTATATGGCTACTATAAATAACTTGAAGAACCCCGTGAACAAGTGGAAATGGTGTCGCTCCAATAGCAGCGGTACGGTTTTTCTCCTTCATGTTTAGTGGCCAATTAGCCAGTGTTGTCAAAGAAATGCTAGAAAGTATTTGTTATGTTTTCCTACTTACATTTACCACACACTCCTTGGACCCACCAGTGACGGGAGTAATGTTACATTTACCCACCAGTGGTAGGTAATAGTTTAGTGTCTAATGGCCAAGATTTAGACAAGTCTGACTTCTTTTGTGATTCTAATGAAACGCAGGCTATGATGACTGTAAAGCGTTATGGTCGTGGTTCTGGGGCCACAACAATTGGAAACATAAGCAAATTAACACCAAAATGGAGGGGTAAGCTATGCAACTTGACCCAACAAACAACGTCCGATAACAACTCCAAATTTTGAGCAATTCAATTTGTTTGAAATATCCATCTTTAGAAAGACTAAAGAGATTAGGTTGATTCAGCCAAGATTATTAGTAATCCAACAAGCATCACAGTGAATACCCACCAAGCATACAAAAAAGTAATAATACAAACAAGCGATGAATCTAACTAAGCACTTAGTGTAAAGTTGAATATAAGATAGAATCGAGAGAATCACTATTCAAGTTAAGGAAAACATGAGAGAGAGAGAGAGAGAGAGAGAGAGAGAAGAGAGAGAGAAAAGAGAAACCGTGGTTTAGAGATTTTTCATCATGTGGTTAAGCCGTGGTTAAGCAGTGGTTAAGCCGCTCAAATTTTCATCCGAATTTCATTGAAAGGCAAACATAAGTAATTAGACATCGACGATGGAAAATAGAAGGTGGATATATCACAGGAAAGAGGGCGGGAATAATGATTGACCAAAGCTTTACCGAAGATAATGATGCAATGACTTCAAAAATGGATCGAGGTGGTTTTGCTCGTCCCAAATGTACAGGGTCCTCCCAAACCTACCTTGTAGTTGTTTTCTGGCGGTCAAACGAAACAGTAAGTCAAAAAATTGCAAGCGATAACATTATAACATGCGAATTAGAGATCAATCTTACCAAATCGAACAAAATTGCTTTGTGAGCAGGGAAGAGGTTGAGAGAGATGCCGTCAGATGCCGCTTCTTTCCTTACCAAACGCAAAGAAGCGGAGTATGCTATGCTAGTGGCCGAAAGCACAAGGGGCTGAGAGTATGGGGGGATAGGGAATTGAGTGCTTGCGCCTATATAATGCAAGGCAAGAACGGCGATGGCTAATTTGAGAGTGATTCGCAGAGATTGGGCGAGTTGTGGAAAAAGAGTGAACGTTTTCTCTCCTCTAAAATTCCAAGTATTAGCGTTGAAATAAATTAGAATAAGCAAAGCGTAATATTGCCGCTGCTATTTTTAATGCATCCCCTGAATCGCTTTTAAACATTTTACAACAACGCTTACTAAATAAACGTTGTTAACATAAATTCCTACCACAACGCCTCAACAAAACGTTGTTAAGAAATAACCTAAACATTATTTCTAAAATAAACGTTGTTAAGAATCTACAACAACATTTCTAAAATAAACGTTGTTAAAACTACTATACCACAACGCTTTTTTAAAAAACATTGTCTAAACTTACCTTACCACAATGTTTCTATGAAAACGTAGAAAAGAATGTTGTAAAAAGTCATTTTTGTTGTAGTGATATTCAAGTGATTCCATGAGATGCTAAAAGCTACACCATTGAATTCATAAATTGAAAACACACATAGGAAAAAAGTCTTTCAACTTTTTTCCAAGAGTGGTGGGGAGGATCTTCCAATCTACACACGTTTTCTCTCTAGTAAAAAATAAAAGATTCAAAGCCTTTTATTAAGGAACAAGCCTTTTTGAAAACTCCCAAAAAATTGGAAACCAATGCAAATAATCAAAGCTTTTTACTAATTTTTTTTATTTGAGAGTGATTATTGAGGAAGCAAATGTAAACAGACATTTCAAATGACAGATTCAACTCTTCACAGAGGCTAAGAACTTCAAGCAAAACAAATTTGATAAAAAAAATGCATTTCAAATGACGATTCAATTCTTGTATGATTATAATGGCAAGCAATTTCAATGACGAGGAGCTAGATTGAGAACAAGGTAAGACGAGAATGGGTGAGACAACAAAAATTAAAAATTATAAAGAGAGAGATGGAGGGATAACAAACCGTAAGATGGAGATAGCAGATGAAATCCGCCTGCTTTCCATTCGCTCCAGCACCTCCCCGGCCACCACCGCTTGTTCGACTCCCTGCTCCTAACGCCTTTGTAAAAATGGTGAATAGAAGCTATAAACAGTTAGGGAAGGAGAAGGGTAGCTTGGGAATGCAAAATTTTCATTAATGTTGCTACCAGCCACGTGTTCTCAAAAAGCTATATTTTTTTGAACCCAACAATTAAACAATTCATGCTAATATATATACACCTCAATGGCTAAACACACTGGAGGAATAACAAAAGTAAATAAGAGCTAATGGGATGCTCAACGGAAGTCTTAATGAGTGAACCAATACATGAAAGCAAAGCTCAGCCTATAAGAGCCGGCAAACAACTAGAACATAAGTAATACTATTTCTTAGTCTACAATAAGTACAAGCTAATACAGATACACATTCCCAAGAAGTCTAAGTGACTTGCTTAAACCCAAGCCGGCCCTTTCCAAAAGAGAAACCAAAAGCCAACACTACCACCTCTAGGCGCGCGATCACGAACAAGAGTAGACGATCAACCTCAATGAGACGGTCCTGGATGATTAGGATCTAAAACATTAAAAGGGAGGGGGTAAGTCATAAAGACTTTGTAAGCCACCAATATGCATGACAGGATATAATGCAAGGCATACATAGCACGTATCAAGAAAGGTCATACTAGCACGTAGTTCTCATGTCGCGATGCACGAGGATAAGGATATGTTATGGAACCTGGTGCCGCTCGTAGACCTGAAATAGACAAAGTTATCATTATTGTCGTGTACGTGTATGATACATCGACCACGATAATATTGTTCCAATCGCCCATTGGTTACTTACAAGGTACTCTTCTCCAACAGTGATAAGTAGTGAAGGGTGTGTGCACGATTATGGTGTGGCGAATTCTTCACTACCATGAATCTCGCAATTCATGACGGCGATGCATCGTTGACCATCAAGACAATTCATGTAATGCCAACGGACTAATGGGATGCCAAGTAGATATTTACTTGTCACACAAAATCAAGTAAGGAGCGAGTTCAACAAGAGCGAACTCGTCCGAGTCAAGTAGATGTTTACTCACATAATAAATCAAGTAAGGGCATGAGGTCGACAAGAGAGACTCGTCCAATCAAGTAGGTATGTTACTCTACGATATACAAGTCAAGCATGAGATCAATCACGTTAAGATTTCCCAAGAGCTAATTTACAATTCAATTGAACTCTAAACGTCGTGGAGATGAATTGTAGAGTCGGTATTATTCAATGACTCACTAAGTGCAACTCCGTTGAGTTATCGCTAAATTATTTCCAAGTAGAGGATGAATGTTATATGCAATTCATGGCTCTTTTCTATGTTCTCGATTCATTTACAATTAGACTACTAAGTCATTCATGACTTTTAGTCCATCAAGATCAAAGTTTCCAAACTGTGAACCCTAATATGTTCATCATTTTTTTTTTAAAAATTTATTATAAGAGAAAAAATAGTACAAACTTTAGGAAGGCAACCAGCCTGGCCCTTATAAATGGGAGGACAAGGAAGCCTGACCTCGAACTGGAAATACATAAAGAGGCAAAAAAATAAGAGCCTATACAAATTAAGCCCTACGTCTAATATAAGGGGTGCCAGATTTATCCAGAGCAATAGAACCACGAATGCAAGGAGGCAAACTATAAGAATCATGAAATTGAGAAGAAGCAGAAGAGTCACAACTCAAGTTGGCGAGAAGATCGACAACACTATTAGCTTCTCTGTAGCAATGACTAAAATGGAAATCCATATCCCTCTGAATATCTCTAATTTGGTGGAGGATGGCCCAACATTTCCAAGGGTATTTGTGATTAGGTGTAAGACAACCAACAAGAATCCTGGAATCCAATTCAATAAAAGCTCCCCTAAATCCGGCTTCTTTGAGCCACATAACGCCCTCAAGCAAGGCTTTGGCTTCAGCAAAAGTGTTTGAAGAATGACCATAAAAAGACGAGAATGCATAAATAAAATCCCCAGAGGAATTACGAACAATACCACCACCCCCACTAATTCATGGGTTGCCACGAGAAGCTCCGTTAGTATTGAGTTTAACATACGAAGGAGGGGGCCGAATCCACTTAACAAGCCGAGAATCAAGACCGAGAGGACGGGAGCCTAATTTCTTGGGGCGTAAGGGCCTTCAAGAAGGGCGAAAGATCTCGACGAATAGAGACTAAAAGGGAAGAGGCAGATTGACCATGCCCATCGAAAAATAAGGAGTTTCTGTTCTTCCAGATCTGCCATAAAACCAATGAAGGAAGAACAATATGGACCAGAGAGTGCGTGTGAAATAACCACCATGCAAAACAACATTGCTGAATAGAATAGGTACAATAATTTACTTGAAACTCAGCTCCCAGAATAGACCAAATGTGAGCAAAGAATCGGACAGTGAAGGAATACATGATTAAAGGTTTCAGCATTTCCTGATGAGCAACAATAACATCTTGAGACCATTTGGAACCCTCGATTTAAAAGAGCTTCATCAATAGGTAACCGGCAGTGAAAGAGCCTCCACATAAAAACACTGATATGCCTTGGAAGTTTGGAGTGCCAATAGAATTTTGCAGATAAGAATCTAGGACTTTGAGGCCGAAGGGATTGCCAAGCTGAGGAGATAGAAAATTGGCCCGAGGGAGAGAGAGTCCAACATGCAGTGTCTTCATAATCATGGAGATAATGTACTTGTTCCCCGAATGTGTTGGAGATCATGAGAGCTAAGTTGGGCAGCAATCGAAGGAACCAGATTGATTGAATCTTCAAAAAGATCACACACCGAAGAAACCATAACATTAGGAGGTTGAGAAATAGAACCTCCATCCAGCCAGCCATCAAACCACGGAGAACAATGGTCGCGACCAATCAACCATTTCATATGCTGTTCCACAAAGGGACGAATAGAAAGCATACGACGCCAAACATGAGATCCTTTCATGGTGGTTTGGACTGGATGAAGATGGCGACAATACTTGGCCTTGAAGAAACTAGACCACAGAGTATTATGGGTTAGAAACCTCCACCAAATATTTGCCGAGTAAGCCTTGGTAATATCGGAGAGATAGCGAATTCCTACTCCACCTTCAGAGACAGGCGAGCAACATCGCGACCAAGCAATCTAGTGAGCACGGTTTTTCTGATCTACTTGACCCTAAAAAAGTTGGCAAACATTCTATCAACCAGCCGACGAACAGACTTTGGGGGATCAATAGCAGCAAGGTGATAAGCCGTTATGGATTGAAGTACCAAATTGATGAGAATTATTTTTAAAGTTGCAGATAAGAAACATCCGATCCAGGAATCTATTCGAGACCGAAGCTTTAGAATGAGAGGGTCCAAATATTTTTTAAGCCTTCGACCACAAAAATAGCGGCGCTAGGTATATTAACGGAACTCCTTCCGAACAAAACCCGAGAAGAGGCAATGTAATTTATGCGAGAAGCGTGAAGCTTAGCCGAAACAAGAAAACTACTCTTGCTAACATTAATGGCCGCCCGAGAAATCGCTGTAATCGATAGAAGATGACGATGTTTAGCTAGGGATCAAGGCCGCCATGCCATGCAAAAAGTTATGATGTCGTCGGCAAAAGAGAGATGGGAGATGATGGCGCACCCGCTAGATGAAGAGTGAGTGACATGAGAATTAGTAGAATGAAGATCATTCAGACTACGGCTAAGGACTTCCGCTGCTATAATAAAGAGGGCTGGGGAGAGAGGATCTCCTTGACGAAGTCCCCGTGAAGAGTTAAAAAACCCCGTGGGAGAGCCATTAACTGCGAGAGAACCAATTGTTAGAGATCAGACGCCAAACCATGTCGATAAAAAATTCACAAAACCCAAACCTCCGAAGAACTTTGATGAGGAAGTGCCAATCAATCCTATCAAAAGCCTTGCACATATCTAACTTCAAAATAATGTTAGAGCCCTGGTCTTTTGTCTAGATTAGTCATCAATTCTTGGGCGAGTAGGATATTGTCCTGAATCACGCGACCTTTAACAAATCCACTTTGATTAGAGGATATAATAGATGGAAGCATACTCCCAACCGAATGGCAAGGATTTTGGAGATAACTTTATTGCTGGTTACAAAGACTTATTGGCCGGAAATCTCCAAAAGAAGAAGGATGAGAAACTTTCGAATGGTGGAAATAAGGGTACTAGTCCAACTTTTAGGAAAGGAGAAGCCGGAGAAAAATTCCATAATAGCTGCATAAAGATCCGAGCCAAAATATCCCAAAGAATGGCAAAAAAAATAAGCCGATGAACCCATCTCGACCAGCAGCACTTTCACCATTCATAGAGATAACAGCACTTTTAACCTCGTTTAGAGTAGGATATTCTGCCAGAGAAGAATTCATATCATCCGTAATTATAGAGGGAATGGAGAAAAGCCGATCATTATCTGTAGTGGGAATAGCTTGAAGCTGGGATTGATAATGTAAGATGGCTTGAGCTTTAATGTCATCTTCAAGCGTAAAAACTTGACCATCAAGACCAATAATAGAATGAACATGAAGCTGTCGACGAGTTTGCTGAACTGAAGCATGGAAGAGTTTGGTATTTCCTTCACCTTCTTTGAGACATTTTATTTTAGCCTTTTGACGCCAATAAGACTCCTCATTTTTAAGGGCAAGCTTGAGTTTAGCCTGAGCCAGATTCATAGAAGCTTTATCTTCTGGAGAACGAGATGTTTCAAAAAGGAATTCCATGCGCTGAACTTCGTCTTCAGCTTTTTGAACATTAGTAAAAATGTTGCCGAAGGTCTCTTTATTCCAGATTTTCAAAGCTTGCCTACAAAGTGAGAGTTTTTTTTAGCAAAGATGTACATGGGTCTACCAGTAATATGTTGCTGCCAATGATTTTGAATTAATGATAAAAAGGAAGGATGAGATATCCAAGCATTAATGAATCTGAAAGAGGAATGATGAGGGACACTTTCCTTGACAATGTTGGAGAGTAATGGAGCGTGGTCCGAGCAGGTTCTGCCCAAGTGACGAACCGAAGAAGAGTGAAAGTATTGCTGCCATGAACAATTGCAAAGTAAACGGATCTAGATGCTCAAAGATTGAGGCATTACCATTTCTAGAATTCCACCAAGTGTAATCACTACCGGAATAACCAAGATCAGAGAGACCTGAAGCTGAAATACAGGAGTGGAAATCCATGGCTCCCATTCGATCCTATCCATTGCCTCCCAGTTTTTCTTCCAGAGATAAAATAATATTGAAGTCTCCTCCAACTAGCCATGGAGAAGTGCCAGCAGAAGAACTCAAATCAATAAGATCCACCCATAAATCCTGTCTAGTGGAAAGATCACAACTTGCATAGACACAAGAAATTATAACCAAAGTTGACCACGTGAAGTGCTTTGCCTGAACTGTGAGATGCTGATCCGTGTCACGCAAGATATTACAAGTAAAGGCTGACTTAACAAATAACCAAATAGAACTCCGGCCATTAGATAAAAACAATTTAAACTTCAGCCGTTTAGCAATACGAGATATATGACTAGCATCAATCTTGGGCTCAAAAACTGCTAGAAAAGAAACTTTATGCAACTTAACAAGGCGTTTGAGTCTACCAATAGAAGGGTCATTAGCGATACCCCGAATATTCCGTAATATCGACATTATGTACCATGGGGGTGGAAGAAGTAGCCTGCGTTTTGGACCTTGTCTTCACGGAATGAAGAGGAACAGGATGTTTCTTTTTGCGCTGGCCTCCTATCTGTACGGGAATAGAGGAGTCTAAATGGAGTTGGTCCAGAAGATCAGATTCTGAAGTATGCACTACTAGAAACATGACATTTACTAACGGAATATTACTGACGGAATTTTCCCGTCAGCAATTACTGACGGAATTTGGAAAAGTACTAACGGAGATCCGCGAGTCATTAATTAGTGACGGAATATTACTGACGGAATTTTTCGACAAAGAATTATCGACGGAATTTTAAAATTACTAACTAAGTCCGTCGGCAAAATCACTTTGAAATGGCGCCATATTTAATGACGGAGTTTCCGTTGGTAATTGTTTGTTTCGTCACTAATTGATTTATTCCGTCATCGACGTGTGAAATACAACCGATTACATCGATCGGACGGTTTTCTCCATCACTATTATAAAAAAATAATGTTTTTTTGTTAAATAAATTATAATTGTTTCATTCCAGATTTAGTGACGGAGATTCCGTCACTAATTGATTTAATCGATCGGTGAATACGCCGCCTCGACGACGATTTTCTCAGTCACTATTATAAAAAATTAATGATTTTTTGTTGAATAAATTATAATTGTTTCATTCCTGATTTAGTGATGGAGATTCCGTCACTAATTGATTTATTCCGTCACTGATCAGTGACGGAATACGCCGTCCTGATCCGTCACTGATCAGTGACGGTTTTCTCCGTCACTATTATAAAAAATTAATGATTTTTTGTTGAATAAATTATAATTGTTTCATTCCAGATTTAGTGACAGAGATTCCGTCACTAATTGATTTATTCGTCATCGATCGGATGGCGAATACGCCGCCCTAATCGTGACGGTTTTTTATCTCCGTCACTATTATACAAAATTAATGATTTTTTGTTGAATAAATTATAATTGTTTCATTCCAGATTTAGTGACGGAGATTCCGTCACTAATTGATTTATTCCGTCACTGATCAGTGACGGAATACGCCGTCCTGATCCGTCACTGATCAGTGACGGTTTTCTCCGTCACTATTATACAAAATTAATGATTTTTTTGGTAAATAAATTATAATTGTTTCTTAGTAGAAAAATATTATAATCATTTCAATGAATGATATTTTATCAATTTATAGTTCATCATTTAGTTGATATTTTGGATATTTTAAGTGAAAAATTGTTTTATAACAATCAAAATAATTTTTTTGAAAAATTATATTATTTAAAAAAAATTAAAAACAATATAATAGTGAGATTTTGTTAATAATTAATTTTTATCATTAATTGAACTTGCATATATGAGATGGGTATACATTTAGTTAATCTTTTGATTTTTAAAATAATTTTGAATTATAATTTTTTAAAATAATTAAAATTATTTTTAAAAATAATTGTATTCCATATGTCCAATTCACCTCCTCTGTTCCCCTTCAACTCTATCCATCCAATCCGCCTCCTTCGCCAGCCACTCACTGTGGCTTCTCCACCCCAGTTCGGTTTCATAGCCGAGCTCCATCATCAACTAGCGCCACCGCGGTGCACCTTTCTTTCTTCGACTTCCCAGTCCGCCACCATCCATGTGTATGTGGCCCATAATTAATGTAGAGTGAAAAAGTAAGGGTAATGTGGTAAAAGTGATGTTCTAAAAAGGTAAGTTTCAAAGTGGATAATTATTTTGGGACGAACAAAAAAGGAAAGGAGGACGATAATTTAGGGACGGATGGAGTATTATTAAAAAAAACAATATAATAGTGATATTTGATTAATAATTAATTTTTATCATTAATTGAACTTGCATATATGGGATGGGTATACATTTAGTTAATCTTTTGATTTTTAAAATAATTTTGAATTATAATCTTTTTAAATAATTAAAATTATTTTTAAAAAATAATTGTATTCCATATGTCCAATTCACCTCCTCTGTTCCCCTTCAACTCTATCCGTCCAATCCGCCTCCTTTGCCAGCCGCTCACTGTGCCTTCTCCACCCCAGTTCGGTTTCATGGCCGAGCTCCATCATCAACTAGCGCCACCGCGATGCACCTTTCTTTCCCCGACTTCCCAGTCAGCGGCATCCAAGCCGGCGACAACCCAATTCCAGCTCAGCCCTTGCCCTAGTTCGACATTCACCCAATCGAGCTCCACCGTATCCACTACTATGATTCTCAACCCCATTCAACCATAGCTTTCTTCTCTTGCAGAATCGTAGCCCTAGCCTCCTTTTGAATCAGTTTTGAATTCTGCTCGTCTTCACTCAGATCCAACGAACCAAGAAGGCAATGAAATCGGCTGATCAGCTTCTTTCCACATAGGAGAATCAGCCTTTTCATCCTTCCTACCCCGAGAAGGAAATGAAATCGGCTGATCACTATCTTTCTTAGAAGCTATAGCACCCCAATCCGAAGATCTTGAAACTTCTTGTCCCCAAACACTAGATTTTGGATGTGCTGTACTAGCCCTGACATTTTGTTTTTTGTCTTAACTTAACTTAACTTAACTTAACTTAACGTAACTTAACTTAACTTAACTTAACTTAACTTAACGTAACGTAACGTAACGTAACGTAACGTAACTTAACTTAACTTAACTTAACGTAATGTAACGTAACTTAACTTAATTTAACGTAACGTAATGTAACATAACTTAACTTAACTTAACATAACGTAACGTAACTTAACTTAACTTAACTTAGTTTAACTTAACTTAACGTAATGTAACTTAACTTAACGTAACTTAACTTAGTTTAACTTAACTTAACGTAATGTAACTTAACTTAACGTAACGTAACTTAACATTAAAACACGCTACACCTATTGGCGAAATGGTATAATGGACTACGATGGACCATTGGATTTTTCTCAGATTTGGCTGCAGTTCAACCAGTGGTATGCTCACTTCGGTCCACCAAAGGTTAACAACTTTCTTCCCCTAAGAAGTACTACATTGTGAATCTGGGGGTGCGGAGTGCATAAAGTTTTACGGGCTTACGGGTGTTATTAATCAAGTGTTCTATTTTCTTTCGACTTATTGTTTTCGTAACGAATAACCCTGACGGGGGTCTCGCTGACTGGTTTTGATATTTAAAATTCGGTTGTGACAGTTTTCATTAGCAGTCATTTTTGTGACTGTTGGAAATCCAAAGGATATAGCCATTGGAAAGGAATGCAGATATCAATTTAATTATTTAATATATATATATATATATATATATATATATATATATATATATATATATATATATATAATTAATTATATTTATTCAAAATTTTCGAATGCAAAAACCTGAATCCAAATGCCCACCCCTAATTGGAGTGATTAAACTTTTAAAATATTTTTAAAATTCACAAAATTATGCATCACACACACACATATTTTTTTATTAAATTAAATTATTAGCGTGTTTTATAGACAAAATAAATTCAATTACCATCAAAATGCAAATTAAAAAAAAACAACAAAAAAACCCTAGGTATAAATACAAGTTAATTACTGAAACAATCTACCCCTCATATATACTGGCACCGTGTCATATGTACGTGCATAAAAATCTAGTAGTATTATATTATGCATCACACACACACATATTTTTTTATTAAATTAAATTAAAGATAAAAACTATAAATCGAAAGTATAAATTAAGAAAAAAATCAAATAAAACTGTTTTGGATCAAAACGGGTTACCTATTTCGACCCACGACTTTTCATACTAAGCATTCATGTTTTTTTTTTTGGGAAAAAGTCAGGTTAAGATGGGTCGACCTGTTTTAAACTGACACATTTCGACTCATTTCATATTTAAGTTCGGACGGGTTTAGACCCGTTTCAACCCGTTACTCATTTCAACCCGACCCAAACCCAATCACACAATTACCAGGCCGGGGTAAAAGTGATTAATTCAATTGTTGTAATTATAATCCCTATTTAGTTAAAGATAGACCATGACTTAAATTCATGTTTTTTGGGTTAAAGACGTGTCGACCCGTTTTAATCTGACACATTTTAATATGTTTGATATTTGTGTTTTGACAGGTTTGAAATAGGTATTTAATATTAATTAATATATATTTATTTATAAAACATAACAATTTTAAGAAACATTAGTAATTAATACTTTACGTTCAAAATAAATTATTATTAACTAGTTTGAAAGACTATAAATTGAAAGTATTTTTCGGTCGTCCTGGATAAATGTTCACACTTCTATTTTAATATGGCCCAACTAATGTCTCAACTAGCTATTTGAATTATCATCAATTTAAAATAAAATTAAACAAAAGAAGGAAAAAAAACCCTTGATATAAATACAAGTTACAAATCTGGAATATCTTTTATCTCATCTCTCTATGCGGCGATCTTCTCTCTCTCAAAATTCAGAGACGTCTCTCTCTATCTCTCGCCATCGCCGCCTCCCCTACCTCCACTGCCACTGCTCGCCGCCAACTAGAGCTCGAGCCGATTACGACTACCTCATCAAGCTCCGCCTCATCTTCGACATCGGCAAGTAAGCAACTGCTCGCCGCCAACTAGAGCTCGAGCCGATTACGACTACCTCATCAAGCTCCGCCTTATCTTCGACAGCGGCAAGTGAGATAGAGACTTACCGCGAGGAAGGGTTGTGTGCAGCGAGCCAAGAAGAAGATGAAGCTTTCGCTTCTCTCCACCTCATCGCCGCCACCCTCGCCACCAGCCACCGGAACCACCGAGTCTCTCTCACTCTCTCACCCTCTCTCACTTCGGGTTTCTCACTCCGGCCAAACAGGTGCGTTCATCTCCGATTTAAACATTTTTTTTTTCAGTTTTGTATTTTTAATTTGAGTATTGATATGATATAATAAGGATTCACCTAACAATCAGAACCCACTTTATGTTCACAAAAACTTCTGTAACGTGTTAGGGAAAAATCTAGGTTGGATTTGTTTGTTCCCGTAAAAGGCAAAGTTAAACCCTCGGTTTAGGGTTTAAAATTCTTATGCTTTCTGATAAAAGTTGTGCAGTGCCTGAAATCTGTTTGCTAGGGGTTGTTTATGTTCCTTTGCTCATGCTACAATTTTCCTTGTTCTTTTTTCTTTCATTGGTAGAAAAAAGAACCAATATGGCAGTAAAAAAGCCTATGATTTATATTTAATTCCTATATGGTGTTCAGGTTCTATTCTCCGGCATCTGTTCTTCTGCTTCTTTTAAGTAGATGATCGTAGTTGCTTGGCATTTCTTGAGACTGGAATCTTTTTTACATACAGTGCTAAGAGCATCTCCAATGGGTGATTTTAATTGGGTACGTAAGAATCACCCAACCTTTTGGAGTGATTCTTATCCCAAAAATTCTTGCAAAAATTCCTCCTGAGTGAAAAATTAGAATTTTTGGTGGAAGAGACCAAAAGAGATGTGTACCAAGCGAGTGAGGCGCACCACCCCTTGGCACTAGGCGTGTGCGTCGCACTCTCCGAAAAAGCCCGTGCGAAGGGGCTCAGTTGTGGGTCCCAATGTCTCCCACTAACATTTTGAATTGAATTTTTTTTTAAAATGGTTGGTTTCGACTCTCTCAGAATCGAAGTTTTTGGACAATTTATTTTTCAATTTTCAAACCTGATTTTGAACCCTTGCCATTTTTTTCTTTTTGAGGTCCTTGGTTCCAATCCCCATACTAATAAGGGGTCACACTTACCTATCAAAAATAAAATAAAGTAAAAAATCTGTATTATTAGTTGAGTTTGGATAAGGTAACACTTGTATGACCAGCTGACGGACTAGTGGACCACCTCCTGACATTTCATTCTTTTGTAATGCTGGTGTCTTTTTGTGGATTAAACTGCAGGCAGCTATACCTATTGCGATATCTAGAGTTAATCAGGTTGATGCAGGGAGACTGGACATTGAAATGTCAGCCATGTTGAAAGAACAAATGGTCAAAATTTTCTCTCTAATGAAGGTATATCACCTCACGCCATGGTTCATTCATTAAAGAAATTACTTGTTGAGGTAATGCACTACATCACACTTTTTCTTGCATTTAATATGTTACCCTGTTCTTTTTGGGATTAGCCAGGAATGTTATTCCAATATGAAGCAGAACTTGATGCCTTCCTCGAGTTTCTCATATGGAGATTCTCCATTTGGGTTGATAAGCCTACTCCAGGAAATGCTCTTATGAATTTGCGTATTAGAGATGAACTTGCCAGGGAAATGGGAGGCAAAGGTAAGAAGTTTCAGCTTTCAGTGATTTTTTAATTGATAGTTTTTGACAAATGATTTGATGTGCATTTGGTTCACATGGCTATGTATGGTGATGGTTGTTTTACCAAGCGGTAGAAAATTAATATTGTTGATGTAAATGCTGAAAATGCAGCTCAAAGAACTACTTATTAAGAAAACAACAGAGATCAAAGAATGCTTGAAACACTTGTGTTAAAAATATATTTGTGTGAATAATTTGGTCAATGAATAAGAGAATATAAAAGATTGTCAATCATTCTTTGAGGCAAGTTCTATTGCATTAGTCCGGTGTAGCTAGCTCGCATTGTTGATAAATACAACTCGAAACTTGAAATTAACTTTCTTAGGCTTATCGCTTGCTAGTAGATGATAGTTAGTAGCTTGCTCGGGTATGCCTTTCATTTATCGATACAAAAAAGACAGATGCTATATATCAACCACCTTTAGGAATCAACAATTCATCAATCTCTTTTGATTATAAATTATGAGTGACACTGTAGCAAATGTCTACATATGTCAAATGATAAGTTCACAATATGTTACATATTAATCTTATTACATATATACGTCATATGGTTAACATTCTAGTAGATCAATAATGAATTAATGTGAGGCAATCATGCTTGTAGAGATTAAATGCCAAAATCAGATCTTCCATTCTTGATCCTTTCAAGGGGCATGATTTTATAAAGCTGCAGCTTTCAGCAATCTACTTATATTTCTTTACACCTAAGGTATGCTTTTGAGGTCCCAAAGACGCTCCGCCTTATGATATTTTGAACGGATTATGTCAATAAATATTGATGTCCTGACTGAGACCTAAAATCTGAATGGGCCAAATCTTTTCACCTCCGATGCTACGATTCATTGGTTGTTTGTGCAAGACCAAAAGAACATGCTTATCAAGAGTGATTCGATGTGCAAGGAAAATTCAATACTTGTAAAAAGTGAATGTGCTAAAGGAGGACAGAAAATCAAACTTGTGTACATTTGAATGTAATCGTTTTATAGGTTTATGTACAAGTATGGGTCCATATCGTAGCTGTATTTGATACCCTAAATCAATATAATAGCATATCATCAAGAACACTTTTAATTATGCCAAATTGTATCTACCTGTTATCCTGTGACTTGGACCAACTTTCGGAGGATCCAAGTAGCCATCTAGTTTGGCATTTTGTAGTAATTATCTCGCTATCATGTTTGAGTGGATGTGATTAAGATATGTTTCCGTGGTGAAAACTTTTGAGTTTATCCAATTTGAGGTATCTATAAGAACACATGAGTTATTCAGCTTTAGGTGGAATTGTGTGGTTAGTCACATTTTGTAACGCCCCATAATCTTGCATGTGCATTCTATGCTTGTCCTTATACTTTCTTGGTTGATTGTGAGCATGTTTACTTGATATATATATATATTTTAGAATCATTCCTAAGTCATTCTAGAAGTCCATAACATGTTTAGAATCATATAAACTTGTTTGTTGAATCGCCGGTTTAATCGCGTTGAATTTGGTCTTAGCGATTCCTCTCGTTGCTCGTATTTGCTTCTATTTCGACGTACGAAGTGTTCGTTGAGTTCTTGGCTTTCTATTCAGGTCCTAATCATGTTGAAACAAACCTTTTTCATGCCCAAGATATCCTAGTTTGATTGACGTTTGATTTGAGTTTAATCTGTTGTTCATTCGTCGCGTGGTTCGCACCTTGTTCTAGCTTGTTCCGGGGTTTTTCGAGGGGTGTTCTGTGCTTCCGACTTGTTTTGAGGAGGGTTAGACCTTAGAATGGTTGCCCAAAAGTTTGGGACCATTTGCCCAGTTTGGGATTTAGATCAAGTTTGAATCAAGTTTTAGAGGTTCTGGAGCCGAGGCGGCCGCATGGGAGCTGGTGAGGCGCCCGCCTCAAATGCTGAGAGTAATTTCTGAATGGTCTGAACTTGGGGAGAGCCCCAGTTGTTGAGGCGGCCGCATGGCCTTGGGTGAGGCGCCCGCCTCACCTGCTTTGCTGTTACGGGATGATTTTCTCCTGTTCTGAAATTGGACGAATTGTACACTTCAAACCCATATCTAAACCTATCCTAAACCTCCCTAACCCTTCCTACTTAAGTCCTAACATCCCTAATTAGTTTTTAATGATGAGTTAAGAGTTCATTAGTGACCAATTAACCCCCAAATCAGATTAGAAAAGGGACCACAAGTTGTTGACACTTGTCCCACTCAAAATCTAGACCTATATCAACCACATTTCAGATTTTTGACCCTCATTCTCACCCTCCCTCTTCCAAAAACGAATTTTCATCCTCTCTCTAGTTCCTCCATGGTTGCTTGAGGTCTTCATCTTCATCCTTCATCATCCATTCATCATTTGCCCAAGGGTCCTTCATTAAAGTTGTAGAGCTCAAGAAGAGGAGCATTTCCATCCGATTGGTTTCCTTTATTGCTTTCTTTGGTGTGTATCAAGTAAGTTACTTTCTTCATCTTCTTCTTTTAAGTTCTCATTGACCCTAAGGAAGCAAAGCCTATGGTGGTTGAGGTCAATGAGGACACATGTATGCCTTCTATGCTATCTTCTTGTATGTTGAGATTTTGAACTTGTTAGGAGCATGTATAGGTTGAACTCTTGCTTATGAAAGCCTATATTATTCTTTCATCTTGCCTATTTAAAGTTTTAAACATGTTAGAGACATGTACATTATTTGTTGTTGGAAGTTTGTTCATATGAGAATGCCCTAAATGGAGCCTACATTATATGTTGTTATGTTGTATGTGTTCTATCTTGTGAAATGAACTCTATGATGAACATGAATCACTTTGCATTGCCTTGGTGAGTTTACAACCTTGTTGAACCTAGAAATGACCTAGGTTGGGTTATGAAGCATATAGCTTCAATTTCTCCAAATTTGGGAATTTAGAGCAAAGACTCAACGGAGTCGACTCTAGGGAATATTTGAATGTGTTGAACCCTAATTTCAATCCCTACGAAGTTTGAACACCGTTTGATTTGATTTACTCAAGTATGAGATTTGTTTGATGGTTTATGCAAGTTTTATGAAAGGTTGGTTGTGCAATTTATTTGCCTTGATATGACTTTATAGTAGAGATTAATACCCTACTTGGTTGGTCGAGTTCGCTCTTGTCGAATTCGGTCTTTGATTGGTTTAGTCAAGTAAATATCTACTTGTGCATCACATTGAGTCCAGCTGGCATTATTTGGTTTGTTTATCGGGTCAAGGTGGGACGATGCATCGCCTTCACGAATTATGGGATTCGTGCTCGCTATGGATCGCCGCACCTAGGACTTCACACACACCTCCATTGTTGGCCGCAATGGGGAAGTAGCCCCTTTGCCGTATCAGTTAAGTGCCGCATTGGCTTGCTATCTAGATCGAGTGGTACTTGATAAAAGTTGATGCATTCACAGAGCATCAATGTTGCACGATAAAGTATAATAAAGTTTTATTGCAGGAACTACGAAGCGGCCGTGACTATATCATATCCTACTTGTATGATTTACTTTCCCGCACTTATGTGAACAATGTGCTAAGTGCTATATGATGATTATGTTCCATAATTGAGATAAATGTCATGCTATACATGAACATGCATTGTAGTAACTTACTAAGTCTTTCGACTTACCCTATTTGTTTGCTTTGTCTTTCCTTAGATCCGAGCCGAGGAGACGTTACGAGATAGACTCGCTTGTGCTCGTTTGGTTGTTGTGTTAGCAGGTTGCTCTTTTGGTTATCTATTAGTTAATCTTTTATTTTTGGAAAGGACGTTGGGAAGCAAGTCATGTAGACTTGGCTTGGGGTTCATGTTGCTTTTGTTGTTGTAATAGACTTAACTATTTGATACTTGTAATCTTTTGGTATGCCGACTTATATGTCGAGCCTGTTTATATGTGTATGGTTCACTACGGTTTTCTTCCGCTAAAGCTCGTTTAATTATTGTTGTTGTTGTCTCCGGCATGTTGTGGCCGTTGAGGTTATTATAAGCATGTGTTAATAATTGTAGGAGTAGATGTTGGGTTCCGGCTGTAACGTCGCCGAAGACTTGTTTAATTTTAGTTGTTTTCCGGCCAAGTGTAGCCGAGTTGTTATTCGTATGCGATGTTGCGCCACATGAATTTTATGATCCTACTATGCATGCTTGTGTTATTGATTATTTGGACGGCACGACTCGGGATCTCGCATTGGGGTCCGGGTCGGGTCGTCACACATTTTACTCCTCAATAGTTAATCACTGATCTGTCATGTTGCACAGGTATAGAAATCTTATTGAGAGAGAATTGCGAGCAAGACTTGTCTATGGGAGCCCTCACATGAATCGAGCTGTTAGTTTTGAGTACATGAATCGCCAGTTGGTTTGGAATGAATTCTCGGTAATTCTCTAGCTTATTTGATGCTGACAGATATTATACTACATTCAATAGCTTGTTGCGATTATAGTAACCCTTTATGTGTAGCAAAGTAGTACTCCCCCCGTCCTAAATTGAGCGTCACTTTTTAGTTTCTTGCAAAAATTAGGGAAGTTGACTTTTAGGCCATTTGATAGAGCATATACATGATTGCCCTTTGTGTCAACCCTATAATATTGTAAGTGCATGTTGGGACATGATAGATAGCTGAGGTGAATTAATAACTTTATAAAAAAGGGAAACTTGTTTTAGGACAAAAATCTCTTCAACAAGGAACACTTGATTTGCGCAGGAGGGAGAAACTCATAGATTGGTGGCCTCCCATGTACTGGACATTTACTGCCACGTTTCTTCTACGAGTAATAGCTTGCATCAAAAAGTATGGAAGCCGAAAGAAGTGGCTGTTCATGACTCAATTAATCCTTCGGTGGCGCCCAATGCAAACCCTACTTCTTCATCCTTGAATGAGAAGTTGCACCCCCATGTAGCAAACCCTACTTCGTCCAATAACCCAAACCCTACTTCTAGCAATGACACCCCAAACCCTCATTCTACTTCCAATAATGAAAATACCAATCCCAACCCTTGTCCGTCTCAACCTTCTTCTAATCCTGTTAAAACATCAACTTCTTTGGCCCCTACGTCGGACACAAACATTCCCCACGATATCGCTCCTTCCCTTGAGGAGCCAATTATTGTTGATAATGACCCTGAGCCTATTTTAACATCAAATCCTTTTGCGGTTCTTAATGATATTGAAGAAGACGGTAATTGTATTGACAGCTCCAATTTTGAAGCTCTTAATATTGACCCAATCTGTGATCCTCCAGTATCTAAAGCCAAAAAAATTGTTCCTCCTTCAGATCGGTCTCTCCGATCCAAATCCAAGTCTGCTGCTTCCTCCCCCTCAGTTTTACATGGACATTAAGGCCCTTTTCAACGCCCGGAGGTTGGGAATGATCCTACGTGGCTCGAATCGGGGAAACTTATTAAGTTGCATAAAATTTCTTTTATAGCTATCCTTGAACCCATGATTGAATCAGATCGTATTAAATTCATTAGTCGGCGTCTTAAATTTAAATTATGTATTTCCAATTCAGTTAGCTCTATTTGGATATTCGCTAAATCAGCGTTTTCTTGTTCTCTAGTGCACAGTTCAGCCCGACAAGTTCTTGTGCGAGTCCGGCATTTTTCTTGGCGACTTAGGCTTTGATCTCGTGTGTTTATGCAAAATGTGATGTAGTTGATCGTCGGCCCTATGGACAGATCGATGGAGATCAATGCTCAATACAATGATTTGCCTTGGCTTGTTGGTGGCGACTTTAACATTATCTTAGACCCTTGAAAAAATCGGGAGGCGGGGATGGGATAGAGACGGGCCTTGGATTTTCATGCATGTAATCTTTGCATGTGGTCTAGCGATCTCGGCTTCACGGGGACTAAATTTACATGGTGGAATAAGCGAGAAGTGGGTGCCACCATTCATCAGCGAATTGACCGTCTTCTTTGCAATACGATCTGGTTGGATAGATTCCCGTCTTCTGCAATCCATCACTTAAACCGCACATGCTCGGATCATTCGCCCTTGCTCCTTAGTATTTCTTCGAGTTGGTGATTCTAAGGCCGGCCGTTTCATTTCCTAAATGTGCGGACTCGTCATGATTCTTTCTTTTCGGTTGTTCGTTCGACTTGGAGCTCTACTTCCATGGGTTCGGCCTCTAGTGCAGTTTTCTAATAAGCTCCGGGCAACAAAGCAAGCTTTACGCGCTTGGAATAAATAAGAATTTGGAAATATTTTCCAAGCAGTCGCTGTGGCAGAAGATGAGGTATTGGAAAAAGAACTTCTTTATGAGTTGAATCAGTCTGGAGAAAATCGTGCAGAGTTGTTACGGGCTCAAGCTAATTTGCGAAAATCTCTATCTAATGAAGAGGCCTTTTGGCGAGAAATCAAGCGAAATGGTTTAAGGAGGGTGATGGGAATTCAAAAAATTTCATGCAGCTGCGCCAACACCCGCGTCTTCACATTCATACTATTCGACGACTACAAATCGGTTACTTGAGGCGGAGAATGATATTGCTAAGGGTGCGGTTGATTACTTCTCGATCAACTTCAGCGGACCCATTATCTCATGATATTGATCTTTCCATGATTCCTAGTCTTGTCAGCGAGGAATGGAATCAAGTCCTTATTAGTCCTCCCACAAAGGAAGAAATTTTTTCTTCTATTTACGCAATGAACAAGGGCAGCTGGTCGGGATGGATTCTGGTCGGTTTTTTGCTTCGTCTTTGGGATATAATTCAAGAAGACCTTCTCTCCGCCATTACGGAATTTTTTGCTTTGGGTTCTCTCTCCCTCGTTCTTGGACCCGGTACCCTCATAGCTACTATTCCAAAAGCGGACAATCCAACCACTTTTAAAGACTTCCGCCCAGATAAGTCTTTGTAACTTCGCAATAAAATCATCTCTAAATTACTTGCTTCTCGCTTTGGCTCGGTATCTTCCCAGTTATTTCTCTAACCAAAGTGCCTTTGCACAAAAGGAAGGATTATTCAAGATAATGTCCTCTGGCTCAAGAGTTGGTCACTTTCTTGGGGAAAAAAGATTAATGGTTCCAACATCATCCTTAAGCTTGATATGGCGAAGGCCTTTGATCGGGTCTCATGGCCTTTCCTTATACAAGTTCTTGAAAATTCGGTTTCCACGAGATATTCATAGATCTTATCGGCGTCTTATATCGAGAAAAGCCGGTTCTCCGTTCTCATAAATGGATCTCCTTACGGGTTCTTTAATTCTTCCGTGGTCTCGTCGGGGTGACCCGCTCTCTCCCGACCTTTTTATCCTTGCGGTGAAGTATTGAGTAGAAATCGAATGCTTTGCATACTTCAATGGCTCGGGCTCGATTCTCTACTTTAAGTGGTTGTCGGTCATATCCCACCTCTCCTTTCTTGATGATGTCATTATTTTACGTAGCGGCAATAGTTGGTCCATTCGCAAACATTTGGAAGTTCTTCACTCTTATGAGCGATGTCGGCCAAGCGATAAATAAAAGTAAGAGTCGGGTTTTTGTAGCTCCATCTCTCAGTGCGAGCTAATCGAATAGGCGATGCCTTCGGGTTTAGTCTGGTTCTTTACCCATTACTTATTTGGGTTGCCCTCTTTACTATGGGCAAAAGGCAAAGTCTATTTGATCCCCTTTTTCCAAACTTCAATCGAGTGGAGTCTTGGCAAGGATCCTTTCTTAATAAAGCGGGGAAAATTACTTTGATCCGTCATGTGCTTCAATCTATCACGGCTTATCTTAAACGGCCGTTAGATCCTCTAAATCTGTGATAAATATGATTGATCGATTCCTTGCAAATTTCTTTTGGAGTGACACGAAGGCTCTCATAGATCCCATTGGGTGGCTTGGAAAACCTGTTGTAATCCTAAATCAATTGGTGGCCTTGGTATTCCCTCTATTTTATCTCTAGTTCAGGCTTTTTCTATCAAGCTCTGGTGGCGGTTTCGAACCTCAAAAACATTTGGTCCAACTTCATGAATTCCCGATCTTGTTCCTCATTGCATGCTACTATTTCTGACTAAGGGATCACATGTCGGCGGGTTAAAATCTATCAATCATTCTTGAGCCTAATATACATTGGAACATCGGCTTTGGTGATTGCTCAATCGGTTTGATAAGTGGCTTCCGGGCGAGGCGATTCTCCCTCGTCCTCATTGTGATTTAAATCTTGTCAAAGAATTATTTGATTCTTAGGCCTCCACTTTAATTCTTTGGCTTTCTCAATTTTGTCGGATGATATAAGATCGATTATCCTCGCTCAAGGTACTTCCCTCTCGTCCCAGCCTGATCTTCCCAGTTGGACTATTAATTCCTCGGGTAAATTCTCGCTTTCTTCGGCTCTCTCTATTATTTCTCCAAGTGCTCCAGTTTTCCCCTATTCCAAGTTTATATGGCACAAACTCACCCTACCCACATACCCACATCGGGGTTTTCCATTGGCGTTTGTTGTTAAAAGCGACTCCCCATAGGCGAAGCTCGATTCACAAAGGTTTCCACCTAGCTTCCAAATGTGTGCATTGTTCTCATCACGCCATTGAAACTTTTAGCCACCTCTTCATTCAAGGTCAATTAGCTTCATCGATATGGTTGGCATTCAACATCTCTCATAATCTTTCCATCACGGCGTCTTGTTTTGCATAGATGTATGGCGGGTTGGAGTTCAAGGTTATTTGCTCATAAATTACTTCCCTCACTCATTCTTTGGCATATATGGAAATGTCGAAATGCCATTATTTTTGATAAAAGTGGTTCATCTTCACCTCAATTATTCAAGCCATCTCTCGGGATTTATCTCTAATTATGGGGGAGAAATTACTTTGCTTTGCCAACAAGCCGGGCTCTCATTCTTCCTTTGCCATCCAGAAGACAAATCGGGATTCAAGGCTGTTTCTTGGACAAGTTTCTTGCCCGACCAAGCCGCCCGGCTCCCTTTCTCAAGCTGAATCGGATGGTGCCCGAAATCGGAAATCGGCCTTAGTGGAGGAGGAGGTATCATCCGTGACTCGAGGGTAATATTATCTATGCCTACGCTTCCTATTATGGTAATGCTTGAACACTACGGTGAGTTCAAGGCTCTTTTTCAAGGTGTTTTATGGCTTCATTCTCATGGCTTTCGCAATGCTATAGTTGAGATGGACTCCATGGTTTTATTAAATTGCCTCACTAAAGGGTATAATCCTCCTTGGTTCCTTCTCTATTTTATCCGCCGTATTCTAGCCATGCAAAGGGACTCTTTATTTACATTTCGACAACTTGTTATAGAAAGCTAACTCGATTCTTGACAGGCAGTGCGGCCAACTTTGCTATCGATTCGCGTTTGGACTCCGAGTTTTCCTCTCTAGTAGATTTGCCGACTCTTTCTAGAGGGAATTATATCTTGGACAAACATGGCACATCCCACGTTCGAATTACTTAATTCTTTTCTTTTATTGTATTCTTCGTTTTCGAGGTCAGGCTCCTTTGTCCCCCCAATTATAAGGGTAAGGTTGGTTGTCCCCCTCAAGTTTGTTATTTATTTCTTTATTAATAAAATCTCGCGAGGTGCCTTGTTTCCTAAAAAAAAAAAAAAAGTAATAGCTTGCCCAATGTTGAAAATTTGAACAATTAATCGTACACTTTTCAATGTAAACCATCTTCAATTTCGTACATTACCCACCCCTAAGAAACCTCTTCCATAGAAAGCTTTTATCACTTTAAATTGGCAATTTTTGTTTACCATCATTCCCGATGGACATTTGTTTTGGAAATTAACTAGGAAAAGTCTCGAGCTCGAATACTATCATCCGATTCTTTTATAAATTCTTTTTAAACTGTGGATTTGATGATTTATGAGTGTTCTGCACCAAAACATTGCAATTTGTATCTTTTTTCAACTTATGCTTCAGAAAAAAGAATGGGGGCATTTCATTCTTCCCCCTTCCCCGATTAAGCTATGTTCCTGAATGCTTTGCAGTGCAGGAAATGTTATTGTTGATTCTGCCTCTTCTAAATTCAACATCCGTAAAAATCTTCTGCGTCCCTTCTCAAAGGATAAATCTTCAAATTCTGCAGGGATGAAACATTATGTCCCATCTGTCAGAATAATCCAACAATAGCATTTTTAGCTCTTCCTTGTCAGCACAGGTACATTAATATTATACTGATTTTCATTCTTTTAATGTTGTTTTTGGTTTGACTGTAATTTATTTATTTATCCTCTTAATGGTTGATCTGTGCGGAGAACTATTTGATCACCTTCCTGCCCTGTGCATTTTGACATTCAGTGGACATGTAATGTGAAATAGAGAATTCTAATTATGTGCCCTTAATTGCTAAAAGCTAGAGTAATGTAATTTATGCATTTTTTCTATTAAAGGAAAGTTGAATCTAATGTTTTAAGTGTATTTCCTGTGTGTCCTAGTTACGAGAAAGCCAGGGGTTCAACCTGAAAGCACCGTCTCAGAGCTTTGTGGCAGTTCAAGAGTGATTCGATGTGCAAGGAAAATTCAATACTTGTAAAAAGTGAATGCTGCTAAAGGACAGGAAAATCAAACTTGTGTATATTTGAATGTAATTTTTTTTACAGTTTTATGTACAAGTATGGGTCCATATCATAGTTGTATTTGATACCCTAAATCAATATAATAACATATCATCAAGAACACTTTTAATTATGCCAAATTGTATCTACCTGTTATCGACTTAATGTTTTAGTTTTTAGTGCAATTAATTTTTGTTAATCTATTATATATATATATATATATATATATATATATATATATATTTTGTGATAAATCAGGTACCTAAAAAAATTTAATTTATCTTTCAAATTTTTTTTTTAATTTTTTTAAATTTTACTGACGGAAATTCCGTTGGTAAAGTTAAAATTTTAAGCATCTTTTTAGCATTCTTACGGATATTCCGTTAGTATTTGCAATTGCCGATGGAATATTCCGTTAGGAATCACCACGGAATATTTCATCGGGAATCACTAAGGAGATTAAAATTGCGGAAACATTCGTTGGTATTCTTGACGAAATATAAATTCTGGCGAAGTAATCCGTGAAATCACTCGGAGATGAAAATTGCTAACGAAGCGTTCGTCGGTATTACTAACGGAAATATAAATTCTCGGCGAATGTGTCAGTCGAAATCACTAACGGAGATGAAAATTGCTAAGGAAAACGGTGTGCGGCCAGACTTGGATTCTTGGCGAAATCTCTTGGGGAAATTTCTGTTAGCAAGCAAACGGAAACTCATTCCGTTAGTAATCACTAACTTGGAAAGAAATTCCGTCGGTGATTCTTGACGGAATGAGTTCGTTTGTGATCACCGACCAAATTTACCGACGGAGCGAGCGGTTCCGTTGGGAAAGCCAGTGCCGGCGGAAATGTTAATTTCGACGGAAATTTCAAGTAATTGGTGTTTCTAGTGGTGATGATCGGATCATTTGAAGGGGTTTCATCAAGGACTGGTTTCTTCATCGGCATCATCACGGGCCGTGGTATTATCCGAACTAAGGGCAGCAAAACGACTAGGAGATAGTATGGAGGCTCTCGAGGCTTATCAATGTTACTGATCTCCCTAACCTCATCGTGGCAGTTAATTGAGGATCAGAGAGCAAGATGTAGGGTTTGATTACCGTTTGGAACTTGATCGAGAGGTACCGAAGTCATACTTGGGTCTTTTGAAATTTGTTCAGCCATGTGTTGGGTTTTTGAGTACCATTTGGAGCTTGATCTGGAGGCCAAGTCGAAGGGATAGAACTTGGATCTTTTGATGTTTAGTCACCATTAGGTTAGGGTTTTCGTCAAGAATAGGAGATTGAGCATGCGGTTGAGAGGGTTTTTGGCGTCCACCGAGTAGCGGAGGTGGGGGTGGAGGAGGAATATTAGGTAATTGTTCACGAGCCACGGAAGGAGGATTTTGAATTTGCAAGCGAAGTTCGAATGGCCTTGGCGCGGTGAAACAATATAAGGAGATGTTTTCGAGCTTCAGCAGGCAAAAGCTAGGGTATAGACTTCCACAATCAATCGGACCAGCTTAGGAGGAGGTTTGGTTAGGTCGATTTCGACACAAACCCTAGCAACACTAGGGCGGGTGAGCGTTAGTGGTAGGTTGGTCGAGCATGAGGGCTTACCAAATGGTGAGGCTATGGAAAAAAGCGTCTTTTGGAAAAGATGAATGGGAAGGCCGGAAAGGAGAACCAA
>CM028380.1:8222406-8254316 GCA_013146195.2 Codonopsis lanceolata
ACACGAGCGACTAACCCGAACGTCAATATCCTACTTTATCTCCATCAGGCTAGCATCTATCCAGATTAGTAACATGGCGGTAACAAGTTCCTCGGTCCGCAGCGTGATAGCAGCGGGGCGACCTAGCAAAGCCATTATCCATGCCAAGTACCCGTGGGAAAGAAGCATGTGTCGGCAAATGGATAGGCTACCTCGGCCTCTCGAGAATCCAGTTGCCACATACCCGAATAGTGGCACCCAAGTCCTCGTCGATTCTCCACCTCCATATATACTGGAGACGAGTTGAGTCGGAGAATCATTTTCTCTCCCAAATTGGCGCAAGATCCGGTCGAGGCCTATAAAGGAGGTCCGCTCAATGCTGACATGACCACTTGACTATATTCGGCGAAATGCGAGAAGAAAATGCCGGATCTGCCAATGATGAATTACCGGACTATGTCCATGGAGCCCTGCGGTAAAGCGATCATCCAATCAAATTCGTAGTAATTGGTGCGAGGAAGGTGGCCACGAACACCTAAAAGCGCCTTAGGTCATATGGTGCTCCATGCGGTGCGGGAGTCGAGAACCAAAGAAAATGCTCCTCGACCACATATGGAGCAAAATGAGGCTACCGGTGAGGAATAATTCTTCACCGCCGGCAAAAGCGATCGGCCACGCGAAGGTCTCCGAGAATCACGGAACAATATTCAGCCGGCGATCTCGAGCACAATGCAAGGTCAACGACCCGCACATCAATGAATCGGGTTGACCCACCAACGGATATCTCCTACCGGGCAAAGGAAGAGCGCGATCGGCTACCTACGCCCACTTGCGGGTAATCCACGTCATCCTCCCTAAGTGCAGCATGAAGGCCCGGGGAGGACAGTTAAATTAAAAGTTACTCCATTAAAGAAACATGGAGTAACATTGCGGGTAGTGTGGAATAGCTCCGGATGGCCATATATGGGCGCCTCACATGGCGAGCAACTGCGATCGGCGAAGGTGCCACCCGGCAAGCCGCATTGAATTCTTCAAATGTGGGCCACATTTCATTCATGCCAAAATTAAAAAGATGGTCTTGAGGAGACCAAAACACAGGAGGCGCCTCGGCATGTCCCGTTATGATGGCGTTCCTCGGGACAATAGGCACCGAATCCAAAGATATGATCAAACCAATCTCGCTCGTTTGATCGCAGAGAAAGGATCCAAAAATCCAAGGCATTCTCATAAATTTCTATTTCTAAAGCCGTATGAACGCGTGCGACCATTTGTGAAAAGAGATGCAAAGGATTATAAGGAAAAGGGGGGCAACGGCTGAGCAGAAGAAAGCTTAAGAGTTGTAAGGAGGAAGAGCAGATGAGCTTGTAAAGAGCGGTAGGTCTCAGTCATCCGTTTTATCACGAAAATTCAAAAGCGGACATTCTGAGCACGGTGCATGAATAGTGATGAAACGATGGCTGCAGGGAGAAACTCATGGCGCCACCATAAGCTTCTCCTGGCGCCGCGCCAAGCCCTCCATATGGCCGCGCCAGGTGCTCTCCACTGTACCCTAGAAAACTGCTGGTATCCTGGTTTTATCCGTCCCGACCATCAACTGTTGTTGTGTCCGATCACAAGAAAAGGAAAGAGCTAGAAAGAAGGGCTATGGCCACGGGCTCAATAGCCACAATACGTCGAGGAAACAGAGGAAGACGACTGTCTTTCCATTCCCGTATCATCAGAAAAGCCCATTCCAATATGAAGGTGTATTCTTACAAACTCCTTTTTCCAAAATACAGCGTGCCATTATCTTTAGACATTTGGTATAGCTTTATTTTTTTGTGTGTTTGAGTTTGCATGTGTAACATTTTGCGTCATATACAATTATATTGCATTGTATAATAAATGTCTGTACAGGTTTCTTTTAAAAAAAGGAAAAATAAAATAAAAAAAGAGAGACTAATAATTGCATGCATCCAAAGCTAATGTGCTCGGGACGAATGACTCCTATCAATGCCACCACCCATGACCCATGACTCCATCTGGACCTCTGCCACCTCGACATCATCATCATCATCTCGGCGTATCATCATCATCATCATCATCTCGTCGGCAAGCCCCAGAAAAACTTGTAATACTAAAGAAGCCCATGAAAGAAAAACTTGCTAAAGAAGCCCTTCAAGAAAAAAAAGTGAACAAGAAAAAGAATAGACAAAGAAAAAGAATATATTAGTTTCCAAAAAAATAATAATAATAGACATGCACAAACAAAAATGAATGATGAAAAAATATATGTGTGCATGATAAAAAAAATATTAAAAAAATAATAATAAATGCAAAGGTAAATGTGTCTACCGAACAAGCTTGCTCCGGGACCCGACGCTCCTCAGGGATCTCGACATCTGGGAGAACCTGCTCTACCATATGACTGCCCCACTGATACTGAAAGGTAGAAAAGATATCATCAGGCTTAGCGAACTCTAGGTTCTTGTCGAGAGATGAAGTAGAAGGCCCTGGTCTGGCAGAGGCATTAGAATGCCGTCTGGGCACGACAGGAGCAGGGAAAGGAGGATGCAGCACTGACCTCAAGAAATCCTCATACGCCATAATTGGAAAATCTGTCACTGGCATGAGGTATTTCGACAAGTACTGATACATGTTTGGCAGCTGATCGGGCTCTATCACCTAGAAAGGGGGCCGAGGAGGCACCACATGAGGTACTAAGATCGACTGGTGCTGGCGATTAACCTGCTCGCCCATGTATAACGAATACACCATAATGGATAACATCAGTATCCGGCAGCGGCTAAATCCCAAGGCAACAGCATAATGCCCCTCCAAACCCTCCCAGGGAAGGAAGTGCACCGTATCAGGACTCGAGCTAGTGATACGCTCCTGCACTCGTTCCTTCCTCTTACAACCACCGTCATGGGTTGGCTGAACCCTGTTCTCATAAATATACTGGCGCAGATACGGCGGCTGGTGGACACGCTGAAGGAGAGGACCTGGCGAGAAATGGAAAAATGAAAAGGCCCAGACCTGAAAAGAAAAAAAAATGTTATCAATAATAATTTAAAAAAAGTGTGTGCTGCAAAAAAAAAAAAGAGAAAAAAAAGCAGCAAAAGCAGGAAAAGGCATATACCTCCCACGCCGAGGCAAAGCCATTCAGGGTCGGCGAGTCATTCCGGCAAGCCCTGTCCATGGAAGCATATAATTCGGCTAAGCCCGCATGTCCCCAGTCATAAGAAGGGATCCGCTCGAAATCAGCCAAGTAGGCCAGGACGGAAACCCGCAGGGTGGTAGAGGAGTTGGCAAAGAACGATGTGCCAAGAAAGAAAAATAAGAACGCTCTAGCCACTCGAGTCACGGCGACCATGTCATTTGCGGCACTCGCCCGGCATTCTTGAAGGTTCGCCTAGATAAAGATCTCGTCCGTCGACTTGAACTCCGGCTCAAAGCCCAAGAGGTCCACCACCTCCTCTCGACGCCGACGAAGAGTATAATCCAGGGCCCGATAGTGGTAGGGAGACCAGTAATGGCAGCAAAGTCGCAAGGGGTCATGGTTGCTTCTCCCCAGCTAAAATGAAAGGTGTGGGTGGTGTCCCACCAGTAGTCCTGCAGCGCATCAAAGATCGGCAGGTAACTTGTGAAGGGGCGGAAGGCATGGAGAAAAGCGCTAAAACCAGAGCCCTCCACCAGGAGCTGTGCCGCCTCGGGCAACATGTGATAAATTTCCATAACGTTAGTACATGAAGCCCGGACTCTCTTGAATGACCTGCGAAACTGGAAAAAAAAAAAGAAAAGGAAAGGTAAGTCCACTATCTTTATTTTCCTTGTAAAGTCTTTTGATAAACAATAATAATGAATAAGTATGAGTAAATAATAAACATGTTGCATGCATTGTATTTCATAAATTATAAAATTGCAGCATGCTAATTTCCTATATAAAAAAAACAAAAAAAAATAATAAAGAAGAAAAACAAAAAAAAAATGTTTATTTCGAAAATATATGTTGTATTCTTTTACATCCTTTCAATAAATAAAAATGTATTTTTGTACATTCAAGTATGTATTTTAGCCATTCAAAAAAAGAAGAAGAAAAAGAGATTATGTGTATTGTTTTGCATCCAAATAATCATTTTTGCATCCTAGACATCATAAAAATACATGTTAAGTACGTATACTGTATTTTTGCATTTATCATGTACATAATAAAATAAGAGAATGTTCATGCATTATGTTGATAAGCATCCTATAATTTTTCTGCATTGCATTTGCATCAAGTAAAGTAGTATGTGCATCCATCATTTGCATTTATTGTCCAATAAGCTGCATTAGCGGTGTGCTAAAAAGAAAATAAAATGTCACCGATCATGACAATAAATATTCTTATGGCATTTACTATGTCCCTGCAGCATAAGCATGCATGAAAAATAAATTTTAGGACATAAAATATATCTGTTTTGTCTCGTATTCATCCGAAAAATGTGTTTGGAAAAATTTGAATTGTATTCCGAAAAGTCCGTCTCATAAACATATTGCATACAAAAATGTGTTTTAGCTTACAACATGCATCATATAGCTCAAATTGCATTTATAGTACAAATCATGCATAGTAGGGTCAAATAGTGACCACTAGTTCAATCATGCATCGCAAGAATAAATCACATAAATTTCATACATCATTACCTAATTGGATCATTTAGACATAAATAGGACATGCATAAGCATCATTAATAAAGTCAGAAGTGCTCCAAAGGTGCCAAACAGTGCTAAAATCTAGTAGATCTGAAGTATATCCAGGCAAATCTAGAAAAAGAATAAACTTACAAAAGTAGGTGGAAGATTGGACACATGAGTGTTCCGGTCACGAAGAATGTTGCCCCAGTCGTCCGTGGAATACCGGTATTTGAGCTTATTTCGGACCAAAGGAGGAAACTCTTTCCTCCTTTCGCCAGATTCTGGGTGCATCGGAGCTTTCCCCTTCCTGGATCGTGAAGAAGATGCCATTTGCTAGATAAAACACTCAAGTTGGCGAAGGAAAATTGAGAAAAGAAGCAAAAATAAGAAGAAAATAAAAAAGGAGGAGAAGCAGCAATGGAGGAGCTGCGTACTGAACAAAGGAAAGAAAGGAAGAAGAAAGGAGCAGTAGCTCCCTTTCCCCACTCCTCGTCCATAATAAGGGAGGAAAAGGGAATTTTTCCTTTTCCCCCTTCGAAGTTTGAAGCTGCGACACTTAAGTCCTCAGGTTCCAAAAATTTCAAAATGGCCCCTAAGCTTGACGAAGAATTAACAAAAGTAAATTTTGTTAACCAAAATTGATGGCCATCCATCCGAGAGCAAAGAAAAGATAATATCCCTAGCAGATGAGCCGCGAAGTAAGCAAAAAAATTCAGGCGGCAAAAGAAAAAAAAAGGGAAAGAAAAAGAAAAAAAAAAGGAAAAAAAGAAAAAAGAGAGAAGTCCCTAGTCTGAAGAGGCGAAAGTGACAGAAATGTCAACATCAGCTGAATCCCCAGCCGCCACCCAGGCACAGAAAAGGTAAGAAAGGTAAGACATTTCTGTCCTAACTCCGAATAAATAAAAAATAACATCATAATAATAAAAGAAAACTCTTTTTCAAACAGAGTTTTTGTTTTTGTTTTTTAAAGAAGATTATTTCAAAAACACAAAAAAAGAGGAATATTTCAAAAAAACACAAAAAAAGAGGAATATTGAAAAAAAAACAGAGAGAGTGAGAAGAAAGAAAAGGAAAAAGAACAATCTTTTCTACTGTATTTGGCGACAAATTTTTATCGATCTCATACAGTTTTCGAAAAACTTGAAGAAAAATCTTTTTTTTGCCATGCTCGGCGACAGATTTTGATCAGTCGAGTGCAGTTTTCGGGAAATTTGAAAATTTTCTTATTGTGTTTGGAGACAAGGTATTGACCACTTTGGCTATTCTCGTTCAACAAAAGGATTATTGACATACCAGAAGAACTAGTTGATGAGGAGCACTCGCTGACACGACCCGACCCGACCCCAAATTTCTATACGAAATCTGGGTCAAGCGTGTAACAACAAAACAAAACACACTAGTTCAAAATAAAGCACGTGCAAAGCCCCTACTAAAAATGGGCTAAACAAAAACCTGATTAAAACACAATAATCCCTGCTATGATAATAGAAACATCACGGCTCTAAAAAGCCGAGAAAACAAAGTTAACGAGCCAATGCCTGGACTACACCTGGCTCTAAAGCCAACCAACACTACAGTATCATATACAAGCACGACGTTACACGCTGGAAACAATTGAATAATATCATACTAAACACAAACCCAAGGAAGAGTTTGCATAACTCTCTTACAAACCCATGTCGTCACAAAACACAATACAGCCTCCTGAAGTGCTGTATACCAAAGGTTGTCGACGTCTAATAAATCTCGCCGATCTCACCGCGTATTTCCTGCTTGGCTGGGATCTAAGGAAAACAAAAAGAACGGGGTGAGTGATAAACTTAGTAAGTTACTACGTGATCTATATGGCATGTTGTTATGCACATATAACCAATAAATAATACACAATACACAATATATCAAGTATAGCAATTCATATACTTGCACACAATTCACGTTGATCATTTTATAATGCACATTGACTCAACGTAATATAAACACATAGTCAGGATATAAATCAATATCTCAATCTGACTTGTATCTGAGCTGAATCTGCAAGAGAGCTTTTAACTTGTCCTGTTATAAAACATTGTAGATGTGCTGCTAAAACAATACACATATATATGCTACGCCAGAAATCTAGAAGAACACTATAGATGTGTTGTTGTTGCGATACCCATAATATACTGTCTGAATCTGATAGTATCCAGAATTGAAAACCAAAGTCATGACTGAACCCAATAATATCCAGAAAACACCGACATTGAGACTTAACCATGAGTCACATTACCCCGAGTTTTACCCAAGAGTCGCAGTTGCGTTGCTGTTGCAGTACACATGCTGAAATCATGTCTGAACCCAATAGTATCCAGAACCAATGACCTTGGGATTTAACCAGGAGTCTCATTACGCTAAGTTTTACCCAAGAGTCTAGTCTTCTATTTGTCATGCGAATTGCTCTGACAAGGCTACATCTTTGTCATGGCCAATAACAAGGGAGAGACCCATGCAACGACCCGTAGCGATCACGAGATTTAACTCGCATAAAGACTATTGTCGTCCCATTATTGACACAACCATATATGCCAGCTGGACTCAATGCGATGCACAAGTAGTTGTTTACTCGTAATTAAACACAACCATCGAGTCCCAAGTACGGGGGCTCGACACACATACAAGCATGCTTATTTGCTTGAATTAAAACACATAAACATCTATTTGCTTAAAATACACACGAAAGTATTTATTTGCTTAAACACAATTAACACATATATGATATTTCATATAAAATATCTAACCAAAAATATTCCTCAATATCATAGGAACCCAATACAACACTCATTAAATTTTATTGTTCCTAAATCGACTCCGTTGAGTCATTCGTTTAATATTTATAAATTCTGGGCATCACCGCGATTCGCAGGATTCATCCCAACACAATCTCATCGACGTATTACTCGGCATAATAATGGTTTGAAACCATTTAATACATTAACCAGTTAAAATTAATAATAATTCGTAACTAAATTATTTATACTGCATATTCAAAACAAATCACATGGGTGTAGCCCACAGTTCATGTATGCAATTATTACATACAAAGGGAAGGGGATAGTAACTTACCTCTACCGAAAAATATCGATGAAAACACAAAATATTCGGGTGTAAATGTAGCCCTCAACACATAGAACACCCCTGCGTAGTCAGAATTAAAAATGGGTAATATTTCGTTAACAATTCAAACGAAGAAGATTAAAACCTTAAGAAAACCACATTACCGTCTCAAGGCTCATGACTGGAGAAAAGGAAAATGGGAGAAAGTGAGTTTGAAACTTACTTCATCCGCAAAGAGAGAGTGGGTTGTCCCACTGACCACCCAAACAAAGTCAAAGGAAAAGAAAGAAAGGAAAAAGAATAATGGTTTGAGATAAGTCTCCAGCCGAAATTAAGTGAATGATCACTTGGCCAATTTAACCAATATAAGGTTAAACGATAAAATAAGTAATAAGTGGTTTAGACATTTAAGGTGTAAAATATCATTGGTTGATCAAAAGTCAAAAGTCAACATTATCAAAACCAATTAATCATCAATTAAATCCAATCAAACATTAACTAATAATTATTAATTAATTAGTCAAGTTTAAAATAAAATATATTTTAACTATATAAAAAGAAACACGTAACATACGATACATTTCAGGTCAATCTAGCTGAAAATATATATTTTCTAGCTTTAACATATCATTTATGTTTCAATGTTATAAATCATAACTAGCATAACCAAAGTCCAATATGGATTTTAAACACGACACACATCAAGCTCAACATATATTGAGCTCAAATGGACTTTCAGAAAGCAATTATCCAAGTCCACAACCACACATAAATAATGCAAAACACATAAATAACACAATCGGACTTCAAACGTGCTATTGCACAAGTCCCACTCACGATATAATCAAGTTCTCACTTTAACTCAAAACCCAAGTCAAAATATTATTTGACTAACATGCTAACATTGCAAGTTTAACACTAATCAACTTATGATTAATAAATAAATATCATAATAAATGTAAGGAAATTCTCGGGCGCTACACCCTCTCCACCTAAAAAGAATTTAGTCCCTAAATTTTCAAGTCAAATCCAACAAAAAGAGAAGGGTACTCATTGGAAAACACATAGTCCGCCTCAAGAAGATCACTTGGTTCTTTTCGTAACACTTTAACGAGTTATCTCTGTTAAAATTCGTAAAACTCACTTTATAATGTCAAGAGTTTTCAATACTCAGTCCATGAAAGATATGTTAAGTTGAATGATAGATTCTCATACACTAATACAGTGATTCATCCCTCGTATGATGGCGATGCATACACATAGAATGGTTCATATAGTGACATCTAAATACCTACTTGGCAGCATTAAATGTAAGAAATTATCTTTGTTTCTTCCGGAGATGTTTGTCAGCTACCTTTGTTTGTCATGCGTTTTGTTTTATTGGAAATGTCGTTTTGATAGCTTGCTCTGTTTGGCTTCAATGCCAAGTTACTCAAATCAACTTTTTCCTAATTGCTACCATGAGCTACCCCCGTTGTTTTCTAAAATCATCCCAATGCTACCTTTTGCTACTCTATTGCGTTTGTTTTTAATTAGACAGCATCCTCTGTAACCCTAAATTAGACATAATTTAACTAACAAATTTATCAATATATTTTCCTCTTTTATATTCTTATTTTCCTCTTTTTTATTCTTATTTTCCTACTACAATCGGAATAAAATATATATACTCTAAATTTTATAGTTTATAAAAATATATTATATGTTTTGATTATTTCAATTACTTTTATTTAAAGGAAATTGTGTCACTTTTTTTTTAATATTACCAATATACCTGTAATTTTAAGTTATGAATAATATGAAAGGGGAATGATAAGTCTAAAAAAAATTAATAGAAATGGGGAATGAAAAATATATTTTATGAAAGCAGATGTGGAGATCAACCTATACATAAAGACCGACCAATAGGAAGAATACAGTTTTCGGTAAAACACAAACAATATTTTGGGGGTGAATTGGCTAGTTTTTTGGATAGAGTGTGTAGACACCCCAATTTCGTACCCCTGATATGTGACTCTGACATGTGATATCAAGAACTGTTTAAACTTAACAAAATGTTAAGTTATAGGAGTCAAAAATGCGAAAGGCAAAGCAGGATACGTAAAACAGTAAAATGCGAGGGGTGAAAGTGCCAAAATTGAAACTGGAATAGGGCCTTGGCGCGGCCAAAAGGTGGATCTGGCGCCGCGCCAAGAAAGGGTGATGTCCGCGCCATCCATGCTACGCCTCCCCGCTAACGCATTGCATGCGACGAAGGCCGAGTACTGCTTTTATCACCGAGGGATTTTTAATCCCCGATGAGTCCCTTCGTCTAGCTATAAATAGAAGTGTTGGGGCTCACTTCAGAAGAAGAGAACTGATCACGAAGAAAATGCTGAAGAAAAATCTCCGCGTTCTTCTAACGCCGAGAGTAGCGTGAGAAGTGAGATAGGGAGTGTCCAGCCCACTAAAGCTTCGAAACCCCGACCAACCTCCGCCAAAACAAATCCACCGGTTAAAAGTGATCCGTAGCCTTTTAGTTAGGTATCCACCTTACTTCCCCGGCCTAAAATCCATAAAGTAAGTCGTTACTCTACCCGAGTAATAGGCTGAAAAACACACAAAATAAGTCGTTATTCCGCCCAACCAAAAAGGTCAAAACAACCACAAATAAGCCGTCATTCTACCCGAGTGAACGAGCTAGAACCATCCGAAATAAGCAGTCATTCTGCCCGAATCATAACAACAACAACAACAAAGACTCCCTCTCCCTGAAGGATAAAGCGAGCACACTGCGTTCTAAAAGGTAATAGCCTTTAAGGGTGCTATTTTTTTGTAAAGTTACTTTTTAAATCCGGCTCAATGTAGCCAATATAAGCCGTTGTGCTGCTCGGATTTAGTTAGAATAATTATGTAAAAAGAGTCGTTATAATGGCCAAATATTTTTAAATATATTTGTAATTATTGTAAGAAAATGGCTGCAAGTCCATAAATAATGTAGCCACGGATGTATTTGTTTTTATTTCCCTGTCTTTTACTGCTTTGTTTATTTGCTAACTAAATATAACAATAAGCATACTTTAGCCAAAAACCACTTTTGAGACCGAAAGGGCGAGTTGGGTGCCTAGCACCTTCCCAACTCGTAACTTAGCCTTCGAACCCGTTTTTAATCTCTGGTTTTTCTTTTCTTTTTGGTTTTGCTTTATTTTGCCTTAAAATAAAGATGACAACTCTAAAAACATTTTGGATCCAGTGGGGCCTCGCAACACTCCTTCCTTGCACTTTTCCGTTTTCCCCTAAAACAAGGAGAATGAGAATAGAAGGGTGATGTATTCTCATATCCTGGTATCCCCTAAACAAGGGATAACTTGATGCGGGAAACTCAAAGCTCCCATAGTTATCCGAAATAGGTCATAAGGCTATTTTTATAAAATCCATAGTGCGGGCGCCGCAACATTCTTTTTTGCACTTTTCTGTTTTTCCCTAAAAAAGGAAAAAAATGAGAATGAAAGGGTGATGCATTCTCATATCCTGGTATCCCCTAAAAAAGGGATAACTTGATGCGGGAAACCCAAAGTTCCCATATTAGATCAAAAATCCACTAAAGTCAACCGAGACGCATTCCAACGCGCTATCTTAAGACAGCACTCCGCTCGCACTTTTAATTTCGTCTTCCCCTAAACAAGGGAGGATGAAATGAGAGCAGTGGTGTCCCGCATCCGCACGTATGCACACCCCTATCCAAGGGCGTGTGGGGCGCGGGCGCAACCCGGGCGACCCACAGAGTGTCCACTATGAGTCTCAATAGAGGTAAAAACTTTCAAAAAGAGTTTTAGAGTGATAGTAAATGGAACCATAGTAGATGCTCTAGCCAACCCCCCTTAAAAAAGAAGAAGAAGAAAGAAACAATTTCACAAAAGAAAGTAACTTATCCACTATGAAAAAAAACACACACACACATAAAGTATCTCACTGAATATATTATTGTGCTGGTTGATCTGACAAATGGATTCAAAAATCACAAATTATTTAATTATTAAAATTGATATAAAATGTGATTTTTTAAAAATCATGTATATTAAAAATATTTTTCTAAAAAAACATATACAATCAAAACAATTTGTGCGGGATAATAATTTAGTGACGATTGCCTTGTTAATGCGATAAGCCCATTCCAGCCTGTGGATTTTATCATAATAACTTGAGCTTCGTTACTAAACGAACACATTCAATAACAGAGTAACTTATTCATAATGGAAAATACAAAAAAACATTGCATTGCACAACACCCTGTGTCGTGTCAAAGTGACGTATTATCAATGTTGGTAAAAACTTAAGTAAGATGTTTTAACGGACTTTTTTTGTAGCACGGATCTTCTTTATTTGATCTATCATGTATTAGTCGGTTTAATTATGAAAGAGTTAGACTCCGTCTTACGAATTAGACTTACATAAACTTACAGGAGATTTACTATATTTTGTGGTCGGACTGGCTAACGGAATCGTTAACACTCCGTATTAAATATTGGCAGGCTGATGGAATATTCCTTATTCCATGGACACACATATATATAATATTGGCTGGCCATGGATTCCTTATTCATAATGGAAAATACCAAAAAACATTGCACTGCACAACACCCAGTGGCCAAGTGAGGTATTATTAATGTTGGCAAAAACTTAGGTAAGACATTTTCACAAATATATATTTTTTTAGACAAATCCTCCTTATTTGATCCACTCACTGGCGGATCCATGTATTCCTAATTGGGTGCAAGTGCACCCAATTTTTTAAAAAAAGTTATTTATTTTTACCTTGTAAAACGATGTTATTTTATAAGGTGACCCACCTTTCAACATGAGTTAACTTTGGTGAATCCACTTTAGAATTTTTCTGAATTCGCCACTGAATTCATCCAACGTGTATTAATCGGTTGAATTGTAAAAGAGTAAAATTTTGTTTTACGAATTAGTCTTACAAGAGACTTATTCAATTTTGTGGCTGGACCGACTAACGAATCGTTTACACTCCTTATTAAATAGTGGCTGGCTGATGGAATATTCCGTATTCCATGGGCACACACACATATAGATATATAAACACTCACGGACGATATTAGCTGGCCGATGGATTCCTTATTCCATGATGCACATACATATTATAAATTCACAACCAGTACTGCAGGTTCCATTCAATTAGACCAAGAGTCTTCTGTAAATTCATATGGATTCCCTGTCACTTCCACAGTTTCCAGTGATTGATTTCACCAAGGAAAGCATGAAACCAGGCTCAACTTCTTGGCCATCAGTTCGCGACACTATTCAGCATGCCCTTGAGGAGCATGGTTGCTTTATAGCTGTATACAATAAAGTGTCTCCTGAGCTTAATGAGGGAATACCATCATGACACAAATTGGGAAAATTTGACTCAACGACGTTAATTAGTTCAAACTAATTTTTAATTTGATTGCAATGTCGTCCTCGTTGTTTCATAACGACCAAATTAACTAACCAACTTCTGTCAATATCGGGCCAAGAAATTGTCATAGAATGAAGATATTGACAGAAGTTGGTTGGTTAATTTGGTCTTTATGAAACGGCGAGAACGACATTGCAACCAAATTAAAAATTGGTTGGTTAATTTGGTCGTTACAAAACGTTGTTGGTCAAATTGGATTTCCCCAATTTGTACGGTGGTAAAAAATGTGGTATTCCCGCTTAATGATGCTACATTTAGTTTGTTAGAGCAAACATTTGATCTCCCTACAGAAGTCAAAATGAAGAACACTTCCGATAGGCCTTACCATGGCTATGTTGGACCACATCCAATATTTATGCCTCTCTACGAAAGCTTGGGTATTGAAGATCCAGCAACTACCAACAGAGTTCGCGATTTTGCAAATATCTTGTGGCCCTCTGGAAATGATCATTTCTGGTATAACCAAATTCTAGCATTGCTTCATTTTAAACATGTTTGCCAATTGAAAAAAATTTCGGTTTAAACATTTAGTAGTTTATGGGTCATGATCATATTTTTGTTATGATTTTGTGCATGGCCTAATCTTTCGCGCTTATGGATTTTTTTTTTCTTCTCAAAGTGAAACCATGCATTCGTATTCGATGCTTGTTGCCGAATTAGAACAAATGGTGATTAAGATGGTATTTGAAAGCTACGGTGTAGGAAATTCTTATGAATCCCTAAAAGAATCATGCGCCTATCTTCTTCGCATCATGAAATATAGGCCACCCCAAGGGGATGAGACTAATATCGGTTCTTACCTCATTCGGACTTTAGTTTTCTCACCGTTCTCCATCAGAATCAAGTAAATGGATTGGAGGTCCAAATGAAGGACGGTGAATATATTGGTGTTGAGTTCCCACCTTCATCCTTTTTTGTCATGGCAGGCGACGCATTCATGGTACAAACGTCTCAATTTTTTCCAAACTATAAACAGAAATATAGTATATGTCTACGCATTTATGAATCATGGTAACGAATTTTTTTTCTCTATTTGTTAGGCATGGAGCAATGGTAGAGTGCAATCTGCATTTCATCGAGTTGTGATGAAGGGAAACAAAGAGAGATACTCACTTGCTCTATTCACGTTTAAAAAAGGGATTATTGAAATACCAGAGGAGGTGGTTGATGATGAGCACCCACGACAATATAAGTCATTTGATCATTATGGATTGCTTGATTACTTGTCCAAGTACACGGTGGGCCATATGGAGGGTCGACCTATCAAATTCTATTGTGGGGTTTGACAATTGACCAGTCTAATTATGTTATCCAGAGTTTGCTAGTTTTTTGACAAACAAGGTGGAGTATTTCAAAAATTGAGCTTTGAAAAGCATGACACTTATTTCCGTTCACTTTTTTAAGTTGGTAAAGACTTGTGTAGGACGATTTTACGGATCTTAAATTCGTAAGACGGAACCCCATTTAAGAATTCGCAGGTTAATAAATAAACATGATAATAAAAATCATAATAATAAGTTTGTCAAGTTGGTCAGAGCTCTGTCTTGAAGATTTAGTCATTGAAGGTCAGTTGTTTGAAACTCTTTTGCTACATAATTTAGTTTTAATTCTTATTGATGAGAAATTCCTCAATTTGCTCCTTGTTTGCCGCCGAAATTTTTATGTTTCTCTGCAGTTTAATCCTTTGTCAGCTCCGTTAACCATCCGTTAGCATCAATTGCCTTAGGATACTTAACGGATTCTAATAGACTTTGACGAAATACTAAATGACACATTTAAAGTCAAACGTGACACATTAAAAAGATAAAAGTGACACTATAAAAATAAATTTATATAATTCTCATTAAAATACAAAGTAACACTCTTAAAACTAAAAAGTGATACTCTTAATACTAAAAAGTGACACTCTTAATACTAAAAAGTTACACATTTAGTATTAAAAAGTGACACTCTTAATACTAAAAAGTGATATTCTTAATACTAAAAAGTGACACTCTTAATACTAAAAATACTAAAAAGTGGCACTCTTAATACTAAAAAGTGACACTCTTCCTTAAAGAATTTACCGGACCAAAATAAATCATCTCGTATTTCAAATTCATCTACTACATGCTTAGATCATGCTCGCTCTGTTACGAATGGAAGGAGAAAAAGAATTAAGAGAAGTATTGAAAATGACAAGAAAGAGACTACTGATTTTTTCTGATTCCCATCAAGCCAAGGAATTTGGTTCCAAGACTCCTAATGCTCAATTATTTTAGACATATTTTCAGTAAATTTTATAAGTTTGAGTAAGAAACATATATTTTACCTTGAAAAAGTTATGGTTTTGTGTTTTTAACGATTGACACTTGAGATTATAAACATATCTATGAATGAGAAGATATATTTCAGTAGTGTTCAATTGGTTATTGCTGTTAAAATCACTAGCCAAAAAGTGACACATTTTAGTCCTAAAAGTAACACACTTCAAGCTTAAAATTGACAGTATTATTGATACAAATTGTATGATTATAAAAATGAGTTGTTTTACCAAAAGTGACACACCTAATGCCTAAAAGTGACACAATTAATACCTAAAAGTGACACACTAAGCGTGACACTTGTGAATAAAAATTTAAAGATACAAAGTGATTTTTTTGCCAAAAGTGACACACGTAAAACTTAAAAGTGACACATTCTATATTTAAAAGTGACACTCTGATTTAAAGTAACTAAGTAAAACTTAATTAGACCTAAGACAACAATTATTCAAAAGTGACACACTTTTGTTCTCAAAGTGACACAAGTCAAACCTAAAAGTAACACTCTGATTGATCGTAAATGTAAACAATGTCAAAATGACACATCTCTGGCAATAAAACTTAAAAACAGCCAAAGGAGGTTTTGAACCTAAGACCAGGTACGTTAATACCCACACCTTCTAAGATACGTTGTGAACCATCCCAACAGATTGGTTTTTATGATTTTTTATAACGTATTACTCCCTCCGTCCCTAAATTATCGTCCTTCTTTCCTTTTTCGTCCGTCCCAAAATAATTATCCAGTTTGAAACTTACCTTTTTAGAACATCAATTTTACCACTTTACCCTTACTTTTTCACTCTACTTTAATTATGAGACACATACACATAGGCTTTAAAGGAAACTAAACATTAAATCAATATAAATAATCAAGTCAATTGTTTTTTCTTAAACTGTGCGTCGGGTCAACTAGGACGATTATTTAGGGACGGAGGGAGTATTAATTTATTATGACCCGCAAATTTCTAAATGGAGCTCCGTCTTACGGATAAGGATCCGTAAGACCGTCTTATAGGAGACCACCTCTTTTAAGTTTACCATGTTTTTTTAACTGAAAATTAACACTTTTGGGGGCAAAATAATTTTGATACCTTTAATAAGCATGAGACGGGTATAACAGATGACAAACTTTTGAATCACGATACATAAGTTTATGTATCGCGGTGCAAAACATATTTTTCAAATTTAATTTATACTGCGATATATAAATATTTGAACCGCGATACGTAAATATGCAAACCGCGACACAAAATACATGTTTACTTCAGTTTCTGTTTTTAAACTTAAATAATATAAAAACTAATGAATGTTAATGAATATATCAAAATATATCGAAATATATTAATAATTGAACTTTGCTAAGAAATACATCAAAATGAAAATTTCCAAATACTAAGTGAATTCAAAAGAATCGTTCAAGATCTCTATGGGGCATACCATCAGAACAAGATGAATTATTTATTGACATCGAGAAATAGTTCATAGATCAGTTCCATGTGGTTGTTGATATTATATATCAAAATACATCGAAATAATTCATAGATCAGTTTCATGTGATTGTTTATCAACAAGTTCCTTCTCAAGGTTTTTTGATCAAAGATTGATATGTATTCAAAAATCATAAAGTTTGAGAATGAACTTGATGATAAATAACAGTTGGAATTGAAAATAAATCAATTGGAAGGAACTATTGTTGTTATGAATAAAGAAGGAAGAAATGACAGTATGTATTTAAATAGAAGAAGAGTTGTTTGTCATTAATTTCTGGATGTTGATATTTTTCATCGTGGTATAACAATACGTGAACCGCGGTGCAAAAGTATGAGGACCGCGGTATATCTTTAATGTTGGCAATTGATATTATGTATTGCGATTCAAAAATATGTAAACCGCGTTGCAAAAATATATGGACCGCGATATATCTTTAATGTCGGATGTTGATATTCTGTATCGCGGTGTATAAAAATGTGAACCACAATGCATCTCTTCATCATTTCGTAGCGCGCCTCAAACTCATTAAAAATATCGTAGTTTTTTTGCCTTCAAATATATCATTTTCTGATTTAAAAAAACATAAAAATATAATAATTAAAAATTTAAAAAGTGGACCGCCCTGCCCCAAAAAAACATTGCACGTACGATTCTACAACTATGCTTAATTGGACTCGAATGGTTTGCTTTTTTCATTGAAAGGATCTCTCCTTTTTACAATTAATTAACTCTTAGAATATAGGAAAAACTAGTACACTTGCCCGTGCCGATAGCACGGCGCAAATTTGAAAATTTATCAATAAATGAAGTAGATACTAGATACTATGGAAATGAACTACTAAAAATATTATTTTCTTAACAAAAATTGACTTTCAAACGGGGTCTTTTGCCTGGAACAGAGGGATTAATTAAAAATTTGTATACGAAATTGCGGCCGGACAAAACGGGCCGACAAAAATATACTGTGGAAATGAACTACTAAAAATATTATTTTCTTAAAAAAATTGACTTTCAAACGGGTCCTCTTTGGAACAGGAGGGATTAATTAAAAGTTTGTATACGAAATTGCGGCCGAAAAAATGGGTCGGACAAAATTAAATTGCTTAAGTTAATTACGATACTTGCTTAAAAATTCAAATTACAAAACTTACGTTTTTAAAAAAAATTAATTTGTATATGAAATTACTGGTTGGAAAAAAATTTAATTGATTAAGTTAATTACGATAACAATTAAAAAGAAAAAAAAATACAAATACAAACTTTTGCAATCATAAAACTGTAAAACTATAAAAACGTAAAATATTAACTGTAAAACCATAAAATCTCAGTAAAAGAGTAAATGTAAAATAATAATGTCTTATCTAAATTTTTGTCTTTTATTTTATTTATTTATCGTCAAATTCTCTCGTTAAGTAATTTCTCTTATCAAAATTTTATTCAAAAGAAAATAAAGGACTTAACTTATTCAAACAATCCCTCAATTGGCTAGATGATACAAGAAAGCCGGAAACAGCTTTGTCATTGTGATATTTAAAGCTCATACATAAGAATAAAACTGCTTTCAATACGTCAACAACAAAAGTCGGGCCCAAAAATGGTTACCTAAAAATATGGGCAAGGACAAAAATTTCAATAGTCCTGCGCTCTAGTTCAGTGAGACGCCTTTCATCACGCTCAATAGAATCTTTGGTAAAATCCTCTCCAGAACCCCCATCCTAAGCGTACAAAATGAAACATGTCAAAACCTTCACAATTGAACATGTCAGCAAGAAATTACTTAATCAATCAATAAAATCACTAAAACAAAAGAATAATGCCAAAAGCCAATCACTTAATAATTAAACGGCTCAGTAAAGTCAATTAGATAAATCAAAGGAAAACAAAATGAAACATAAAGTCCTTATATACTGAAGATATAACGTCTTTGGAAAGAGTGCAAGATAGGGGAGGGGAAGAGAGAGAGAGAGAGAGAGAGAGAGAGATGTACAAATTGACATCTTTCGATGAAGCTCACCTTTGTACGGTTTTGAGGGCCCTTCTCATCCTTTGGAGGCAAAGGTTCCAAGGCCGCCCTCTCAAGTAGTAACAACACATCATCCACCAAAAGGAAAGCGTCTTTCTCTATTCGAACAATAGGAACTGGTAGTTCTTCAGCATCCAAACTTTTTCCCCTACCTTTCTTGCTCTTAGTCTGACCTTCAAGGGCTTTCAGTCCACTGTACAAAGAATCCATTACCAATGTAGAAGTAACTTCTTTTTCTATGAAAAAGTGCTTCACAACAACTTTCAAAATCGAATCCGACTTCTCCCTTGACATACGGCGTCTGGCATTTTGATCAATTCCCAGCCAGAATGCAAGCGTCAAATTGAGATAAAAACAGTTTATATTAGATTAGGAATCTTCTAGACAGTCCTGATTCAGGGGGACACATGTGCCAGGCGGAATAAATTACAGCCGTTTGATATAAGTATAAATATGCAATCTCAGCCGTTTGATATAAAGTAAAATAATCAATCTCAGCCGTTTGATATAAAGTAAAATAATCAATCTCAGCCGTTCTTTATGAGACTGAGCTGCATTGTATAATAGATTGCGGGACGGTTCACTTTTTAAATTTTGTAATTGTTACAGTCTCGTGTTTTTTTTTAAAATCGAAAAATGACATTTTTGAGGTCAAAAAGACCACGATGCCCTTAATGAGCATGAAGCGTGCTACAGAAATGAATCGCGGTGCATTGACTATTGAAACGCGATTCAATAGTTTAATTGTCTAGTCTAATGGCACCGCGATTCATCAATTAAATTATTGTCTATTTCAATAATTTAATTGTATAGTCTAATTACACCGTTGTGCCAACTTTTATGTACCGCGATAAATATACTTAATCCAAGTTGTACTGCGGTATCAACTTTTATATACCGCGATGAATTAATTTTCGAATCGCGATACATAAAATATTATTTAATCCAATATGCACCGCGATACACTATAATAAATAACCAGACCACGTCCTCCACCTGTTTCTTCCATATCTTCCGTCGTAAGTCTTCTTCCTCCTCCTCATAAACAATATTTCGAAAAATGGTCTTTTACAGTTAAAAAAAAGAACAGTGTACTGGAGAGGTTAGAAGCTTTGAAAAAGGAACTGGCCAGAATTTTACCCTAGTATATATATATTGGGAAGAAAACTTTAGAAACTTTATATTTCAAGGGTCTTATTCAAATATTAGAGAAACTTTAGTCTAAATCAAAGAACACTTGTGTTGGGCCATACTATGTTTAGTATATAATTATATTAGATTTTATGCTCGTGTCTATGACACAGTGTTAGAATGAACGTCGTCAGTGTTGGGACATACTATGGTTACTATATAAGAATAATTGTGGGCCGGTACCTTTTGGAGATATTATAATCTCTCCAGTTCACTTTCTTTTTATTAAACCAATAAAGTGTTTTTTCATTAAAAATTTTTTCCAAAACTGCCTGTGACCTCCAAATATTTCATTCTCTTCACTATGTCATGCATTATCTCTCTCTTCTTCTTCCTCTTGCTACTTCTTTATCTTCTCTCTTTCACACGCTCTTTCTCTTCTTCCTCCAGCTTCGTCTCCATCTCTCTTTTCTCCATTGTCGACCTCTTTTTATCTTCTTCTATCATTTTCTCCATAACTTTTTATTTCAGATAAACCATAAGACCCGCCAAAAAACAATGTTTAAACATTGTTTTGGGCTTCGAAAGTTTCCTGCTCAATTTGTACACAGATTTGGGGGTTGTGTTCAATTTATTCATTCCGACGTCAATTTTGTCCATATCGATGCCCACCTTTGTTGATATTTGGTGGCAATGTTTAGTTTATTTATTTCGACATCAATTTTGTCAATTTCGATCTCCAACTATGTTAGATATTTGGTGACAGTGTTCAATTTTGTCCATTTCGATGTCCAACTTTGTTGATATTTGGTAGAGCTGTTAAAATGGACCAAACATGTTGGTTTGGTCCACCCCGACACTAAAAAAGTTCGGTTGGGTTTTAAAATTACAACCTCGCTAAGAGGCGGGCTTAATGGGCTAGACCCACACTGGGGCGGGTTGGAGCGGGGCGGGGCTGGTTCGTCAATTTTTAATTATACTATAAATCTACAATTAATTATACTAGAAACCATAACCCTTTTCCTTTTTTTCTTTTTCTTAGCAGTCGCTCTCTCTCTTCCCTCTCTTTTCTTTCCAGTCGTCACCAATTCTTTCGCTATCCACATCACCGCCTCATATCTCCCTTTCACACACACACACCCCCCACAGGGCCATAGCTTCCTTTTCCTTCCTCTTCAGACTTGACCACCGACCCTTGGAGACACGAACCGAGGAAAGGAAGCAAAGATCTTGAGATTAAGTAAGTCTCGGAGGCAAGACAAGCACGACGACGATGGCACTGATGATACTCCATTTTGTACTCAAAAAAGGAAAAAAGGAACATAAGCACACTCACCTTCTTGGATCTACTCTCCCTTACATTATCTTTTCTCCATTAGGATTCTCTTCGTTCGGCCAAGGTGACATAACGAAAGGAAGGAGATAGTGGTAGTAGCCTAGTAGGGAGAAAAAACAAATTAGGAATTGTTTGTGTCGTAGTGGTATTTGTGGCAATGGGTTTGTAGAGGATATTGTATTTGTTTTGAATTATGATTGGGCTATAGATACTCCACAGAAAAACATAAGTCAAAACTGTGTTATTGTAATTTTCATTTTGGCGGGTTGGCCCGCCGTATCCCGCAACCTATGGTGGGTTGGGTTGGGTCAAGGTATTTTTGGTCCGCCATTTTAGCGGGTTGGTCCGCCCTACCCATCCGATTGACGGGGTCCACCAATCACCATTTTGTGGGTTGGTCCGCCCCGTTGGTCCGTTTTGACGGCTCTAATATTTTGTGGCAGTGTTTAATGTATTTATTCTAACGTCAATTTTGTCTATTACGAGGCCTAACTATGTTGATATTTAGTGGCAGTGTTCAATTTTGTCTATTTCGATGCCCAACCTTGTTGATATTTGGTCACATTGTTTAATTTATTCATTCTGACGCCAATTTTTTCTATGACGATGCCCAACTAAATATGTTGATATTTAGTGGTAGTGTTCAATTTTGTCAATTTCGATGTCCAGTGTTTTCATTTCGATGCACAAATTTGGCAGTGACTTTTTGAATTTCGACGCCCAAATTTTTGATAGTTTTCAATTGTGCATTTCGATGTCCAATGTTTTCATTCCAATGCCCAAATTTGGCAATGGCTTTTTGAATTTCGACGCCCAAATTTTGACAGTTTTCAATTGATTATTCCAATGCCCAATGTTTTCATTCCGAGGCCCAAATTGGACAGTGGTTTTTTGAATTTCGACTCCCAATTTAGACATATTTCAATTGTGCATTTCGATGCCTAATATTTTCATTCCGATGACCAAATTGGGTAGTGACTTTTTGAATTTTGACGCCCAAATTTTGAGAGATTTCAATTTTGCATTTCGATGCCCAATATTTTCATTTAGATGACCAAATTGGGCAGTGACTTTTTGAATTTCGATACCCAAATTTTGACAGATTTCAATTGTGCATTTCGATGTCCAATGTTTTCATTCCGATATCTGAATGGGGCAATGACTTTTTGAATTTCGACACCCAAATTTTGACAAATTTGAATGTTTTCATTTCGATGCCCAATGTTTTCATTTTGATGCCCAAATTCGGGCAGTGTCTTTGTGCGCGTTCTGTGCCCGCGTTTGTTGTTCATTAAGGATATCTTCGTCATTTTTTCATAAAAATATACTTTAGCGGTTGAAAACAAATATAGGGAATTTTTCCAGTTATAATATAGTCGCAGGGGACCGACCCGGTTATCATCTTAGTATATAATTATATATTGAGTAACAGTTGGTTTTTCCCTCTTTTCGGAAGCTTGGCCATTGAAAATCCAATAACTGTCAAGAGAGTTCAGAGAGTTTTTGAATGTTTATTGGCCCTCGGGCTCAGGAAATGACCATTTTTTGGTATAAGAGAAACCCCATTGATGATTTTTAACCTATACTGCCCCGAGCCTGAAAATTAGGTTCGATACGCGTAACCTACGCAATGGCCCACCGAGCACGCAATACCTTGGGTTATCCGGTTTACCACAAACCGACCCAAAAGTTCATGGATGATGTTGATGCCTAGTAGTAGAGTGTATCACCTTATAAATTGTACAAAATTCTCACACCTACCCGATATGGGTAAGAATCATCGGTTCATTAGGAGGAATTCCCAACCAATTCCCTACCAAAAAACCATTCTTGGAGACAATGAAATAGTAAGAATTAATCCTCCAAGAGAGAGACACAACTGTGAGGGTAGAGAGTGCGGCGTACGCGTGAAGCCCTCTGCACCATGGGCCCCACATGTCGATTGTTGTTGCTGTTTGATGTGTGTGTGTGTGTGTTTTTTTTAATCATTGGTTGGTTGGAAGCTTTTAAAAAAAATCTTTTTGTGTGTTGCTTTCTTTGTAACTTGCTTTTTGATTGTTATCTATACATATATAAAAAAAGAGTTGCGATTTTTGGAAAGTTGTCGTCAAAATTCACTTTCCAAAAATGACAACACTTTTATTTTATTTAGTTACATTTTTTGCTTTAAACATTTTTTTATTGAAAACTAATATTGAACAAATGCGTTGAGCATATTTCCTCTCTTATAATATGAAGAGTTGTTAAAATTGACTTTAAAATGAGTCCATCAAATATGAAAACACATTTAGTATATTTCGTGATATTGCATATATTTTATAATTTGAAAATTAAAACACAAATGGTGCATAATTTTGAACACTCAACAGTATATAAAATAATATTTACATTTTTGAATAAAATTGAAATAACAGAATTTGAATAGATTTGGTAAATTTACCCGTTTTTGAAATAGATGTCTAGAGTAATATGATTTATATCCTAAGGGCTCAAATGATTCGTGTATCATAGAAATCCAAAACTGACTAATGCATGGTAAAAACTTGTCAAATCTACAAGTATAATGATGAAATTTGACGGCTTAAATCGCAATTTGGTCACCACACTTTCACACTTTATTCAATACACTAATTCTACTACTATTATTTTTTTTAATTTTGTCATTGTACTTGGATTTATATCGCACGTTCATCACTCCATCAAATTTTTTGGATGAAAAGCGTTAAACGTTTATAGAAACCCAAAAATAGCGTTACCTACATCACGTGTTACTCATGTTATTGTCTCACATTCACCTTCAATGTAAGCTTAAGACACATGTCTTTAGACAAGGAGTTGAATGACATAAGATTTTACGACTTCAATCTGTTCACGTGTACGTCATGTTCCGAACACCAAATGACATTTATATCTTTTCGATGATTTCCATCTAACATAACTGACGGAAATGACTCTTGGAGACCAAAGTGAGATATAGCCAAATACAATGAATAAATTGAAGAAAAAAAATTGTAGAGTTAACTTATTGCAAAAAGTGTGAAAGTAGGTGAACTGCCCGGCCCAATAGGCCCAAGTCAGGGGTCACGTACTGGGCAGACATACGTCATCCGAACAAGCGAGCATGGTGTGGACTTTAACCAAGCGAGTTGTCAGCGGGCTGGGGGTTTAGCCAACGAGCAAACTTAAGGCGCGAGCATGATTTGCCATGCTCGTGATTGCGGTAGCTGTTACTAGTTGAGGACAGTTATGTCCAAGCATGAGCTGCTTCTAGTAGAGGACGGTTATGTCCGGGAAATTCTCTATCCAAACCGTTGTAATTAATGGAGGAGTTAATGGGGGAGTTAATATGCCCGCCATTCACGCCACAATCATTAGTGGACGGTTAGGGGCAGTTAAGACCAGTTATGCCCTCCGGCAACTATAAAATCCCCGGAAAATTAAGGGAAAAGGTACGCGCAATCATATTCTCTAGCTGAAACTCTGCTAAATTGTTTTCTCATTTGCTGAATCTTGTACTGATTCTTACGCCGGAGAGCCTTTGTAGGGAGTGCCCCTGCCTAGTTCATGGTAGCTTATTCTTGTTGCAGAGTTGGGGCTCTGAGGATTTGAGGATACGTTGAAAGCCAGGTATCCAGATTGGGCTTAATTAGTGCATCCAGAATACTTTGGACGCATCAGTTGGTTCCATTGCCGGGAAACGAGAGTTTTCACGGTAGAAGATTTGTTAGGTTTAATAATTGTTTCCTCTGAAGCTTTGTCAATGGCGGAAAATAGAGTTAACGGCGGCAGTGGCAGTCGTAGGGAGGAGGTGCATTCGAATCTTAGTCTTAATCAAGTAGTTGGGGATAATGTTCCTCCGCCTCATGATGCATGCCACTAGCTCAATCAGAGGCGTGGAGTCGATTCGTTGGCTCGGAGTGCTGAAGCAGCAGTCGGTCTAGCTCATGAATTTCGAGAGGAGGCTTTGCGTCAACGAGCCATTTACTTGGGTTAGATGCACCAGCTCAACTTACAGTTGATTGCAATGGGTAAGCCACCATTGCCCATCGAGCTGGATCCCTTACCAGCCTTGTCAGCTCCGAGCCAGGTAGCAGGCGTTTCTCGCACTAGTGGCAATTAGATGAATCCCCTGGTCGTTCATTCTCAGCTGCGAGTACAGGGATCAAAGGGACGTGAGCCTCCAGAGGGCAGCAAAGCTAGCCACAGAGTCGTGCCCAGTGTCCATTCGAGGTTGGGTCCACGAATTGGGGATGATTCGGCTCAATCTCGTCGTCGTCGATGCACGCCTTCCCCACCAAGATCGCATGCTCGCAGGTTTCGATCACCCTCGCCACGGCGGTCACGTGCTCATAGTCGTCGTTCACGGTCACCAAGGGGGTCTCATGTGCATCGACATAGAACTCCCTCCCCTAGGCGATCTCATCACTCTCATTATTCCCAGGCGAAAAAGGATTTGAATCAACCAAATGCACACCAACGAGCTCTAGCTCAACTGGTACTGCTCACTTCTCTTAACGGAGAGGTTGGGTGTTCGAGTCTCACTAGAGACACCCTGGACTTTACAACTCTCGAGAGAGGTCGGGTGTTCAAGCCTCTTGAGAGGCATCGTTGTTGTTAAAGCCTTATCCAAAGGCCTCATTTAGCTACTCACTTATCTTAACGGAGAGGTGAGTATTCAAGCCCTACCAGAGGCACCCTGGGACTTAACTACTATCAACCGAGAGGTCGGGTGTTCAAAGCCTCACCAGAGGCACCATTTGTTCGAGTCACACCAAAGACATCATATATATATAATTGTAGCCTTTCAAGGCATTAAAAAAAAATTTAAGGGTTGGGGTACGGTCTATGTCCCCTCCAACCTTTAAAAAAAAAAAAAAAAATCAACCAAATGCACCAACAGTTCGGGGGTGCCTCGAGTCAGTGGCGCGGGTGGGGGTTACTCAGGCCGGTGGAGCTATGGGTCCCCCACAGGCCCCTCCTATGCCTGTGGTACAGCCTCAGCTTGGGGGTGGTTTGCCTACAACCATAAACATGCAAGATTTTGAAGAATTGAAATGCCGAATGGAAGCCTGTGAATAAGGAAAGGCTCTAGATGGGAATTTCTTGGGCACGTCAGCCAGCCCGCTAGCCCTCTGGATTCAAAATGCTCCGCCAGCACAGGGGCTTATATTTCCAAATATCAAGGAGTATACAGGCAAGACGAAGGCCAGGGATTGATTGATGTTGTTCGAATCGTAAATTGGCTTGGTGACTTCAGATGAGGCTTTGAAAATTAGAGCTTTTGTTGGTGCGTTGCAAGGGAAGGCTTTAGCCTGGATGGGGGCGTTGCCACGGAGATCAATTAATAATTGGGCTGATCTGCGAGCAAAGTTCTTGGCAGATTTTGGAACGGCGGGCACGTTGGCTAAGACAAGGGCCGATTTGTCAAAGGTTAAACAGGGGGCACATGAGTCCACAGCGAGCTACCTTGAGCGGTTTACCAAGGTGTTGGAGCAAGTTCCAGGGCTGACCGAGTAGGAAGTAACCCTGTGTTTTGAAACTGGTTTGCTTGAGGGTGAATGTGGCTTGCGATGAGAGTTGAGCATGCGTGAACCGAAGACGCAGGCAGAAATGCTCATGCGAGCACAGAAGTGGTGTGCCGGGGAGACGGCAAAAAAGGAGAAGAAAAAGGAGAATACTGAAGCTGTCGGAAACTCCAAGGGAAATGGCCAGGCTGGAAGTGGAGGTTATAATAAGAGCAAGTCCCGATATGACCGCCCGAAAGAATTTCTTCGCGAGTCAGATCTGACTCCGCTCAACACGCTACGTGAGGACATCATGTACGAGATAAGGAATGAACTTCCTAATCCACCTCGTATGAACCCGGCGACAGCTGGTGAAAGGGATCAAACGAAACGGTGTGCCTATCACGATGATTATAGGCATACCACGGAGGAATGTTGGCCATTGAAGAAGGTCATTCAGAAGTTGATTAACGAGGGGCGGTTGGACCGTTTCAAACGAGATGGAGGCAATAGGGGGAATGCTCCCAGGAGAAAAGCCCCGCCGATTAGGGGGGTGATTAATGTGATAATGGACGAGGAGCCTACCCCGACTCAGCTCAGAAAACATATATATTCTTTATCCAAAGCGGTGGATCGACCTGCTACTTTGCAAGATGGGGAACATGCCATTCAGTTTACCCGTAGTGAGCTGGCGAGTAATGTAGCCGGAGAGCAGTCTGTGATCGTTTCGGCATTGGTAGATGGCTGGGTTGTGCACATAATTTTGGTGGACACTGGAGCGTGCCGGGATGTGATGTACTATTCTTGCTTCCAGGGGCTTGAGTTGAGCGATGATTGGTTAAAACCGTACGCTGGGACATTGGAAGGATTTACCAACCATAAGGTCCCGGTCAAAGGAACAGTTGAGCTAGAAGTGTTCATTGGCGAGGGGAGCAGAACGCGAGCAGAGAAGATTACTTTTATGGTGATCGATTTGAAGTCCCCTTATAACATAATTTTGGGTGTGCCGAGCATGGCAAAGTTTCAAATGGTGGCATCAATTCCACATCAGCGAGCAAAGTTTTATACCGACTGGAGTGGGAGCGCCAGAGAGAATGCGGTGCTTTCAGTGCGTGCGTGATACTCGGAGAAAAGCGGCCGACCTTGGAGGATGGCGGCGAGAAGATAACCGTCGATACTAAGGGAGGCGTCTCACGTATTGTGGGACCATCTGTGATTGCTACGATAAAAGAGAATCCTGAACTGCATGTGAGCTCTATGCCGACATTGAAGTCGGGGGAGCAGGGCGAGAATGAAGTGGTTATGGGTACGACCGTGAGCCAGATTGACAGTGAAATCAATTCCTCCTTGCCGACATTGAAGTCGGGGGAGCAAGTTGTATAACGAGAGGAAGTTACTATGGAAATCGTGGACAATCCTTTGCCAACATTGGCGCGGGAAGAATTGGAGGAACAAGCCGAGGTCATGGAGGTAGACCAGCTCGATAGAGTTGAAGATCGAGCTGAAGAGGAGGAAAAGTGTGACACACTCCAGATGCGAGATGAGCCAGAATTCACGGCTCAAGACGAGCTTAAAGAGGTGATCATCAATTCTGTTTATCCCGAGCAGAAGATAAAAATTGGCAAGACTTTATCAGCGGAGGCTCGAGCAAACTTGATCAAGCAATTGCAAGATAGCCTAGATGTTTTTGCTTGGAGGCCAGAAGACATGCAAGGGGTAAATGAAATTGTGGCATTACACCGGCTCAATGTAGATCCAGCCTTCCGACCAGTACAGCAGCGGCCTAGGGTTTACTCCGTGGAGAAAGATCAAGCAATCAGGGAAGAAGTTGAAAAACTGCTGAACGCTGACATCATCGAGGAAATACATTACCCAACTTGGTTGGCTAATGTGGTGATGGTTAAAAAGTCCAACGGCAAGTGGCGAATGTGTGTTGATTTCACGGATCTGAACAAAGCTTGCCCGAAGGACTGTTATCCTTTGCCAAGAATTGATAAGTTGGTGGATGCTATCGCGGGGTTCGAGCTTCTTAGTTTCATAGACGCCTATTCCGGGTATCACCAAGTAAAGATGAATGAGCAGGATAAGGCTTTGTGACTTCAGAGCGGCGGGAGGGTTGTTACAAGATGATGCCTTTTGGCTTGAAAAATGCAGGAGCCACCTATCAGAGGATGGTGAATAAGATATTCAGCTCGCAGCTTGGGAGGAATGTCGAAGCATACATCGATGATATGGTGGTCAAGACTAAAGGGCATGAGCACACAGTAGATTTGGGTGAAACCTTTGCCAATCTCAGGAAGAATAATATGAAGTTGAATCCGAGCAAGTGTGTGTTCGGGGTGAAGGCTGGCAAGTTCCTCGGATTCATGGTGACTGAAAGGGGCATTGAGGCTAATCCTGAGAAAATTAAGGCGTTGGTTACCATGAAGCTTCCTCGCTGTATAAAGGATGTGCAGAGGCTCAATGGAAGGGTGATAGCCCTTGGTCGTTTATCTCGGATCGGCGAAAGGTGTTTGCCGCTCTTTGTTCTTTAAAGTTCTTCAGCGGGGAATAAGGGGTTTGAATGGGCCCTTGAGTGTCAAGGCTTTCGAAGAATTGGTAAAATACTTAGGGAGTCCTCCTCTGTTAAGCAGCCCGATTTTTGGGGAGAAATTGTTTGTGTACTTAGCAGCCACCGAGCAGGCGGTAGCCGCTGTATTGGTTGGAGAAGAGTGTAATGTCCAGAAACCTGTTTATTATGTCTCAAAGGCCCTTACTGATGTAGAGGGAAGGTATTTTAATGCAGAAAAGTTAGCTTATTCGCTTGTTGTTGCTGCTCGGAAACTTCGAGCTTATTTTTCTGCACATTCGATTGTGGTGTATACTGATATGCCTTTGAGAAAGATTTTGCACAAGCCGGACACTTCTGGTCGTCTACTCACTTGGTCGATCGAATTGACTGAGTTTGATATTGAATATCAACCTCGGCGAGCAATCAAAGCACAAGCCTTAGCGGACTTTGTGGCTGAAACAAGTTTTAAGGATACCGGCGAGGAAGAAATACCATCTAAAGCGACATCAGTGAGTGTTCCAAGCACAAAACCACGACCAGAGTACTGTTGGGAGCTTCATGTTGATGGATCAGCTAGCAGATTTGGAAGTGGTGCCGGGCTAGTATTAGTCCCACCCGAGCAAGATGTAGAATTTGAGAAAGCATTGCGCTTCAAATTTCCAGCTTCTAACAATCAGGCCGAGTATGAAGCATTGATTGCTGGGCTTGAGCTTCGCACATGATATAGGAGTGCGTGCACTGGTTGTATACTGTGATTCCCAGTTGGTGGTAAATCAGGTCAAAGGTCACTATGCGGTTCATCATCCGGTCCTGGTTCGTTATTGTGCGATGGTGAAGGAGATCTTAAAAGATTTTGATTATTGGGAACTGGTGAGAATTGCTCGGGAAGATAATATGCGAGCTGACTATTTGTCGAAGATGGTTGAAGAAGAAATCCAGTCCTTGCATCCCGGAGTCATGATCGAGCATCTGGAGGTACCTATTATAGAAAAGGAGGTAATCATGGACATCGAGCCGGCTGCAAAATGTTGGATAGATGATCTCAAAGCTTACATCGAACAAGGGACATTGCCTGAGGATAAGAAGGAAGTTCGAACCATCCAGAAGCGGTCATGTCGCTATATTGTTTTGGATAGTATTCTTTATAGACGATCCTATGCCCGACCATTGTTGAGATGTGTGCGACCAGAAATGACGGAAGGAATTTTGGGAGAGATACATGAAGGCAAATGTGGAGGTCACCCTGGTCAGAGGTCATTGGCTGAGAAAGTTTTGGCAGCCGGATTCTATTGGATAACTCTGAGGCGAGATGCTGAAATGTATGTTCGACGGTGTGACAAGTGTCAGCGTTATGCAGATATACCACGTATGCCATCTACCGAGCAAACTCCTGTCGTAGCTTCGTGGCCATTTGATATGTGGGGGATAGACCTAATTGGTCCATTTCCTGTAGCTCGGTCGAAGTTTAAATACGCAGTGGTCGCTGTTGATTACTTTACTAAATGGGTAGAAGCGAAGCCTTTGGCGACCATTAGCGAGGTAAATGTCATCGATTTTGTTCATGAACATATATGATGTCGGTTTGGCGTGCCTCGAGCAATTGTGTCCAATCATGGGACTCAATTTTCTGAAAAGTTCACTAAAGCGTGCGGCAGATGCGGGTGAAGCATTGGCAATCATCGGTGGCATACCCTCAAGGCAATGGGCAGGCCGAGGCTGCAAATAAACAAATTTTGCATGTTTTGAAGCGAAATCTGGAGGAAAAGGCGAGCAGATGGGTAGGCACGAACGCCTTGCCAAGTGGGCGGTTAGAGCAGCGATCGAGGGTCAACAGAGAAACAACTTTTTCCTTGGCTTATGGGTCTGATGCTATGGCTCCGGTAGAGATGTATCTGCCTACTCACAGGGTTTTAAATTACGACGCTGGGTCCAATAACGCAGCTCGGGTAGCCGACCTGGATTTGTTGGAGGAAAAACGGTTGGAAGCTAAGATGAGAATGGCAAATTATAAGCAGGGAGCAAAGGCCCACCACGATAAAAGGGTTCGTGGCAGGTCATTTGCTGTGGGGATTGGGTTCTTCGTAAAATTGAGGCAACAGGTCATCGAGCTGAGTGGGGAAAGCTTTCACCAAATTGGGAAGGCCCTTTTCAGGTTGTGGGAATTGTCAAAGAAGGTACCTATATGTTGTGGACCGAGGATGGGGACGAGCTGAAACATCCTTGGCATGCAGATCATTTAAAGAGATACTATTGGTAATTGACTTCAGTAATATGCAATTCTTTGATCTTTCCTTATGACAAATGATAATGGCGAAACTTGATTATGCTTTCAAATTTTGTATTTGGGAGTTGATGTTCGAAGTTGCTTTTATCGCCGATTAT